>JASXTE010000004.1:29386296-29986296 GCA_030280995.1 Hemileia vastatrix
TTTTATTTTTATTTTTATTTTTTTTATTTTTATTTTATTTTTATTTTTTTTTCTTTTTCTTTTCCTTTTTTCCTTTTTTTTCTTTTTATTTTTATTTATTTTTATTTTATTTTTATTTTTTTTTATTTTTATTTTTATTTTTTATTTTTTTTATTTTTTTTTTATTTTTTTATTTTTATTTATTTTATTTTTTCTTTCTTTTTTTTTTCTTTTCTTTTATTTCTTTTTATTTCTTTTTCTTTTTTTCTTTTTATTTTATTTTTTTTATTTTTTTTTTTTTTTATTTTTTTATTTTTTATTTTTTTTATTTTATTTTAATTTTTATTTCTTATTATTTTTTTCTTATTTTATTTTTTTTCAAAAACACAAGGTTCTCAAGATAACTTAACCCAAACTCAACTCCAAAATGTTTCTCATCACATCTCCAAGTAAGCTTTAAATTGACATCATAAACAAACACTCAATGTCACACCTATATATATATCTAAACATATAAAAGCATTCATCATCATCATCATCATCATCATCATGGTATATATTATATTTTATATATATCATTGATTTCATGTATGTGTATAACAATAACCTAGTGTACCTTTATTTAGTGTTCCCAATTTATAGATACTTTTCACTCAGTCTTGGGAATATCAAGGCAGACACACACACACAAACACTCACTCACTCATCTGTCCCTCCATCTATTAATGAATTAACCTGAACCCTAGAAATAACTTTCAATTAACATATATATAGAGAGAGATATAGAGAGAGAGATATAAACAAAACAAGATATTATGTAATAAGTCAAGCTACAAAAACAAGATTTTATCCTTATTACCCAAACCCCCTACAGTACCACTTGCTTACAAAACAACCAATTCCACTTCACCACACACAGACAACAATAACAAAAATATATATATATAATATAAAATTAAAAACACCTAAGGAATTTTTTTTTTTCACTCTCATTTAAGTTGATAATATAGATAACAAATGTTGCTTCATTTTTTTTCTTTTTATCAACTCTTAATGAGTAAATGATATCATCATTTCTCTAACCTGATTCATATCACTAGCTCAAACAAAGGATGTCTCAAATTAAAGTTTGGATTTTTTTTTTGATTTTAATTTAATTAAATTTAATTTAATTTAACTTAATTTATATATATATATATATATATATATATTTAAAAAAAATCAATATTATTTTTATTTAAATGAATCAAACCATTTAATGATTTTGATTGTAAAGTTTCCATCAGAGACCCTATTCTTAGTTTCCAATCACCCCTCCCCTCCCCGTTTTTATGTTACCAGGAGACCTCCAACATCAAAAAAAAAATGTAATTTAAATAACTATGTAAAGATAATAACTAAAATACATATATATATATATATATATAAAAGTTGGGCTAGATCACTTCCAAGCCAATGAATTCAGATTTAGTCTCTAGAGTAAGTTGATACCAAAACATTATATATATATATATATATATATATATATTGATAAACGTAAAAAAAAAAAAACTAAAACTAAAGAAATAAATTTAAAAAAATAAAAAAAATAAAAAAATTAAAAATAAAAACTTGATGTCACCTTTTCTTTTTATTTCTTTTTCTTTTTCTTTTTTTTCCTTTTCCTTTTCTTTTTCTTTTTCTTTTTTTATTTATTTTTTTTATTTATTTATTTTATTTTTATTTCTTATTATTTTATTTTTTTATTTATTATTTTTTTTTTTCAAAAACACAAGGTTCTCAAGATAACCCAACCCAAACTCAACTCCAAAATGTTTCTCATCACATCTACAAGTAAGCTTTAAATTGACATCATAAACAAACAATCAATGTCATGCCTAAATATGTATACATATAAGAGCATTCATCATCATCATGGTATATAATATATTTTATATATATCATTGATTTCATGTATGTGTATAACAACAACCTAGTGTACCTTTATTTAGTGTTCCCAATTTATAGATACTTTTCACTCAGTCTTGGGAATATCAAGGCAGACACACACACACAAACACTCACTCACTCATCTGTCCCTCCATCTATTAATGAATTAACCTGAACCCTAGAAATAACTTTCAATTAACATATATATAGAGAGAGATATAGAGAGAGAGATATAAACAAAACAAGATATTATGTAATAAGTCAAGCTACAAAAAAAGATTTTATCCTTATTACCCAAATCCCCTACAGTACCACTTGCTTTCAAAACAACCAATTCCACTTCACCACACACAGACAACAATAACAAAAATATATATAAATAATATAAAATTAAAACACCTAAGGAATTTTTTTTTTTCACTCTCATTTAAGTTGATAATATAGATAACAAACGTTACTTCTATTTTTTTTTTCTTTCTTTTTTTTTTTTTTATCAACTCTTAATGAGTAAATGATATCATCATTTCTCTAACTTGATTCATATCACTAGCTCAAACAAAGGATGTCTCAAATTAAAGTTTGGATTTATTTTTTATTTTAATTTAATTTAATTTAACTTAATTTATATATACATATATATATATATATATTTAAAAATAATCAATCTTATTTTTATTTAAATGAATCAAACCATTTAATGATTTTAATTGTAAAGTTTCCATCAGAGACCCTATTCTTAGTTTCCAATCACCCCTCCCTCCCCCCCACGTTTTTATGTTACCAGGATACCTCCAACATCAAAAAAAAACAGTAATTTAAATAACTATGTAAAGATAATAACTAAAATACATATATATATAAATATATATATATATATATATATATAAAAGTTGGGCTAGATCACTTCAAAGCCAATGAATTCAGATTTAGGCTCTAGAGTAAGTTGATACCAAAACATTATATATATATATATATATATATATATTGATAAACTTAAAAAAAAAAAACTAAAACTAAAGAAATAAATTTAAAAAAATAAAAAAAATAAAAAAAATAAAAATTAAAAAAAATATAAACTTGATGTCACCTTTTCTTTTTCTTTCTTCTTCTTTTTTTCTTTTTCTTTTTCTTTTTCTTTTTCTTTTTCTTTTTCTTTTTTTCTTTTTTTTCTTTTTATTTCTATTTTTTCTTTTTTTCTTTTTTTTCTTTATATTTTTTATTTTTTCTTTTTTTCTTTTTTTCTTTTTTTCTTTTTTTTATTTTATTCTTTTATTTTTTTCTTTATATTTTTTATTTTTTTATTTTATTCTTTTATTTTTTTTTTATTTTTTTATTTTTTTATTTTTTTTATTATTATTTTTTTTTTTTTTCAAAAACACAAGGTTCTCAAGATAACCCAACCCAAACTCAACTCCAAAATGTTTCTCATCCCATCTCCAAGTAAGCTTTAAATTGACATCATAAACAAACACTCAATGTCATGCCTATATATATATCTAAACATATAAAAGCATTCATCATCATCATCATCATCATGGTATATAATATATTTTATATATATCATTGATTTCATGTATGTGTATAACAACAACCTAGTGTACCTTTATTTAGTGTTCCCAATTTATAGATACTTTTCACTCAGTCTTGGGAATATCAAAGCTGACACACACACACAAACACTCACTCACTCATCCATCCCTCCATCTATTAATGAATTAACCTGAACCCTAGAAATGACTTTCAATCAACACATATATATATATAAAGAGATAGAGAGATAGGGAGAGATATAAACAAAACAAGATATTATGTAATAAGTCAAGCTACAAAAACAAGATTTTATCCTTATTACCCAAACCCCCTACAGTACCATCTGCTTTCAAAACAACTAATTCCACTTCACCACACACAGACAACAATAACAAAAATATATATATATAATATAAAATTAAAACACCTAAGGAATTTTTTTTTTTTTTCACTCTCATTTAAGTTGATAATATAGATAACAAACATTACTTTTTTTTTTTTTTTTTTTTTATCAACTCTTAATGAGTAAATGATATCATCATTTCTCTAACTTGATTCATATCACTAGCTCAAACAAAGGATATGTCTTGTCTTACATTAAAGTTTGGATTATTTTTTTTTTGATTTTTTTTTTCTAAATTTAATTTTATTTAATTTAATTTATATATATTTATATATTAAAAAAAAAAAAAAGAAAAGAAAAGAAAAAAAAATCAATCTTATTTTTATTTATTGAATCAAACCATTTAATGATTTTGATTGTAAAGTTTCCATCAGAGACCCTATTCTTAGTTTCCAATCACCCCTCCCTCTCCCCCACGTTTTTATGTTACCAGGAGACCTCCAACATCAAAAAAAAAAAAACAGTAATTTAAATAACTATGTAAAGATAATAACTAAAATACATATATATATAAATATATATATATATATATATAAAAGTTGGGCTAGATCACTTGAAAGCCAATAAATTCAGATTTAGGCTCTAGAGTAAGTTGATACCAAAACATTATATATATATATATATATATATATATATTGATAAACTTAAAAAAAAACTAAAACTAAAGAAAAAATTAAAAAAATAAAAAAAATAAAAAAATAAAAAAAAACTTGATGTCACCTTTTCTTTTTCTTTCTTTTTTTTTTCTTTTTATTTTATTTTTTTTTATTTTATTATTTATTTATTTTTCTTTTTATTTCTTTTTATTTTCTTTCTCTTTCTTTTTTTTCTTTTTATTTTATTTTTATTTTATTTTATTTTTATTTTCTTTCTCTTTCTTTTTTTTCTTTTTATTTTATTTTTATTTTATTTTATTTTTATTTTATTTTTTTCTTTTTTTTCTTTTTATTTTTTATTTTTTTATTTTTCTTTTTTTTTATTTTATTTTTTATTTTATTTTATTCTTTTATTTTTTTCTTTATATTTTTTATTTTTTTATTTTATTCTTTTATTTTTTTCTTTATATTTTTTATTTTTTTATTTATTATTTTATTTTTTTCTTTATATTTTTTATTTTTTTATTTTATTCTTTTATTTTATTTTATTTAATTTTATTTTTTTATTTATTTATTTTTTTTTCAAAAACACAAGGTTCTCAAGATAACTTAACCCAAACTCAACTCCAAAATGTTTCTCATCCCATCTACAAGTAAGCTTTAAATTGACATCATAAACAAACAATCAATGTCATGCCTAAATATGTATACATATAAGAGCATTCATCATCATCATCATCATCATGGTATATAATATATTTTATATATATCATTGATTTCATGTATGTGTATAACAACAACCTAATGTACCTTTATTTGATGTTCCCAATTTATAGATACTTTTCACTCAGTCTTGGGAATATCAAGGCTGACACACACACACAAACACTCACTCACTCATTCATCCCTCCATCTATTAATGAATTAACCTGAACCCTAGAAATAACTTTCAATCAATATATATATATATATATAAGGAGATAGAGAGATAGGGAGAGATATAAACAAAACAAGATATTATGTAATAAGTCAAGCTACAAAAAAAGATTTTATCCTTATTACCCAAACCCCCTACACTACCACTTGCTTTCAAAACAACCAATTCCACTTCACCACACACAGACAACAATAACGAAATAAACATATATATATATATATATATATATATATAATATAAAATTAAAAACACCTAAGGAATTTTTTTTTTCACTCTCATTTAAGTTGATAATATAGATAACAAACATTACTTCTTTTTTTTTTTTTTTTTTTTATCAACTCTTAATGAGTAAATGATATCATCATTTCTCTAACTTGATTCATATCACTAGCTCAAACAAAGGATGTCTCAAATTAAAGTTTGGATTTTTTTTTTATTTTAATTTAATTTAATTTAATTTAATTTAATTTAATTTAACTTAATTTATATATACATATATATATATATATATTTAAAAAAAATCAATCTTATTTTTATTTAAATGAATCAAACCATTTAATGATATTGATTGTAAAGTTTCCATCAGAGACCCTATTCTTAGTTTCCAATCACCCCTCCCTCTCCCCCACGTTTTTATGTTACCAGGAGACCTCCAACATCAAAAAAAAAATGTAATTTAAATAACTATGTAAAAATAATAACTAAAATACATATATATATATATATATATAAAGTTGGGTTAGATCACTTCAAAGCCAATGAATTCAGATTTAGGCTCTAGAGTAAGTTGATACCAAAACATTATATATATATATATATATATATATATATATATATATATATTGATAAACTTTAAAAAAAAACTAAAACTAAAGAAATAAATTTAAAAAAATAAAAAAAATAAAAAAAATAAAAATTAAAAAAAATATAAACTTGATGTCACCTTTTCTTTTTCTTTCTTTTTCTTTTTTTCTTTTTCTTTTTCTTTTTCTTTTTCTTTTTATTTCTATTTTTTCTTTTTTTCTTTTTTTCTTTTTTTTCTTTATATTTTTTATTTTTTATTTTTCTTTTTTTCTTTTTTTTCTTTATATTTTTTATTTTTTTATTTTATTCTTTTATTTTTTTCTTTATATTTTTTATTTTTTTATTTTATTCTTTTATTTTTTTCTTTATATTTTTTATTTTTTTATTTTCTTTTTTTCTTTTTTTCTTTATATTTTTTATTTTTTTATTTTATTCTTTTATTTTTTTTTTTATTTTTTTATTTTTTTATTTATTATTTTTTTTTTTCAAAAACACAAGGTTCTCAAGATAACCCAACCCAAACTCAACTCCAAAATGTTTCTCATCCCATCTACAAGTAAGCTTTAAATTGACATCATAAACAAACACTCAATGTCATGCCTATATATATATCTAAACATATAAAAGCATTCATCATCATCATCATCATCATCATCATGGTATATAATATATTTTATATATATCATTGATTTCATGTATGTGTATAACAACAACCTAGTGTACCTTTATTTAGTGTTCCCAATTTATAGATACTTTTCACTCAGTCTTGGGAATATCAAGGCTGACACACACACACAAACACTCACTCACTCATCCATCCCTCCATCTATTAATGAATTAACCTGAACCCTAAAAATAACTTTCAATCAATATATATATATATATAAAGAGATAGAGAGATAGGGAGAGATATAAACAAAACAAGATATTATGTAATAAGTCAAGCTACAAAAACAAGATTTTATCCTTATTACCCAAATTCCCTACAGTACCATCTGCTTTCAAAACAACCAATTCCACTTCACCACACACAGACAACAATAACAAAAATATATATATATAATATAAAATTAAAAACACCTAAGGAATTTTTTTTTTTTTTCACTCTCATTTAAGTTGATAATATAGATAACAAACATTACTTTTTTTTTTTTTTTTTTTTTATCAACTCTTAATGAGTAAATGATATCATCATTTCTCTAACCTGATTCATATCACTAGCTCAAACAAAGGATATTTCGGGTCTCACATTAAAGTTTGGATTATTTTTTTTCTAAATTTAATTTAATTTAATTTAATTTATATATATTTATATATTAAAAAAAAAGAAAAGAAAAGAAAAAAAAATCAATCTTATTTTTATTTAAATGAATCAAACCATTTAATGATTTTGATTGTAAAGTTTCCATCAGAGACCCTATTCTTAGTTTCCAATCACCCCTCCCTCCCCCGGTTTTATGTTACCAGGAGACCTCCAACATCAAAAAAAAAATGTAATTTAAATAACTATGTAAAAATAATAACTAAAATACATATATATATATATATATATAAAGTTGGGTTAGATCACTTCAAAGCCAATGAATTCAGATTTAGGCTCTAGAGTAAGTTGATACCAAAACATTATATATATATATATATATATATATATATATATATATATATATATATATATATATATATTGATAAACTTTAAAAAAAAACTAAAACTAAAGAAATAAATTTAAAAAAATAAAAAAAATAAAAAAAATAAAAATAAAAACTTGATGTCACCTTTTCTTTTTCTTTTCTTTTTCTTTTTTTTTCTTTTATTTTTTTTTTTATTTTATTTTTTTTTTATTTTTATTTTTATTTCTTTTTTTTCTTTTTTTTCTTTATATTTTTTTTTTTCTTTATATTTTTTATTTTTTCTTTTTTTCTTTTTTTCTTTTTTTTCTTTATATTTTTTATTTTTTATTTTTCTTTTTTTTCTTTATATTTTTTATTTTTTTATTTTTTTATTTTATTCTTTATATTTTTTATTTTTTTATTTTATTATTTTTTTTTTTTCTTTATATTTTTTTATTTTTTTATTTTATTATTTTTTTTTTTTTCAGAAACACAAGGTTCTCAAGATAACCCAACCCAAACTCAACTCCAAAATGTTTCTCATCCCATCTCCAAGTAAGCTTTAAATTGACATCATAAACAAACAATCAATGTCACGCCTATATATATATCTAAACATATAAAAGCATTCATCATCATCACCATCATCATGGTATATAATATATTTTATATATATCATTGATTTCATGTATGTGTATAACAACAACCTAGTGTACCTTTATTTGATGTTCATAATTTATAGATACTTTTCACTCAGTCTTGGGAATATCAAAGCTGACACACACACACAAACACTCACTCACTCATTCATCCCTCCATCTATTAATGAATTAACCTGAACCCTAGAAATAACTTTCAATCAACACATATATATATATAAAGAGATAGAGAGATAGAGAGAGATATAAACAAAACAAGATATTATGTAATAAGTCAAGCTACAAAAAAAGATTTTATCCTTATTACCCAAACCCCCTACAGTACCATCTGCTTTCAAAACAACCAATTCCACTTCACCACACACAGACAACAATAACAAAAAAAAATAAAAACACCTAAGGTATTTTTTTTTTCACTCTAATTTAACTTGCTAATATAGATAGCAAAGTTGCTTAATATTCCTTTTATAAACTCTCAATTAGCAAATGGCACAATAATTTCTCTAACCTGATTCATATAGCTAGCTAAAATAAAGGATGTCTCAAATTAAAGTTTGGATTTTTTTTTTTTTTTGATTTTTTCTAAATTTAATTTAACTTAATTTATATATATTTTAAAAATAAAAAAAATCAATATTATTTTTATTTAAATGAATTAAGCCATTTGATGATTTGATTTAAGTTTTCCGTACGACCATATTCTTGCTTGCCAATCACCACTTCCTGTTGCCAGGAGACCTCCAACATCAGAAACGGCAATTGAAATAACTTTGTAAAGATAAAAAAAAAAAAAAAAAAAAAAAAAAAGTGATCAGTTTTTAAACACTTACCTTGTTTACTTATGTTAACATGAAGATGATAAAGAGATTTTTTTTTTATAAGATTAGATATATACTGACCTGAATTTTTATGACCTTGCAACATAAACTGGGCTACAGCCGTTTTAGAATCCCAAAATTGTACTCCTCGGTCCTTTGAACCCGACATTATCCAAGCTCCGTCTGGAGATACTGCCACTGAAAGCACATAATCCTATATATATATATATATATATATATATAAAAAAAAAAGTTGGGTCAGACAAGTTCAAAGGGAATAAGTTTAGTTTAGTGTTTAGAGTGGGATGATTCTGAAACATTACATATATAAAGAAAAAAAGAAAAAAAAATGATGACCTTGTGACCAGTTAGAGTAGTGCTACACACAGTAGTACTACGAGATGGATCAAATTCTCGATCGGACGTCATTGTTTCGGAAGATTCACCTTCTTTTTTTTGTACACAATTATCGCCAGCACCACTGTTTTTATCTAAAGTAGCCAAATCCCAAATTTTTAAAGTCTTGTCAAGACTACCACTGACTAAGAATTTCCCGTCTGGCGAAAAGGCAACACTGTAAACACTGTCCTTGTGACCGGTGAGTTTATCGAGAAGTTTTCCGGTATGAATGTCCCATAGTCGAACCGCTGTATCGAGTGAACCAGCAGCCAACAAGGTTCCATCAGGTGAAACACAAACCGAGGTAACGCCAGCGTCAATTGGGCCATTCTCAGTGATACTAACATCTTCGATAAGAAGATGAAATATGCAAGCGCCAGTTTCTGCATTCCAAATTCTGGCAGTTCTATCACCAGAGCCAGAGACGAGGATCTGACCATCAGGAGAATAAGCCAATGAATAGATTTCGGATTTATGACCATGCAATAAATGGAGAATTCGTCGTTGAGTAATCACCCAGACCTATTTTATTTATTTATTTATTTAAAAAAAAGAAAAGAAAAGAAAAGAAAAGGGGTGGCAGAGTAAGTCTATTATAGCTGATAAACTCTAACTCTAGTATATGTATATATATATACCCTAATAATACGATCCTCTGAACCTGTGGCCAAATATTGTCCATCGGGACTGAATGAGGCGCTTCGAATGTAGTTATCAGCTTTCATGTTGGCTGATTCATCCACGAGAGCGCTAAGTTGTATAGATAATTTGTGTGGATTGCAAGGGGAGGAGGGGGAAAACACATGGATTGAGTATAAGACCAAAGAGAATAAAAAGATTAACATGTAAGATTACCAAATCTTAGCGCCAGTACGAGTGTTGTATAGGGTGGTTTGCCTATTACATCCAGTAGCTAACATTGTCCCATCAGGTGAAAATTTGACACAGCAAACCACACTAGCCATATCAAAGCAAGTGGTTATTTTAATAAAACATGATCATGATGATTATTATTATTGTCAAATCCAATCCAATCAAGACTGCTGGAGGCAAAGTGAGGAGGAGGATATGAAACGTCACCTGTCATGGGCTAATGTATGAACCAATCCGACATCTAACACTTTAGTCACTTTAGGATTAAACATTGTGACCCAATCATTTCCTTCTTTGCGCATGTCCGGAGGTAATGTGGATGGATCAAGATCGAGCAAAACATTTGGGTTACCGGTAGGAGTATGGGGGGGACCTGTTTGGTTAGTAGGAGGCATAGGAGGAGCCTGAGAAGATGGGGGATGAGAGCTTTGAGGGAGTTGTGATGGTGGTGGTGGTGGTGGGGGGGGTGGTGGAGGAGGACCAGATAGAGAAGTGACTGAAGGATGGGGCTCTCGGGGATGATAAGGATTTGGCGGATAAGGATGAGGTGGGGTAGAAACGGGCTGTTTAGAATACTGTGAAGGCATAGCCATCCCTTTTAAAAGAGAAAGATGAGGAGATAAAAAAGGAAAATCAAGTCAGCTACATTGTTTGGTGTGTGTGTGTGTGTGTGTGTGTGAAAAGGTGGGTTTTTTATTTTATTTTTTAATTTTTTTTAAAATAAATAATATTAACTTCCTCTAGATCAACAAAATGAAATCAAACTCACCACCTTCAGGGTTTTTATTTCTGATTTTGGCATCTTGAGCTCGAACCATGAGTTGGTTGGGTATGGAAGCAGGAGGACTGGGAATGATGGATCCAGGAGGAGGGCCATGAGGAAGGGGAGCGGAATTTCGAATTTCAATGGGCCCATCGCGATCCCGATCGCGTTCCCGATCGGTTCTAACGCGCTTAGGAGGATGTTCAGAGGTGATCATGTGATCAGGTGCCGGACGATTAGGAGGACCACCGTTTGGATAAGGACCATCGCGATCTCTTGAAAACGAATCATTTGAAAGGTGAGGTGGGGGAGGATTGGGAGGACCGTTGGAAGAGTTGGCAGTAGATGGTAAATGGGCGGAATGGGGAGGAAGAGGAGGAGGTGGAGGAGGAGGACCAGCTGAGTTGGGAGGAGGTTGATTGACCATGGAACCAAACAAATTGGCAGGACCCTGACCGACGGCAGGAGGAGGAGGAGGAGCAGGAGGAGGAGCAGGAGGAGCGGAGGGAGGTCCACGATGATCATGATGAGATAAGGGAGGAGCAGGATTAGATCGAAGATCGAATTCAGCTCTCAAGCGACGAATCTCTTCTTCGTGTCTGTGGGGAGAGGGTGAGTTCAAGAATGAATGAAGAAAAGGATATATATATATATAAAAAGAAAAGAACGGACTGTGCTTTGAGTTTTTGATATTCACGGTCGAGAGCAGCAAACTGATCGCGAAGAGCAGCCAGATCGGTTACACAGCTTGAGACTGGATTAGGAGGGAGGGAAGATGAGAGGGGAAGATGAGAGGGGGAGAAGAAGAAGAAGAAGAGAAAGAGAAACCGACTATGAAGTTCAAAGTCCTGAGACTGAAGTTTGAGCTGTAGAGCGTCAGAATGAAGAGCATCATACTCCTGTTTAAGACAATCGATGAGATCAGCAAAGCGAGCAGCAGGAGTGAGTTGAGACTGAGACTGAGACTGAGACTGAGACTGAGGTTGAGATTGAGACTGAGGAAGAGAGATAGACTGCTGCTGTGAGGCGGGGACAAGAGAGCGATGTGGATGGGAGTAGTGTGCGGCCGGCTGAGGATGTTGGTGTTGGTGTTGATGTTGATGTTGGTGTTGATGTTGATGTTGATGGGGATGAGAGTGTGGATGGGGATGAGGATGAGGATGAGGATGAGGATGAGGATGAGGATGGTGTGATGCCATGGAAGAATGAATGAAAGACTGCGCGGGAGGGAAGAACGCAGACAGACAGTCACTTTTGGAGGCAACAGTTGAAGAGGATGCAGAGAAAATGAATATGTGATCAATCAATTATGCAACTTTAAGAATGGGGACATTCTTCATTGGAGGGAGGAGGTGGCAGTCTAAAGTTTATCCAACTCCCTTGGATTCTGCTTGCAGCAAGGCAATGTCACCAGATGACCTACGCACAAGGTTGAGGGTGTTCCTGGAAAGTGAGATGGAGGGAGGAGTTGAGAAACATCTTTGAAGCACAGAGGAAATGTTTGAGGAAGTGATTTGAAGATGACTTGAAGGAAGAGCTACTGTTTTGAGATACGTTCCATAAGATTCTCAATATAATTTAAAGGTAATATTAAGATTCTTTAATATCTCACAAAGGGTTGGAAACTCAATAATCAATGATTACTGACAAAAATAAGGAAATGTACAATAATAATGATTTAACCTGAAGCTTTACCACTATTAACTATATATACGTTTTATAATTTAATTCTAAAGAAATATCAAACCACAATCCAACCCCTTTTATATCCTTTACTCCTCCTTATTGGCGCAGCGGTAATGTTTTAGTTGGAACAGTAACAAAAAGGATATTCCATTACTATTGTGGTCACGCAGACTATATACACTACTGCGGCGTAGTCAGGACCTAACACCCGCCCCTCCGACAAGACGCTCATTCCAGTATATATGAAACTATTTACAATTTGTTATGATGTTATTATGGTAGCTATTAGGAATATAACAGAAAATAGACAAAACGATGATAAAGAAGTTATAATTTTTGTTATTTGATACCTAAGTTTCCACATCCCTTGTCATGTAACTGTTTGCTTAGTGGTTTCGTCATTATATCCGCTAGTTGTTCAGATGTAGGTACCCATGATATTGTAGCTTTTCTTTTATGTAGTTGTTCATTGACAAAAAAGAATTCCCTGTCGCTGTGCCTGGTCCTTTTGTTTGAGCTTTCATCGTTTGATACTTTTATAGATGCTTGATTATCACATTTTAAATGAAACGGGCCTGTGAAATTAATCAAATCATTGAGTAAATTTTGAATCCACAAGCCCATTCTAGTGGCACCCCCAAGAGCCATGTATTCTGCATGGCATGTTGAGGAAGCAACAGATGGCATGCGTTTTGAGGACCAGAATATTAAGGAACCTTGCATGTTGATAATCATGCCTCCAGTTGATCTTGAAAATTCCCCGCCCCAGTTTGCATCTGAGTAGACATCTAGGTTGATAGTATGTGAGGTTGATAGTGGATATAAGTGTAGTTTCTTTGTGGCTGTATATTGTAAATAACCAAGTAAGTGTCTCAACGCTCTCCAGTGTTTGTTAGTGGGGTTTTTTGAGTGTCTAGCCAATTGATTTACAGAGAAACTGAGGTCAGGACGAGTTGCTGTGGTTAGATAAGTCAAGGAACCAATAATTGACAGATAATCTCCTGGATTAATAGCTGGGTGGTTTGGTGGGGGTGTGGAAAGGTCTATATATTGGTCGGCAGTGGTTGATGGTGACATACTCCTGTTATATGATGAGTTGTTAAAATTCTGTCTATCAAATTTTCTTGACTAAGTCAAAATCCTTTTTCATTCCTTTCTATCTTGATACCTACTATTGCATCCAGTCTATCTTGCCATTTGATGATGAGAGTTTGGCTTAAATCTCTTTCAAGTTGTTTCAAAACCGCATTGTTGTTGCCAGTTACAATTCCATCGTCAACGTGAACCCAAAGCATAGCCTTTGTGTTGTTATTCTTCAGAAAATAAATGCTATTTTCGTAGGATGACATTTCATAACCCAGGTTTTTTAGCTGCTGTCCAAAGTGTTGCCACCAGCAACGTGCTGCCTGACATGTGCCATAAAGAGCTTTGAGCAAATTGAAAACTTTTCCATCTTTTCTTTCAAAGCCAGGAGGGTCCTTTACCCATACTTCTTCGTCTATTGGACTGTGAAGGTATGCTGCTGTGACATCAAAAGCATGGACTGGCCAGTTATACATAGCTGCAATCGTGAGAATGATTCTTTGGGCTGTAAATGAGGCAGTTGGAGCAAAAGTGGAAGAATAATCTATACCTTTTACTTGTTTAAAACCTTTTGCCACGTATCTAGCTTTCAGTTTTGTGTTTCCTGTTGATGCATCTTTCTTTTCTGCAAAAACCCATCTAGCATCTAGTATTCTGGCCCCTTCAGGTGGTTCTTTTCTCTCCCAGACCTTCATGTTTGTTAAGTTATCTATTTCTTGTTGACAAGCTTTTCTCCATTCATCACCCTTCTCAGATCGTAAGGCTTCTTTAAATGTTTTAGGTAACTGAGTTGCAAAGTATTCACAATTAATTTGGATGTCTTCTACCAGACAATCTTGTTCAATCATTTGTTCTTCCAGATCAAAATTTCCTAGTATAAGATTGCTGTGGGTTAGAGTGTTTGCACTGTTCATTACAAAATCAAGGGACATCTTATTTTCACTTTTTGTTTCACATTCTTTGAAGCTGGCCCACGCAGATGTTAAGAATTTCTTTTCTATTGGATCCCAAAAAATCCAGCCTTTCATACCAGCTGGAAAACCTACAGTGTAGCATCTTCTTGCTCGGACATCTAGCTTTTTTCTCTTCTCCTCAGGTATGTGTACATAAGCTACTTCACCAAATTTCCTAAGAATATCTAATTGTGGTTTAGTGTTGAAGAGTGCTTCAAAAGGTGTAATTGAGTTGCAAATAGTGTTGGATATTCTGTTTAGGAGATATGAAGCCCATTTGAAAGCAAAAGACCAGAAGGTTTTTCCAAGACGACTGTCAAATAGTATAGTTCTTCCCATTTCTGTAAGAGTACGATTAAATCTTTCAATATTTCCATTTTGTTGATGAAAATATGGTAGAGATTTTTCATGAATTATTCTGTTTTTTGTTGTGAACATGTCCATTAGTTTATTGTTGAATTCTCCTCCATTGTCTGATCTAATTATTTTGACCTTCTGATTTGTCTGTTTCTCCAATCTTGTTATGATGTTGATGACCGTATTTGTTGATTCAGATTTGTTTTTGATGACGTGACACTCACTGTATGTTGTAGCTAAATCTCTGAAGGTTAAAGCATATAAACCACCGTCAACTGATTCCTCTTCAATTGGGCCGATTAAGTCCATAGTTACTATTTCAAGTTTGTCAACTTTTCTATCAGTTGACTCAAGAAAACATTGTCTTCTACTTTTGCACATTTGACAAGAATCACATATAATATTTCCATTAGGCAGTTTGTCAGGTAATCCATGAACCATTTTCTCTTTGCACATCTTTCTTATTTGTCTCAGACTTGCATGGCCAAGTAAGCAGTGCCAAGTGTAGAGGATTTCTTCATCTTTGTTTCTTTTTCTTAATTCAGGATACTTAGTTGGGATCTCAAGACTAAATATTGCTGGTTGTATAGGTAGAACATTTAATTCATTTCTAGTAAGATCAGAATGTGATAATTTAGTAGTTACATCAGAAGATACATTTAAATTATCATAATGCATTGGACTGTTAAATGTCCATTTCCTATTGATGAACATGGCTGACAGAATTGGAAAACCGTGATAGCTGATGAGAAAGTCATTGAAGTTAACACATGAAAAGTTAGCACCACTCTTGATTAGGGATGCTGGTGAGATTAGCGTACCTCTAGCATCTTCACAGTAGTATACTGGTCTAATATTGATGATTTCCCCATTGAGACCATGGAAGCGTATCGTCCCTTTGCCTGTAATGAGAGGAGAGGAACCATTAGTGGCCACTTTCAAAGCAATGGGATTTTTTAGAGGGAGGAAATCAACCAACTCATTCAGATTACCAGACAGATGATGAGTTGCACCTGTGTCAAAAATAGGGTTCGCCGAATATGCTTTGTTGTCTGATAGTTGCATTCTAGCAAAAGCAGCTGCAGATGCTTCTGGGGAGTCATCAGTGAGTTCTACAATTTGTGCCAAAGCAGATTTTGCTTGAGGTGGTTGTGAGGTGTTGTGACGGTTTGTTTGTCTTTGAGGATAAATTGGGCGGTAAGAATCCATTTTTTGTTGTATAGGCCTCTGGTGGATGGGTATATTTGGTTTGGGTGGAGGATTGTTATTAGGGACGATTGTTGGTTGTATGATAGAGGGCGGTACCACCATTGGATAGTGTGTGCTGTAGCCCGCTTGCCTGTTTTGGAAAAAGGAATTGTAGTTGGTGCGGTTGTTGAGAGTTCTTTTAGGACAGTTGGCTTGCAGATGACCTGATGAGTTACAGATATAGCAGTTTCCTGAAGATCTTTGAGTAGCAGCATTAGATTCATAGACATTCTGATTAGTAGCATTAGATTCATAGACATTAACAGAACCAGAACCAGAATCAGAGAGAGGTAGCTTAGTAGAAACAGAAGCAGAAGATTCATTTGCAGTGACAGTAGTGTTAGTAGTGGTGGTATTCAGAAGTTTATCATCGTGTTTAAGTCTTTCCCAAGTGGTACAAAAAATTTTGTTGAGAACTGCAACAGTGATTGACTTGTCAGATTTGCATAGTTGTTCTGTTTCTTTGAGAACTTCTGAGCTAAACCGTGGATTTTCTTGAATGATACGTTGACAGAGACAGCCTAAGATGTCCTTTTCACTGAGTCCTTGAGCCCATAAGCAAGCACACGCATCTCAAAATTCATTCATTAACTCTATGGGATTGTCGCATTCTTTAGAACAAAGATCGATCACTCTTTCTATAGCATTCAGTTGAGCCGCTCTGGAAACTGTGTTGAAGACACTTTTGATATGGCGAAATGCAGTTGTGCTTGGTGTAACATTGATGATTTGAGATTTCATTTCTGGTCCAACAGAATTGATCAGTATTGCTCTACCTATTCGCTCTTTGATGGAAGTTTTTGAGGCCCCTTTACGCTCTAGAAAGTTGGTTTCTCCAGTGAAGTCGGTGATGACGCCTCGTAGTTCTCTATGCCACTCGCGGAAATTCGAACCATTGTCTTTTAGAGTATGTCGCCAGTCTTTCAATAGCATCCTTGCCTTAACAATGCTGTCTCGAATGTATGAGTCTTCTTGAATTCGGAGTAGTACACGTGGATTGGGTGCATCATCCATGTCAGACGTTGCATCTTCTTCATGGATTTGAGTTTCATTTTCGTTTGTGGTATAGTCTTGAGGTGGTCGTTGTGGATAACTGGGTGTTGGTCGAGAAGTTGGTGTATCGTATTCTTGAGGAGTCAGTTGTTGATTGGATGGCATCATCGAAGTGTCAAGTATTGAAGTAGTAATGAGATGAAAAGAGAACAAAGAGAGAAAAAGGAAAAAAAGATGAAGAAAAGAAATTTAAGAGAGAAAAAAGAAAAAAAATAGAAAAGGAGAAAAAAAATAACGAGAATATTTGTTATAATAATAAGAGAAAAAGAAAAGGAAAAAAGGAGAAAGAGAAAAAAAGGAAAAAAGATAGAGAGATAGGGAACGAGCACTGGGTTAAAGGGTGGGTTTATATGTAATTTTTTTTTTTATTTTTATTTTTTTATTAGTCGATTATGTTTCGCTTTCGGAGAGATAGGGCCACTATCTCGCTTTGATGCTTGGCGAGAGCAACAACCTAATCGCTTATAGGATCGAGGTAAATATTAGTGTTTTTTTTTAAATGGAGATAAAAGAAATGATAAGAGAAAAGAAAAGCGAGAAGAGAGAGAGGAAAAAAGGAGCTTGTAAAAAAGACAATTGGCAAGGTGCGAACAGAAAGGAAGAAAAGGAAAGAAAAAATAAAATAAAAGGAAATGATTGCCAAGAAGACGATTGTCGAGAAAACGATTGCCGAGAGGAGGAAAAAAGAGTCCAGAAAAAAAGGGGTTGACAAGACCGTTATTTAGTCGTTTTTAAGAAAAAAGGAGACTAGGCAAGATAGGAGAAGAAAGGAATAAAGAAAAAAGGTGAGACTAGGCACAAGAGCCCATAACCTATTGGCACAGCGGTAATGTTTTAGTTGGAACAGTAACAAAAAGGATATTCCATTACTATTGTGGTCACGCAGACTATATACACTACTGCGGCATAGTCGGAACCTAACACTCCTCGCATTGACCTCATACCCATCCATCATTCCACACACCACAGAACACCAAAATTACACCCATTACACCTGGACCCTCCTCACTAACATCTGTTAACCCTTTAATCCTCCACTAACCATTCCGTCCATGCTCACTACCCCCTGTTAATAACCCACAGATATGTTAATAAACCTTTTTAGTGGACTATTACATTGACTATTGCGCTGTGTGTTGCTTATTTAGGAAAAGACTAAGACACACTATAAAGAGATTGAATAATTTAGATTTAGAGTTTAGACTAGCGCAGTTGAATAGTGAGTACACAAAGGAAAGTCACAGTTGCTATGTAGAATTGCTTTCTGCGCTTCGAGTATGGATTTAGACCTCTGTATTATTGATTTAATGAGCTGATTTTGCCTCGAGTGTCACGTGGCGTGTGACAGATGCCCAGGTATAAAAACGCAAGCTCCGTTGAGTGTGAGACATCCTTTCCCACACTACTTTATCTCCCTCTTTCTTTTAATTATTTTATACTTTATTATGTCGACTTGTCCTACCCCAACTCCCACACCTCCACACCCTAAAGCTGATGGTGGAATCATTACCTGGAAGTGTTCTCAAGCCTGCACAGCCTGTGAATCAATGGAGTACTTCTGCGTTGAAAGCACAGCCACACAAGGTCCTTTCCAGAAATGTGAGTTTTGCCGCTGGAGACGGGTGGCGTGTGATGCCCTATCAAAAAACGTGGACATCGAGCGCCAATTTACCAAAACAAAATATTAGGTAATACCAAAGACTAAAGAGGTGGTCAAAGATATTTGGGACGTATCGGTTGGGGACAAGCAGTCTGTGGGAGAGATCAAGGAGGAGGTTGAAGATACCGTGGCATCCTGGGTAATCCAGGCCACAAGTAAGAAACTAGGGGCCGAAGAAGAGGTAGATGAATTAGTTGAAGAGGATGAGGATGAAGTCCCTATTTTGAGACAGACGCTGAAGAAGCGGCGGATGGTCATTGAGGATGACAAAGAGGAGAAGAAAGTGACAGCGGAAGTTACCCCAAAGTTATTCTTAGAAGCTGACCCATTGTTTGAAGTAAGTCTGTTCTTCTTTTTTTTTAAAAAAATTTTGTTACTGATGACCTATGTTTTAGAATTCAGATGTCATTGCGGAAGCTCCGATTGTGGAAGCTGCTCCATCGCTGCCAGTTGAGGCAAATCAACCAGTGGTTGATTTGAGGGAGGACAACAAAGAGACTCTCGACCAGGTATGATTGAAGAAACCTTGGCAAGGTCGACAAACTCAATTCATCAAAGATTTAAGCGGTGAGTTTGACAAGATTGTGGATGCTGCCTCCTTTGACGTGGCCAAAGAATTACTAGAAATTGGGGAAGTAGTACTGGTAGGAGAGGAGGAGGTATTTGAGAAATGCAGGAAGGAAATAAGAGTGGTTTTGGAAAAAATGAAGAAGTTGGTTTGGGAGAAAATTTGAAATTGAAGGAAAAAGAAAAGAAAGAAAAGGGGGGAAAAAAAATAATAGAAAGCTATTTGTGTATTTATTTATTTTTTCTTTTTTTGTTGTTTTAATTGAAAATGTTGATATATATTTTATAAGATTTTGAGAAAAGAAAAGAAAAGAAAAGAAAAGAGAAAAGAAAAGAACAGATTTGAATAAAATTTTGTTTTAAATTTTGAAAGAAGAAAAGAAAGAATGTTTAACTGAAGGCATTTTAGTTTTAAGTTTTGAAAAAAGAAAAATTTAAGTAAGAAAAAGAAATAGTTGATTGACAATAATTTTGTTTGAAATGAAAATTTAATGAGAGAAAAATGTTGTTATTTCTGAACGTTTTATTTATTGAAGTTTTTGAAGGAATTTTGGTTATTTGAAAAGAAAGAAAAAAAAATAGTTTTGAAAAAAAAAAAAAAAAAGAATTTGAAAGAAAGAAGTAATTTGTTCAAAGAATTTTAAAAGAGAGATTTAAAGGTTGAAGTGAAGTTTGAGAAAGATTGTCGTACTGAGTTATCGAGGAAGCCTTCCCATTCCACAAGGTATTGAAGTTTCCCCTTGCACATTCTTGAATCAAGGATACAACTTACTTCCCACTCTAGATGGTCTTCTACTTTGACCGGTTCCAGAGGAGGTTGGTTCCTGCCCGGGTATGTTTCTCCAGCCAGTTCCAGGAGAGATACTAGGAAAACAGGGTGAATAGCCTGCCATTTAGGAGGTAGCTTGAGTCGAAATGCAGTTTTAGAGACTTCCGAGTTGATTTCGAATGGTCCCAAGCATTTTTCAGCCAGTTTCTTTGATGGTCGAGTTGTTTGAATGTTTCGTGCATCAAGCCATATATTGTCGCCTGGTTTAAAAGAAGGAGCAGATTGTCAATGTTTGTCGGCCTGCTCCTTGTACCTTTGAATCGCTAATTCCAAATTTGATTTAAGTTCTTCTTGGAGTCGTGATATGGTTCAAAGATAATGTTCAGCAGGATGACTAGTTCCTACATGTATTGAGTTGAATCAAGGATGTCTTCCATAAACAGTTTTGAAAGGAGATTGTCATGTCGAAGAATGAGTCAAGTTATTATAAGCAAATTCGGCCAATGGTAACCATGTGGTCCAATCATCTTTTTGGTAACTGACATACATTTGAAGGTATTGTTTGAGGATTTGGTTGACCCTTTCTGTTTTCCCATCGGTTTCAGGATGATAGGCTGTGGAGAGATTCCTCGTGATATTGAGTTGTTGACACAATTGAGTCCAGAATGTGGATACAAACAATGAGACTCTATCTGAAATAATATCATTAGGTAATCCCTGTTTGGAAAATACATATTCTAGAAGCAATTTTGACAAATCTTCTGCTGTAGCAGTAGTAGTGGTTTTAATAAAAATAGACATTTTTGAAAATCTATCTACTATTACTAATATAGCATCAAAATTATTAGAAAGAGGAAGTTGAGAAATAAAATCCATCAATAAAGATTCCCAAGGTTTAGAGGGAATAGGAAGTGGTTGAAGCAACCCATGCTTCCAGTGACGGGGAGCCTTATTCCTATTACATTCATAACAAGATCTTATATAGGCCTTGATTTCTCTGGTCATTCCTGGCCAGATAAAAACCCTCGCAATTAACTGGTAGGTTTTATCAACCCCAAAATGACCAGCTAATGGAGAATCATGTCGACTATTGAAAATCCATAATTTTATTTCATTGTTGTTGGGTATGACTACTCTACCTTCAAAAACTAATAGACCTGATTCAATACTAAATCTTTTGGCCCCTTGATTTGAGAGTATTTTGTCTTTTAACCCTAAACAATAATTGTCCTTTGACTGAGCTTTGAGGATGTTGGATAGTGGATTTTGGAAAGATTGAATTGTCATTGAATTAAGTTGATGAGTCGTTAACATTGATTTGTTGAAAATTGATTTCACATTTGCTGGGTTCTTGTCAGCAAATGCGTCCCCCTGCTGTGGGTAAACGTTGTCCCGACGTGACAGGATATCTGGGACAATGCAGTTTTTACCTGGGAAATAGGAAATAGAAAATGGAAAATCAGACAAAAATTCAGCCCACCTGTCTTGATGCCTGGTTAATACTTTGGAAGACATAAAGTATTTCAAAGCATTATGGTCAGTCAGGATTTGAAAAGGACTATCTAGGCTGAGAAGAAAAGAGCGCCATTTTTTAAGACAATGGATAATAGCTAAAAGCTCCTTGTCATGAATTTCGTAATTTAATTCTGCTGCAATGAGTTTGCGTGATTTGAAAGCAACAGGATGAAACAATTTTGTTTCAGGATTGAATTGAGAAATGACCCCTGCGATAGCATAACTGCTAGTGTCTGTCTCGACTATTGTCAAAGCAGAAGGATCAAAGTGTCGAAGAATTGGAGCTGTGGTAAACACAGTCTTCCATGCTTCGAATTCCTTTTGTGCTGTAGAAGTAAAAACAAAAGGAATATCTTTTCTAAGAAGAGAAGTAAGATTGGAAATGTTTTTAGAGTAATCTTTAATAAATCTTCTATAGAAATTGGCAAAACCCAAAAATCCTTGGAGGAATTTAACAATTTTGGGCTCAGGCCATTCCAGGACTTTTTGGACCTTTTTGTTGTCCATGACTAAACCATCAGTGGACAAAGTAAAACCCAAAAAATTGATTGTTTTAAGATGGAATTCGCATTTATTGTGCTTGGCGTAGAGACCGTGATCTCAAAGGTGATTTAGAACCTGTCAAACATGATGAATATGTTTATCCAGTGTCTTCGAGAAAATTAAAAGATCATCTAAGTAGACGACAACAAATTGTTCAACAACATCTTGAAAGATGTCATTAACAAAAGTTTGAAAAGTAGATGGTTTGTTACATAATCCAAAAGGCATTACTAAAGATTCAAAACTACCAAATCTAGTGCGCATTGCAGTCAGTGGTTCATGACCTTCTGCAATGCAAATAAGATTATAAGTGCCTCTAAGATCAATTTTAGAAAAGAAATTAGCACCATTAAAAAGGGTAAGAAGCAATGACATAGGAGGAACTGGATATGCATTCTTCTTTGTGACTGTGTTGAGCTTTCTATAGTTAACACACAACCTAAGGCTACCGTCTTTTTTCTTTACAAAAAGAACAGGGGAGCCGGTTGGAGATTTACTGGCTCTGATGAAACCTTTGGCTACATTCTCTGAAATTTAGTCTTGAAGAACTTGAGATTCGTCCTTCGAAAAAGAATAGACATGACCTTCCAGAGGTACTGGACCTATTAACTCTATTTGATGGTCATAGGGTCAATGAGGTGGTAACTTATTGGCCTTGCGGATTGAGAAAACATCAAGGAGATCATGATATATTTCTGGTAGAGTTGATTTAATGGCTTCAACGTTGATTTGATTGTCCTCATCATCTTCGAGAGAATCTGTTGAGTGAAGACCAGAATTGAGAGAGCATAATTTGACTACTTTGAGGCAATTTAAATCCTCTTCGAGTGAAGTGATCAAGCTAGAAGAGTTAGCCAATTGCTCATTTAGAGAAAGATCAGATGCTTGCAAGTCATCTGGCAGAGATTTTTCCTCTAGCAGGACATTTTCAGGAGGGCTTATTAACTCCCTATTGACCTGCATTGAAAAATTAGAAATATACTTAGTGCGTGGGGTGATCAATCCCCATGACAAATCAATTTCAGGATTCCAATGTGTTAAAAAGTCATGGCCAAGGATGGTATCATCCATTCTTGGGGTGTCCAAGACTGATAATTCCCACTCAAAGGGGGGAAAGTTCAGAAAGTTAAAAACCCATAAAACTTTCTTACTTACCCAATATTTGGGTTCCTCTGATTCGACCAAATAAATTGGAGTTCGATCGATATCTGTGTATGTCAGCTTTAACTTCTTAGAAAAAGATAAACTGACAAAAGAAATTGAAGCTCCAGAGTCTATAAGACAACTGAAGGGGGTATCCTCCTTAAAAAGAATGAATCTCAAGCGGTTTAAGGCAACTCCAGTCCTTAAGACATGGAGGTTCTGTGCACTCAGAGATATAAGATAGTTTTCTTTACACACAAGTAAACTATCTACTAGTTTTTTGACCTTGAACTAGTACCTTCTCTTTCCTTCAACTTCATACAATCTTCTAGCTTGTGCTTACCCCCACAATACATACATAACCCATTATCTGCTTGCCTCTTCCGCTCAGCTTCTTTAAGTTCCCCTTTTGGATCCAGTAATTTGCTGATATCCCCTGGGGTCAAGCCTTTTGGTCGAGGTTTGTCCTTTCCCATATTGTGTTTGGATTGAGTCGAGGAAGATTGAGTTGTCCTTGGGTGCGAAGAAGGTCCCGATTTAAAATTTAGTCCTTGAGATTTGTTGGAGTATTGAAAATGTTGTAGTCATCCTTGGTAAACATTGTTGAGTTTGAGGGTTTGATCCTTTAAATCCGTTAAATTTGTCATCTTCTGACCATGAGGATTTAATTGATCCAGAATCCTCAAAGGAAGTCCCTTTTTGAAATGATACTTAAGGGCAGCATCATTCCAACCTACTTGAGTTTGAAGTGCTCTGAAGTTCGAGATATATTCAGAGGCTTTACCATTATCACTCATGCAAAGGAAATCCAATTCAATTTCTGCATTGTCAGTTTCATTAGGGTCACTGAACAACGTAAAGAGCTGTTCTTTGAACTTTTACCAGTTATTAATAAGTAAGTGGGTTTCTGTAAAAAAGAGCATGAGAAGATAAGGTTCAAATCATCTTGCTGCTTTTACGGCTAGGAATGAAGAAGCATAAACAACCTTTGATTGGTATTTATTGAAGGTTTGAGGGTCGTTATGGAACAGGAGCTTTCAGGTTTGCAAGAAAGGGCGCAATCTCTCTGGATGTTCTCCATCGAATTTATCAGGAGATTTCATGGAAGGAGTTTTAAATTTAGATCCCTCCAAAGACGTTGGATTGGAAAGAGTTTTCATGAAAAGTCTCATGAAGTCTTCAAGCGAATTAGATGGTCCAGGTTCCAAAGGTTGACCAGAAGGGTGAGTAGCAGGGGCGGATGGTTCCCCATGCATCGTATCCTCTCCTTCTTCTTCCTCACTAGAATTGTCAAAATACTGGGGGATGTCTTCTACAGATTGGACTGAATGTCCCCATTCCCTAAGGTTGAGAGGCTCCAAGGAGTGAATGCGGGAAACAGGCCATGTAGCTGTTGGCCTGCCTCTGGTGCGAGCCCTAGTAGGGGTGCCCATAGGAGGAGTGCGTTGAAAAGGTGCCATTTAAAGAATTTAAAACACCTTAAAAAAGGACGTAGTAGTGCCAATGAATGAAAACTACAGAGAATTAAATTATACTTTCACCGGACGACCTACGCACAAGGTTGAGGGTGTTCCTGGAAGTGAGATGGAGGGAGTAGTTTAGAAACATCTTTGAAGCACAGAGGAAATGTTTAAGGAAGTGATTTGAAGATGACTCAAAGGAAGAGCTACTGCTTTGAGATATGTTTGAGAAGAATTCTAATATAATTTAAAGATAATATTAATATTCTTAAGATCTCACAAAGGGTTGGAAACTCAATAATCAAAGATTTAGGATTGAGAAATGATTACTTAGAAAATAAGGAAAGATACAATAATAATGATTTAACCTGAAGCTTTACCACTATTAACTATATATACATTTTATAATTTAATTCTAAAGAATGTTGAACCAAAATCTAACCCCTTTTATATCCTTTACTCCTCCTCGCATTGACCTCATACTCATCCATCATTCCACACACCACAGACCACCAAAATTACACCCATTACACCTGGACCCTCCTCACTAACATCCATTAACCCTTTAATCCTCCACTAACCATTCCGTCCATGCTCACTACCCCCTTTTAATAACCCACAGATATGTTAATAAACCTTTTTAGTGGACTATTACATTGACTATTGCGCTGTGTGTTGCTTATTGAGGAAAAGACTAAGACACACTATTGAGAGATTGAGAAATTTAGATTTAGAGTTTAGACTAGTGCAGTTGCATAGTGAGTACACAAAGGAAAGTCGAAGTTGCTATGTAGAATTGCTTTCTGCGCTTTGAGTATGGATTTAGACCTTTGTATTATTGATTTAATGAGCTTCTTTTGCCTCAAGTGTCATGTGGCGCGTGACAGGCAATTGTAAGAGTCTTTCTGCACTGTTTTCAGAATCTTTTTTTTCCTTCTTCAAAATAAGCTGAATTATTTATAGATAAGATTTTTAGATACTACAGAATTCCAGATGAACTTATCAGTGAACGAGATTCTACATTTGTATCACAGTTCACCCCAAACAACTTTATAAAAAAGCTGAAAATAAAGTCTGCTCCCTCAACAGCTTTCCATTCACAGAAAAATGGCCAGACAGAGTAAAATAATAAAAAAAAACTCTTGAAGGTTACTTCAGACATTTTGTATCTTACAGAAAAGATGATTGATCTAAATGGATGGCTCTAGCTGAGTTTTCTAAGAATAATAATTCTTCCTCATCTTCTACTAAAATCAGTCCATTCTTTACCCTAAATGGCTTTTATCCTTTTTTTTTTTTGAAATATTGGATTCTCCTGTTTTGGTACCAATGGTGGACAGGTTTTGTCAACACTTAGAATTCATCCATCAAGAATTAATACATTCTCTTTCCCTATCAAAGTTGTTCCAAGCTAGATATTTTAGCAAGCATTCAAGAAATCCTCCCACCTTTTTACTTGGTGATAAAGTTCTTTTTATTGAAAAAATACATTAAAGGGGATGATCCTTCAGTTAAACGTTTCTTGGTCCATTATCAATTTCAGAAAGGGTGGGAGAATTAGCACATCAATTGGATTTACCTGGTGAATATTCAAGACCCCACACAGTTTTAATGAAAACCTCCGTTCTTGTTATTACTCTCCAGAAATAAGTCTTTTGAGATCATAATGGACTCTATATAACTTCTTTCAAGCTAAGTACAAAAATAATTCTGATCCCTCACTTTTTTGAAATATGTTCAATAAGCCTGTATTTGATCATGTGCATGACTATAGGAAAGTTAGGATCCCTTCACAAATAGTTAAATGGTTCAAAGGAACAAGCAGATAAACATATTTGGATTCCACTCTCAGATATACCTTCTACTTATGACAAGTCACTCTTTTATTTCCATATTATAAAAGGGCAGGTATCTGGCAACAACCTATACTTTTATTTGTAGCAATTACTTGCATATTGTATACCCTGTGTCAACCTAAAATTCTAATTATAGTAGATAACTGCATATTATAGCCCAGAAACAACCTATTAGACATAAATAAAAGATATATTTTATTCAAGAACAATCTGTATCACATAATTTGTGCCATATGAAACCATCTATGTACCCTAACCCTTACACTAACACTAACACTAACACTAACATTTACAATGAAAATGATGGCATTCTAACCCTAAAGTTGAGAAATAATGAGAATGAGCAAGTGATATTTCTAAATTGAATGAGGGCATGATACTGATAACTTTTTTGTGTGAACAATACTGCTAACTTATCTGAGGGAAAGGCACTGCTAATGTCATAGGTTGTATACTTTCAGGCTGAGGTCAAGTAAAGAGACTTGAAATAGCTTGAATGGTCAGTTTTCTAGAATATTTTAATGTTCCTATATGAATACTGTAGTACAAATCCAATAAGTATTTAAATATAACTCAACATAAGGGTCTCAGTAATTTTAATCTCACTAATTATATATGGCTTTCAATCTTATGGTTGGTAGAAAAATAGATTTAATAAACTTAGATATTATTCAAAGACTTTATAAGTACTATTGATATGTATTGTAATTGTATTGGTTATATGTTTTAATTTTAATGATAAAGAATGAAGAAAATATAACCAAAAAACCTCCTCCTTTTATACACAATTACTTCCCCAATGACTCCTATAATTTACCAGCTCAATAAACAGTTAATGACGCTTCATTCTAGCCAATAGACATTTTCAGAGCCAAAAAGAGTGACTAGTAACATAATTAGAATGATATCACCCGCCAAAATCTTGTAGTAATAGGGATAATCCATCAAAGATAAAGAATAAGCAAAAAAGAGAGTATATGCGTATTATACATTAATATAAAAGGCCAAAAAGGGAAAATTAAGACTAACTAAAACTAAATAATAAGGGGGGTTAACTTTAGAAATTTTGGGGCTAATCATGACATTATACTATGTGAAATCCCCATTTCAAAAATAACCAAAATTGACTGAGAAGCCACCAAAAAACCCAAAATAAAAAGGGTGTGAGATGTGGGGTAACTACATGCAGTCCTTGGCAGGTGCTTTCACGGTTAAATCCTTGACTAATTTTAGGCGAATTTAAGTGTGGTAGTGAAATAAAGCACCAAGAATGAGGTTATTAATGAAATTAGTGCATATAAAGAGGTTCAATGCATTTATAATTAAGCTAGGACACTAAATAAGCACCTGTTGCCTATTTTAGTGTGTCTCCCCACAGTGGGAATAGAAGGTGGGGTAATTATAGTGTTAAAAAGCTAACTTTGCTAAAAATGAAGCTATTCACATGGAAAAAATGCAAGCAGTATGTGGCCAGTACACAGAAGCCATTTCTGGCATAAAAAACACCAAATTTGAAAAGCGTTATTTTTATGCATTTGAGTAGTCAAATCAATAGTCCTAATTAAGAAAAATTGATCTGTCAAAGCACATTTTCAATATTATTAAATTTATATTGCATATAATCAACTTTTAAGTGTTTTAAAGTGCATTTCTTGTTTTTTACATAAAACAATGAAAACAACAGCTTTAAGTGTACTTAAAAATTATGTAGCCTTATATTTAAGGTTTTTAAGATTAACCTAGCATATTCCAACTTAATATTAAGTACATAAGACTTATAAAAGGTGGATATATGCGTGTATATAAGGTGTTATAACGGCATATTTTGTATATTATCATAATTCTACTTATGTATACTATTTGTGTACTCTAATTTATTGCTCCCACGTATAGTCCATGTGTTTGACATAACTTATAAGCACTTTTTACTCAGTCCTTGGGATATCTAGGCTGACATATACTATGTGTTGAGTATTGACCTGTTAGTTGCTAGAATTTTGTAGAAGATGGTAGTGAATCATTTAAATAGATATAAAAATGTGTGAGCAAGTAATGCATATAGGATCTGGGCTCAACTATAGTTTATGGGCCTGCATTAATCATCTTCTTGGTAATACCACAAAAAGTAATACTTTATTCCAGTAACACCAAAAACAATATTTCATTTCATTTTATTTTATTTTACTATGGCAACTCAACCTGAAAATACTATGATTGATTCCCCCACTTTTGGTGGAGGTCCTATTTTTAATCCTGCTGTACCTCAATCATCTAATGTCCCTACAGAAATTAAACCTGAGGAGTCCAAACCTTATCAAAAGACTTCATCAATTTTTGGTAATAAATCCTTGACTGAGATCCTTTCCAATGTTTAACAATCTACAAAACACGCTGTGGTAAACATCTCACAGTAACTCATCAAGCACAACAAAGGGGTTTTCACAATAGTGCAGAAAAGATAGACTCTCTGTGCACAGTTTTTTTTGTTCATATTATGGATTTATGAGCCATGGCGAGAAAAAGGTCAGGTTAAGTACATAGTGGGCTAAAAAAAAGGAAAATATGGTATGTGCTTGCCAGAGTCATGGGAAGCTCTAGACGCATGATATGGATTTACAAGACAGAAACAGAGATGGAATGAAGTGTATGCTTAGATAGCAGCAATACTTTTAGGTGAAGCTATGCCTGCCCATGAAGACAAAAAAATGTCAGAGAAAGAAGGTGGCGCTATGAAGGAAAAAAGGTTGCAAGTAGCGGTCAAGGAAAAGGTAGGAAAGATAAGAATTGAGATAAAAAATTCATTTTCTGAAGTGAAAAGGGTTTCATGATTAGTGGATACTCTAGTCGCAAGTGTAGGTCATTGTAATAGGTATGAAAGGCAGAGCAGTACCTATTATTTAGTCAGGGATCTCAGGAAGCATAGGGTATGTACAAAAAAGGTAGTGTGTTTTAGCGCTAATGGCTGTACTTCCACAAAAATTTCAGGTGCTATTGGAACCAAAACCCATACTAATAGATGTATATAAATCTTTTAGATTCTTAGATACCATTTGACATGCTTGTAATAGTGCTGAATGTGCGTAGGAAAACCCATAGGGCAAGGAAACATAGGAAAGGGGCACTGAACATACAAATGTATATAAGTACTTACTTGTAAATAGAAGAGGTGGGTGTGTGAGTTAGTAAATAAATAACAATAGATATTTTTAAGATAGAAAGAATAGATATATTTTACTTTTTTTGTACATATTGGGTGTGCATACCTGAAGCAGCGCTGTAGAGTTATTTTATTGCTAAAGTAAGGATAGTATTAGATAGAGTGCTTCAAGAGGGAGTGACTGAGAATAGATCTAGCCAGCATTTTGATTTCTTATATTAAAATATTTTTTTCTTTTTTTTCTTTAAAAAGACCTCTATAAGTTATTCTACTTTCTCTTTCATAGTAAAAATAAATAACTACACTTATGATATGTGCTTACACTGTCTTTAAATATTAGAGTGGCAGGCAGTTTTTATTTTAAAATTGGATTTAGAAAGCAGAATTAAACCATCTTGGAATTGTGTCTATAGCTTAGTATTATAGAACTTTTTTTTCTTTCTACAACACACAAAGCTAGGTCTGACTGGCAAAAATTACCTTGAATGGTTTTCTGATGTCAAACATGTTTCTTGATGCTTTCTGAGAGACTTGTATGTTCAACAATACAGAACCAAAGATGATATCAATCTTAGTGATGATGCTATAGCAAGAGAAATTATTCTTACTACTGATCATAATGATGTTTGACAAAAAATTGATGATTTCAACACAGCTTATGCTATTTTTTGTCATATTAAGCAGAGATTTTTACATTCTTCCACTGCTCATCATCTAGATTTATGGTATGATCATTTATCTCAATCTTATGATTAATATATAAATCACGCAACTTCTTCTCAAGCTATTGCTGAAAAACTAGCTAAATTACATAATTCAGGTTTCACAATAACTTTAGAAAATATTTTCTCTATGCTACTTCTTTTGTTAATTCCAACTTCTAATCCAATTCACCATGAAGTTGTTACTTGTATAGATTCCAAAAGACAACTAGCTGTTATACCTTTAACACTGTCAGCCTGTATATCTCCAGGACTGATTAAAAAGTACTTATAAGTTATTTTAAACATATGAACTATACATGGTAATAATAATTAATAGTACACAAACAATATACATAAGTAAAATTATGATAATATACAAAATATGCCATTATAACACCTTATATACACGCATATATCCACATTTTATAAGTCTTATGTACTTAATATTAAGTTGGAATATGTTATAGTAATCTTAAGAGCCTTAAGTATAAGGCTACATAATTTTTAAGTACACTTAAAGCTGTTATTTTCACTGTTTTATGCAAAAAACAAGAAATGCGCTTTATTTCACTTAAAAGTTGACTATATGCGCCATAAATTTGGTTACATCAAATGTGCGCTTTGACAGATCAATTTGCCTCATTTAGAACTATTTATTTGGCTATTTAAATACATAAGAATAACACTTTTCAAATTTGGTGTTTTTTATGCCAGAAATGGCTTCTGTGTACTGGCCACATACTGCCTGCTTTTTTCCCATGTGAATAGCTTCATTTTAAGAAAATTTAGATTTTTCACACTATAATTACCCCACATTCTATTCCCACTGTGGGGAAACACACTAAAATAGGCAACAGGTGCTTATTTAGTGTCCTAGCTTAATTAATAATGTATTGACCTTGTTTATATGCACTAATTTCATTAATAACCTTACTCTTGGCATCTTATTTCATCACCACGCTTAAATTCACCTAAATTTAGTCAAGGATTTACCCGTGAAAGCGCCTGCCAAGGACTGCATGTAGTTACCCCACATCTCACGCTCTTTTTTGAGTTTTTGGGTGGTTTCTCAGTCAATATTGGGTATTTTTGAATGGGAATTTCACGTAGTATAATGTCAGGATTAGACCCATTATTTCTACAGTGAATCTCCCTTATTATTAAGCTATTATTAACCATAAAATTTCCCCTTTAGACTTTTATATTATTTTTTATTACTCATATATTCTATTTTTATCTTATTTCTTAAGTTTGATGGATTTTCCTTATTAATACAGGATTTTGACGGTTGTTACTCTTCTAATTATGTCATGGATTACTGGGAATGTGGATGGGCATGTCTATTAGTTGTTTAGAGGCGTCATTAACTATGTATTGCCTGTTACATCAAGGGAATCATTGGGGAACTCATTGTGTATAAAAGGAGGAGGGTTTTTGGTTGTATTTCTTCATTCTTTATCATTACAATTTAAACAATATAACCAAATAAATTACAATACATCTCAATTAGTACTTTTATAATACTTTTGAATAGTATCTGAATTATTAAATCTATTTTTCTACCAACTAACAAGATTGTAAGCCACATATAAGAATAGTGAGAATTTTATTACTGAGACCTTTATTTTTGATTATATTTTACTACTTGTTGGATTTGTACTACAGTATTCATATAGGACCATTAAAATCTTCTAGAAAACTGACCATTCAAGCTAGTTCACGTCTTTGTACTTGACCTCAGCCTGACAATTGGGGACCTTTCCTCAAGAATTCTGTTATAATCCAGTAAGTAAAAATTTCAAAGAAGGTACACATAAATAAAATCCCTATAGAAATATTTGGATAATTAAAACAGGTTGGGGTCACTTATATAGTGATTTAAGAAAAAGAAGCCCTGTTATATAATAAAATTGTGATATTGAATCAACAATTTTACCACTAATTTAACATATAATTGTTCTTAGTGGGAGTCTGTCAATAGACCTATTAAATTTGTGATCTTTGCAGATGATAACCAATTAAACTGATTAATTGTTTTATTTTAACAGGACTTTTAATCCCTTTCTATTGTTTTTTAAAATTCATTTATATTTGAAAAAGAAACTTACTAGCAGTTGTTATCTTTTTAAATATAAAAACACGGCTACATATTGTAGACCAGTTAAATCAAGTGACTACTTTAAAAGCATATTTGACTTTTGGCACTTAGAAATTCACTTCATACCAATTAGTAAGCAATAAAATTGTCTTCAGTGGTATGGATAAATACTGATAAAACTCCTTTTGAAGTTTTCATATCTAAACTTTCAATTCTTTAGAAAAAATTCCACGTAAAAATGTGTGACAACAATGACATTGTAAGTAATAAGGCAAAACCTTATAACTTAAGACCTAGAGCTGAAAGACCTGTTACAGGACATTCAAATGGAGGGCCAGGACTCTCCCATAATAAAAAACACTCCGCCAATGTCTCTGGAGGAAAGGGAAAGGCTTTTAAAGCAAGTTTCAATAAAGAAAGTAAAAAATACATTGCAAGAACAAATTCACTCCCTATCCACCCTATTGAACACTTTGACAATAAGAGTCAACAATATAGTGGACCAGATCAACAACCTGTAGAAAATAGCAGCTCAAGTTTTCATCGAAGTCAACCAAGCTCTAGTGGACATAAAGGCTCAACCACAAACAGTGGCACCCACCAATTCTGTAGCAACACCTCCAGCCCAAGAGGAGGATCAAAAAATCACAGTAAGAAAATGGAAATAGGATTGGTACACCCAAAATTACAACAATCCTCAACAGCAGGGCTCCAGAAGTCACCCTTACAGGGGAAAGGCAAGGAGAGGCAGGGGAAGTGGGATAAGACCTTGGTAAGTCATCCAACTCCTCATAATCAATTGTATCAACCTGACAATGAATTAATTATAGGTAATGAGATTGATAAGGAAATCTTGGATATTATTGATAATTATTTAAAGGATTATTCATTTGAAAAAAATATGTTAAACTTGTCTTTACATGAGGACAATGTAAATAGTTTTATTAATCACCGGGATAATGCTATTAATATAAAAATGGAATCAAATGATGAGTCTTCTGAGTTGGACACAGAAAAAATAGAATATTTTTTGAAAGAGATTCCAATGGAATCAAAAATAATAAGTAAATTATTATTGAGAATTGAAAAATTGGAAGAGTTCTCAAAAGAGTCAAACAATAATACAGAAAATGTATTATTACAGCTAACAAAATCATTAAGTACTACAGCCAATAAATTAAAAATTATTGAAAAATCAAATGATGAATTAATCAATGAGAATAAAAGATTGAATTCTGAGATTATAAATTTAGAAAGTAAATTAGAACATACTCAGAATGTTATGGCTACCATTGAGGGACGTGTTAAATTATCTTTTTCAAATATAAATGATACTCTGACTCATGTACCTGTAATAGAGGATAGGTTAAAAAGAGTAGAAATAGAAGTAGCAAGCATATTGAAAAATAGTGAAAAATTAAGAGATAACACTTCTTATGTGGCAAGAGTACCTGTTTTCATGAAACACGCAAATGAAACACCAATGATGGAACATGAACATAGTGTCATGGGCTCTGAGAACAGTAAATCAGTAAAAGATGAAATAAACAATCATCTTTCCAAAGTAAGTGAATTACTGAGTATTCCTCAGGTTAGGGAAGCAAGAACTAACCAAAAGAACTGGCCTAACTTAGATCAGTACCCTTCTTTTGACGGGGATTCAAAATCTGATTGGCAGCAATTCATACAAAGAATCGATAACTTAAAAGTTTCATACAAATTACCTGATGAAGAAATTACATCAAAATTAATATCTTTATTTACAGATGTGGCCTTATTATCGTTTGAATCTGTATTGAGTGAGGGAATAAGCTACTCCTGGAATGAATGGAAGGCACTAATTGAAAGGCAATTTGGTGACCCAAAATTTAGAATCACTCAACAAAGATTGTATAAAAAAGCCAGATATAATCCAAATTCTGGAGATAAACCCATGGTATTTTTAATGAATTTAATAAAAATAATGAAAGCCATGGATCCAAAAATGGATTATGAAGAGTGGAAAGAAAAGATAATATACAAGTTGCCTATATCAGTTAGAGACATTATTGTAGCTAGAACTGAAACCATCAGAGATACCTCTGGGTTCATTAATATATGCAATGAGATATTATTAAACCACAAGTATGAAACCAAGTATAACATTTACAGACAAAGTGTTGATGTGGTAAAACCTACTACAAGTAAATTTCCAGTGGAGAAGAAAAAACCTTCAGCTCCCCTTTTCCCTAAGAGACAGGAGAATAACACTTGTTACAAATGTAATGAACCTTGGGTAAAGGGTCACACGTGTAAGAAGAGAATAAATGTTATTGAAACCTCACAGAATTCTGAACCAAGTAATCATGAAGATGAGAATGTGGAATCCAGTGAGGATTGAAAAAGTAACATATCTTACAGTGATGATGAAAATGAGATATTTGTATTAGAACAGGATATAATGTTCCTGAATGATGCTATACCTCATACAGACACATCTTTAACTTCCATTGAGGAAGCTGAAATAATTAAAGATGTAACTCATGATACTTACAAAATAACACCTATCAGAGCACCTGTTATTATATGTGGAAAAGAAATGAATGCCATTTTTGACACTGGGGCTGCAGGTAGTGTAGTTTCAATTAAGACATTAATGAGACTTGATAGTAAGTACCAGGAAAAACTAGAACCTGTTCACACAAAGAACTGGAGAGGTTTTGGTTCAGTATTAAATCCAATTGGCAAATACAAAACTGCTGTATTCTTTAAATATAATAATGGATATGTTAGAGCAGTGTGTGAATTTGTAGTAATGGATAATAAAAATTTTAGTGATTGGTTTATTATTGGCAATGATTTATTGACAAAATTTGGCATTAAACTAGATCCTGCAAACAGTTGCTTCACTATAGGCGTGAATGGTAAGAGAAAATTTAAAATATGTTCTGAAAACTCAGTGTATTCCATTTCCCCTAGAGAAGAACAACTGCAATGTGGAAGAACCACCACTGAAATGGTTGAATAGGATAATGAAAGCCAAAAGGCCTCTTTCAGTCCTCAACTCTCAAAAATTGAAGAAAAAAATACTTTGAGATTGATTAAATCATATCCTATGGCATTTGCTCATGGTTCAAATGAACTAGGATTGGTCAAAGACCATGAGATGAAAATCTATTTAAGTTGTGATTTGGATAATATTCCTGGCAGCTTGAAAAAGAAACCTTACCCAGCTTCTCCTGCAAAAAGGAAATATATTGAAGACAACATAAAAATATTGTTAGAAATAGGTATTGTTGAAAAAGTAGACACAATGCCTAAGTATTGTGTTATTTCACCAGTATTAATCTCTTATGAAAAAGATAAGGAAAGATTATGCGGTGATTATAGAGCTCTGAATACATACACTGTAGATGATATTTAACCTCTACCAAGGATAGCTTCTATCCATGCTACCTTACAAGGAGCAAAATACATTTCCTGTCTGGATGGAAACAAGGGTTACCACCAGATTCCTGTGGAAAAGAATTCTCAAAATTACTTATTAATAACCACACATATGGGTATATTTAAGTATGTGAGAATGCCATTTGGCCCAAAAAATGCGCCTTCAGTCTTCCAAAAATTAATGGATAGTGTTTTCCATCTGGAAATGGTTGAAGGATGGCTTTTGTTCTATATTGATGACATCATAGTGTTTTCAAAAACATATGATGAACATTTAAATTACCTGGAAAGAGTCTTTCAAAAGATGGAAGAAATAAAAATGACAATTGCATTAAAGAAATGTAAGTTTGGATTTCAATCCCTGAAAGTACTTGGACATGTTGTATCTTGATTACAAATTTGTGTTGACCAGAATAAGGTGGCAGAAATTAAAAACATTGGTATACCTAAAAATGTAAAAGAGGTTCAAAGTTTTTTGGGTATGTGTGGATATTATAGACAGTATATTAAAATTACCAATCCATTGCAGCTCCTTTAACAACATTAATCAGGAAAAATGAAGCTTTCATTTGGAATAATGAAAGACAACACGCCTTTAATAAATTAAAGTAATGTTTAATGTCAGCTCCAATATTTGGACTGCCAGATTTCACACTACCTTTTATCTTGTACACTGATGCAAGCTTCATAGGTTTAGGTGCTGCTTTACAGCAGAAACAGATAACAAATTGAAAATTATCTGAAGTAGTCATCTGTTATATATCCAGAACCTTAAGAAAAAAAGAATTAAGATATGGTGCCACACAGCTAGAATGTTTAGCCGTGGTGTGGGCTTTGGATAAACTTCATTACTATCTGGAAGACCAGAAGTTTGAACTTATAACAGATTGCAGTGCAGTAAAATCATTACTAAACATGAAAACCCCTAATATGTACATGTTTAGATGGCTACTAGCTGTACAAGAGTACAGAGGAAGAATGACAATCACTCACAGAGCAGGAAAATTGCATTCTAATGTGGATTTATTATCCAGAAGTCCTTTGCCAAATGATGCTGAAAACACAGCTTATGTACCTGAAAATGAGGTTATACATATATTTGAGATTTATATAGTGGATTTAGAGGAAGAATTTATGCAAACTATATTGGAAAATTATTCATCTGATAAAGATTTGACTAAACTATCTACCATTCTAAATGATCCAACTAATGCCTCCATGAGTGCATTAATTAAAACCTTGCCTCCAAAGTATAGAAATGCGTTGGAAAAAGGTAAACTGTCAATTGAAGATGGATACATATATATTACAGGAAAAAATTAAGTAATTTAATAGTGATACCACCTTCTATAAAAGAGTTAACGTTGAGTACTTGTCATGATGACATCTTAGCTGTTCATTTTGATTTTCACAAAACATTAACCAGAGTTAAAAATACAGCCTGGTGGATAAACATGAAAGAAGATGTACAAAAATACATTGAAACATGTGACTCTTGTCAGAAATCTAAAAGATTAACTGGGAAGAGAGCTGGGTTTTTGCAACAAAAAGAGCAGCCAAAAGCTCCATGGGAAATTATAAACATGGATTTTGTAACTGGCTTTCCATTAGCAGGAAAAGAAAGTTTCAATTCTTGCTGGGTAATAGTAGATAGATTAACAAAAATGTGTAAATTTATCCCTACCCATAAAGAGGTATCTGCAAAAGACTTGGCACTACTATTGTGGACTCAGATGATGAATACTTCTGGGTTCCCTAAAGCCATAATCTCTGAAAGAAACCCTAAATTAACTTCAGAGTTCTGGACATCTTTGATGGAAGTATCAGGTTGCCAATTGAAATTGTCTACAGCACACCATCCACAAACTGATGGGTTGGCTGAGAGAATGATACAAACTCTAGAAGACATGATCAGAAGATATTGTGCCTTTGGATTAGAATACAAAGACAATGAAAAATTCACACATGACTGGGAAACATTAATTCCTGGCCTTGAATTTGCTTATAACATCACAACTCATTCTGTAACAGAGAATAAACCATTTGAACTCTGGCTGGGATATGTACCAAATACCCCAGTAAATCATTTAAATAAATTACCAAGGTTAGATATACACCTTGGTACTAAATCCTTTATTCATATGCAACAAATGTGTAGAAAGCATGCAGAAGAATGCATCCAAAAAGCATTTGAATATGGAAAGAAAAGGTGGGATAAATCTCATAAAGAATTTGAATTCAAAAAAGGGAGATGAAGTCCTTATATCAACGCTATATTTTAACTTACAAGGTAATTTTAAATTAAAGGATCCCTTTGTGGGACCTTTTTTAGTAAGTAAAATGGTTGGTAATAATGAAGTGGAAGTCATATTATATGCTCCATATGATAGGAAACATCCAGTTTTCCCTATCTCATTATTGAAACCTTACCATGCAAATGATCCTGACTTATTTCCAAAAAAAAAAGGGAAGGCCTAAAAAGCAACCTGAAGAAATTGTGGAAAAAGCAGAGATTGAAAAAATACTCAAGAAAAGAATCCTTACTAAATAAAAAGGAACTGAGTATTTATTAAGATTTAAAGGGAAATCAAATGAATTTGATAAATGGATACCTGAAAAAGAAATTTCTAATTTATCCACCCTTCTTAAAAAATTTAAAAAGAAATAAATTTCTGTTCAACCAGCTGAGGGGTTAAAATAACAGTAATCATAATATTTTATTATGTTTTATTTCTTTAAAGTATAATATTTAATGCTACAGAATTAATCTGAATACCTGAAAATTAAACAAATAAATAAATAAAAATGTATAACTTATCATTTTTTTATTGTTTTTTTTGGGTGGGAGAGTGTCAGTCTGTATATCTTAAGGACTGAGTAAAAAGTACTTATAAGTTATGTTAAACACATGAACTATACATGGGAATAATAATTAATAGTACACAAACAATATTCATAAGTAAAATTATGATAATATACAAAATATGCCATTATAACACCTTTAATACACGCATATATCCACCTTTTATAAGTCTTATGTACTTAATATTAAGTTTTAATATGTTATAGTAATCTTAAGAACCTTAAGTATAAGGCTACATAATTTTTAAGTACACTTAAAGCTGTTATTTTCACTGTTTTATGCAAAAAACAAGAAATGCGCTTTATTTCACTTAAAAGTTGACTATATGCGCCATAAATTTGGGAATATCAAAATTGCGCTTTGACAGATCAATTTTTCTCATTTAGGACTATTGATTTGGCTGTTTAAATGCATAAAAATAACAGTTTTCAAATTTGGTGTTTTTTATGCCAGAAATGGCTTCTGTGTACTGGCCACATACTGCCTTCTTTTTTCCCGTGTGAATAGCTTCATTTTTAGCAAAGTTAGCTTTTTCACACTATAATTACCCCACATTCTACGCCCACTGTGGGGAAACACACTAAAATAGGCAATAGGTGCTTATTTAGTGTCCTAGCTTAATTAGTAATGTATTGACCTTGTTTATATGCACTAATTTTATTAATAACCTTACTCTTGGCGTCTTATTTCATCACCACACTTAAATTTGCCTAAATTTAGTCAAGGATTTACCTGTGCAAGCGCCTGCCAAGGACTGCATGCAGTTACCCCACATCTCACGCTCTTTTTTGAGTTTTTGGGTGGTTTCTCAGTCAATATTGGGTATTTTTGAATGGGAATTTCACGTAGTATAATGTTAGGATTAGACCCATTATTTCTAAAGTGAATCTCCCTTATTATTAAGCTATTATTAACCATAAAAATTCCCCTTTAGACTTTTATATTATTGTTTATTATGCATATATTCTCTTTTTATCTTATTTCTTAATTTTGATGGATTTTCCTTATTATTACAGGATTTTGATGGTTGTTACTCTTCTAATTATGTCATGGATTACTGGGAATGTGTATGGGAATTTCTATTAGTTGTTTAGAGGCGTCATTAACTATGTATTGGGTGGTACATCAAGGGAATCATTGGGGAACTCATTGTGTATAAAAGGAGGAGGGTTTTTGGTTGTATTTCTTCACTCTTTATCATTACAATTTAACCAATATAACCAAATAAATTACAATACATCTCAATTAGTACTTTTATAAGACTTTTGAATAGTATCTGAATTATTAAATCTATTTTTCTACCAACTAAAAAGATTGTAAGCCACATATAAGAATAGTGAGAATTTTATTACTGAGACCTTTATTTTTGATTATATTTTACTACTTGTTGGATTTGTACTACAGTATTCATATAGGACCATTAAAATCTTCTAGAAAACTGAACATTCAAGCTAGTTCATGTCTTTGTACTTGACCTCAGCCTGAAAAACACCAGCAGAAATTACAACTGTCATTGCTACTTGTGAATCAACAGCCTTATCTACTATGGCCAGTACTAATCCTCCTTCTGCTTTTTAATTGTCAAAAAATTTTAAAATTTTGGCTATTACTGATCCTCCTGATGCCAATTCTGTCAGACATACTAATCATTGCTGTGTTTGTGGAAGAATAGGCCATCTTTCTAATGCATGTCTGAATTGTGGAAGAAATTTTATTCCTTAACAGTTACCTTTCTCTTTTTAGGGGTTTTGGTGGTATAGGTAGCTACCAAGCTCATCATATGGTGTGGTAGTCAAAAGTTTAGTATGGCAATCAAATTTATTATAAAGTATTTTTGGTGAATGATTGTTGAGATTGTAAAGGCCAATCTAATTTTAAAATGGTTATATTAAATAAATTAAGTAATAAAAGTGGTTGAAAAGGGTTAATTTTACAGATGAAGATTTAACAAATAATTACCGGGCAGGAAATGCAAGTATAGGTCCAAAAGTTTATGGAAATTAAAGTAAGGAGTCTCAAGAACCTTTGGGAATTTTTCTGGAATTTTTACTATTTTTTCTACTATTTTTAATAATTTTATAAAGTATTTTTGATTATTTTTAATTTTTCATAATTTACTTAAATTTGATAAATCTTTTACTAGTTTAATAAGGCTTCTACAAAAATTAGAATGGAATGTAAAGGAGAAGTAGTTTTATCATCTTTAGTTTTTCTAGATTTTTTATTAATATTTTAAAGGTTCTAATTGAGTCCAGAAGTCCATAGAAGCTCCAGAATACTCCAGATGAGCTCTGTACAAACTCTGGAGATCTCTGGACTAGCTCTGGAATGCTCCAGTTAGGGAAAGTAGTGCACATGACATATTATGCATATAATGCCTGTAGACTCAAAATTAGACAAGATAGAACATCATATCAGGGAAAAATCATCATACAACAACCAACAAAAATAACACATATTTTAAAAATCATTCATCATTTTTGATAACAAATTATAAAAATTGTAATCCCCTTCTAAATATAACACTTTTACATAACAATATATCAAATTAACTCATCAACATTAATATTAACTTATAGGGTACCATTCTATTGGTCTCATAATTAGAGATCTGAATATAATAAATAAATCTCATAAAAATAAAAGCTTCATAAAAATATATTATTCAATCAGTTATATGAGTTTTCTAAATACAGCTTCACTTTTGTGTTTTTTCAACCTCATTATAAAGAACATTGATTCTACATCTAAACACTTTTAATAACAAATAGTTTATTGGTTATTTCTTATCAAGTAAAGGTTATAGCTTATATAATTGTGAACTCTTTATTTTTGTAAAGGGACAGGGTTTTCTTTGGTTTATCCAAATCCCTTGGATTTGGTATACAGCAAGGTGACTGTAAGAGTCTTTCTACATTGGTGGCACCAAACATGGGTTTCAAATTATCTAGCTTTTAATTGATCTTACTTGGTATCTTGACTTGCTTAGCCTGCTTGAGTCATAATTAACAAATTCTTATATCTATTTAATAGTTTAATCTTATGATTTTGGGATATCTTCTACTATTAGATCTGGTGTTTTGGCTACTAGTGTACCTATTAGGGCATCAGTAAGGATTGTATCTTGGGATGGGCCCAAGTTTACTGGTGAAGATTTAGAGGGATTTTTATTTAGGTATGAAACTGCTTCTGGATTGGATGGAGCTTTACCTTTGGATATGGTGAAGCAGATTATGTTTTTTATGGGAGGCAGAGAGATGGAAGAAGAGGTTATTGCTATGGATGGTTATAAAGGTCAAGATTGGGGAAAGCTGAAGATGGAAATGGAAAAAAGGTGGCCAAAGGTTTATTCATTGGAGGATCTGAATAATATAGCTAAGAAATGGGAATCAAAAGGTGGTGTCAACTCTCTTGGTCAGTATCATCAGTTTATGGTCAAATTCCAGGTGGTTTTGGATTATTTTTTGGAGTATAAAATTTTATATGATGATAATGTATCAAAGTATATTTTTTGGGATGCTATGGGGAAAAGGTTAAGAAAGACGTTATGATGGCGCTTATTAGTGCTAATTTGATGAAGAATATCCCATATAGAGAAACTAGGATTCCTGGAATGGAGGTGCTATAGAAGGTAATTTTGGAACATCTGGATACTCATAATACTGTTGAATTGGACTCTGGAGAAGACTCTTTGATGACTCAAGAGTTAGAAGAGGTATCTAGTGTTGAAATTTTGGATTCAGCTATTCCTGAAGATTTTGGCCAGCCGGTGTGGTCTTCCAACATTGGCAGGGGCCTTTGTTGTGTGATTTGGCGCTGTTTGTGCATGTCTTAATTGACATCTGTTAAGGAATTGGGTATTTTTCTGGTTTTATTCTGTGGACATTGAGTCTGCGGGTATGTGGGTACTATCATTGGATAGCCCTGGTTTTTCTCTATATTTTATGTCTTGAAGACATTTTTCATATTCTGAGTCTTAAGGGGTCATTTCCTCATTTTTCATTTATAAAAGATTGCTGTTTAATTTTGTTTTTCATGTTTTACGGGCTAACCTTAAGTCTTAGGGTTAAGTGCTTAGTACCATTGGATAGAGCTAATTTTTCTCTATATTTCATGTCTCAATGTTGTTATAGTGAAATTCCGTGTTTTAAAGGTTTTAGTAGTTGTAGCTAATTTTTCTAAGTAGATTAGTGGTTTTTGTTGGTTTTCTGGCTTCAGGGAGGCCGGGCCGCTTCAGGCGGCATCTCCGACATCAGGCGGCCCGCCCGCCTCTGTTTTAGGAGGTTGGGGGGCGCTTCAGAAGGGTTTTTTATGCAATTTGGCGGGTGCAGGCGCCAGATTGGTGGGTGCGCATGGGCTCTTAGTTAGTGGTCTGTGTGTACATAGTGAATAAGACAGTTTGGGGCAACCTTAATCATCATACAACCATCCGGATGTGATCTCATTGTTCCTCACTCAGTTTTCACTGTTTTCTGGCCACAATTGGCTGTGTTTGTTGCAAGTAAGTTCTTCATTTAACTTAACTTTGGCAACTGTTTTCTCTGTTATAGTCTTGCAAGCTATAGCAAGTATTATTGCTGTCTCTGGTGTGGATTTGCAGCCTACATCAAGTATCTTTGCTGTCTCTGGTGTGGACTTTGTTCTACATTTCAGTTCTTTGGTCTGGTAGTCTATCTGGGGACTACTTTCTTGGCTCATCAAGCAGTCAAGTGTGTTAAACAGAAGCTTTAGCAAAACAGGAACCAACTTACTTTAGCAAGTAAATCTCACTCTATTTTTCTAAAGGGACAGGGGATTTTCTCTCTGGTTTTTCTCCAAATCCCTTGGTCAAGGCCTATATCTAGCACTATAGGATTGTCTACACCGGAAGATATTATTTTTGATAATTATTATGTTGGGAAAGAAGAGATTTCTCAAGATAAAGATATTTATGTCATTAATGAAGAATTTTTAAATTTTAGGAAAGATTTTGTGTTGGAAAAGTTGGAGTCAGATTTAGAGGACTATTTGCCTCAGGTTTTTTCTTCAGAAGCAGAGACTGTGTGCAATGAAGATGTGGATATGGTCTATAGATTAGGTATATGTATTGAGGATTTAGTTCAATCTCAGGAAGAGATTTTAAAGGTGGATGTTGTTGTTCCCGCACTAATGTAGGGTGCAGAGGTGTTGATTGATGGGGTGAATGACTGGGATTCACCTAAAATTTGAAGAAAGGTGTGTGTTTCTTTTTGTCCTTTGGTAGGACAAATTCTGGTGATTTCTTTTTGTGGGTTTTGGAATAGGTGGAAATGCCCTTGGGGAAAATTTATGAATTTCAACCAAGGGATCTCAAGAATTTAATTCCTCCAAAATTAAGATAAACTACCTTTAAATCAGCTTAAATTTTCTTTATCTTTTATTTGGATTATTTTATTCCCTTCAAGAATTTATGAGGACCCTCATTTTTTGGGGTAGTAAGGGCTGATTGCTCTAATGTTGCAATCTCTCCTCAAGAAGTGATCCTAGATTGCAATAGGTAAGCTCACTTAGAGATAATTCAAGAGAATTCCCAATTATTTTCTGTTGATATTTCATTTGATTATCATTAGGTGCTGGATTTTTCTACTTGTTTATTAAATCTATCAAATTATTCTATAAAATTTAAAAGTGGCTCAAAGGGGAAGATGGGATACACTATGTTTGATAAAAATTGGAAAGGGAATTTGGTAAATTATGGTGATATTAGTGGTGGATTATTTTATGGCCTCCAGAATGAGAATAAACTGCAATTATCACATCAAAATCAACAAAAACTTTTTAGTATAATTAATTCACAAAAAAACAATATTTGTGATGATTCTATGTCTTTCCTCCAGCAAGAGGTTAAACAGCCAATTTTATTTACTGGTGATTTTGTGATGGAAGATGAAAGGGAAAAAGGTGTTGGAAAATTATGTGATAAATTAGACAAAGGAAAAAGGGGGTAGTAGTGATAAAAATAAAAATTTTGAAAATAAAAATAATTTTTCAACTTACTCTATTTCTGATTTTGGTTCTGAAGATGAAGAAAATTTTTGTGACAAATTATATAATGGCAAAATTATAATGGATCAATTATCTCAAGTAAAAGTGGATGTTGGCACAGAAATATATAAAAAGGTAGAAAATAAAATTAGGCCAATTAATGAACCTTTTCCAGCTGAATTAAAACTGCCTTTGAGAAGACCAACATTATCAAGAGATTCATATTACTGTCCTTTAGTCAAGAACCCACCAGAATTTCTGAAACTTCCAGAATCACTGTCAAGAGATTAGAGGTTGTTAATTTTGGACTTGGAGGATGGCTTTCAGGTGAAGAAGAAAGGTTGTTGTTGGATGTAATGTTTAAGAGGGAGAAGGCCATTGCATTTTTAGAAGAGTAGAGAGGTGTTTTAAAGCATTCTTATGGGGAGCCCAACAAGATTCCAGTTTTTTCCAAGAATCATAGCAACAAAAACCAATTCATATACCTGGCACTTTAAAGGAAGATTATATTGAAGTCATTAGAGAAAAATTTCAAACTGGATTATATGAACAATCATCATCAAGTTATTTAATTCCAGTATTCTGTATTGAAAAACCTAATGGCAAGCTTAGGATAGTTCATGATTTAAGAGAACTAAATAGGGTTATGATAAAATATGTAGGAATACCACCTAGTGCAGAGGAGTTTGTAGAAATTTTTGCAGGGAGAGTGTGTTATGGTTTAGGAGATATAATGAGGGGATATGATGAAAGAGAGTTGCATCTGGTGTGGTCTTCCAACATTGGAAGAGGCCTTTGTTGGTCTGTTTGGCGCTGTTTTTGTATGTCTTAATTGACATTGGTCAAATAATTACATGTTATTTTGGTTGTATCCAGTTAATATTGGGACTATTGGTATGTACATACTACCATTAGATAGCCTCAGTTTTTTTCTATATTTTATGTCTTGATGAAATTTTTCATATTCTAAGTTTTGAAGGGTCATTTCTTCATTTTTCATTTCTAAAAGATAGCTGTATAATTTTGTTTTTAGTGTTTTATGGGATAAAATTAAGTCTTAGGGTTAAGTGCATAGTACCATTCAGTAGAGCTAATTTGGCTCTATATTTTATGTCTCAATGTTGTCATCACATAATTTTGTGTTTAAGGGTTTTAGTAGTTGTGGTGGATTTTTCTAAGTATTTTGGGCTTTATCGGAGGTTTTTGGTGGTTTTCTGGATTCAGGGAGGTCTGGCCGCTTCTAGGTGGGCCGCCCACCTCAGTTATAGAAGGCTGGGGAGTGTTTCTAAAGGGTTTTTATTCAATTTGGCTGTCAAAAGCGCCATATTCATTGCTGTGCATGGATTTTTTAGATAGTGGTCTGTAACAGAGTAGGAAGATTTGAAATTTCTATTCCAGGTATCCATGCATAATGTTCAGATGACTTGTTTTTATATCTCAATAAATATTCAATACGTCTTTCAGAAGTGATAATTCTATCATTAAGAATTTTATCAATTTCTGCAGTTTCTGTGACTTCCTGAGGGTTTTTCTTAGACCTTCCCCTTCTTTTGGGAAATAAGTCACTGTTGGAAGTATAAGGTTTAAGTAAGGAAATGGGGAGAACAGGATGTTTCTATCATAAGGAGAATTCAATACAACTTCTACTGCATTATCTCCAACCATTATTTTAACAGCAAATGGTCCCACAAAAGGATCTTTTAATTTGTTGTTACCTTGTAAATTGAATTGGACAGTAGATATCAACACTCCAACACCCTTGTTAAATGTGTATTCTTTATGGGATTTATCCCATATTTTCTTTTCATATTCAAATGCTTTATCAATACAGCTTTGAGCATGTTTTCTGCATAGCTGTTGCATTTGCATAAAAGATTTTACACCAGGGTGTAGCTCCAACTTAGGTAATTTATTATTGAGAATCTGAGCAGAAGTGTTAGGGGAATAACCTAGCCAAAGCTCAAAAGGCTTCTTCTCAGTAACAGAGTGAACAGTGCTATTATAAGCAAATTTAAGACCTGGTAGTAAGATAACCCAGTCATGAGTAAATCTGTCATTATCTTTATATTCCAAACCAAAGGCTCTATACCTTCTAATCATATCCTCCAGAGTTTGAATCATTCTTTCAGCTAGACCATCAGTCTCAGGATGGTGAGCAGTAGATAAATTTAACTCAAAACCACATATATCCATTAAAGACATCCAAAATTCATAGGTAAACTTGGGATCTTTGTCAGATATAATGGCTTTGGGAAATCCAACTATATTGAACATATAATACCACCATAAGTAAGCTAAGTCCTTGGTGGATACATCCTTATGGGTGTGAATAAATTGGCACATTTTGGTGAATCTATCCACTATTGACCAACAAGAGTTATAACTGTCTTTACCTGCTACAGGAAGACCAGTGACAAAATCCATATTAATGATTTGATAGGGAGAATCAGGTGCTTCAATATGTTGTGTTAATCCTGCTCTTTTACCTGTCAATTTTTTGGATTTTTGGCAGGAATCACAAGATTCAACATATAATTTTGTATCTTCAGACATATTAGCCCACCTAGCAGTGTTTTTGATTCTAATTGTTGTTTTTTCAAGATTGAAATGACCAGCTAATAAGTCATCATGACAAAGTTTGAGGATAGTTTCTTTCATAGAAGGAGTAATTACAATCACATTAGAAAGCTTTCTCCTATAATAAATATACCCATCTTCAATAGAACATTTTCCTTTATTTAAAACATTTTGATACTTTTCAGGAAGAGTTTTAACTAATGCTTGTATGGAAGCATTCTTTGGATCATTTAAGATTGTTACTAATTTTTTTAAATCCAAATCTTTGTTATATGAATCTAGAATTAATTGTAATAACTCCTCTTCCATATATACTATATATATACCATGTATATGAACAGTATTATGTTCAGGCACATAGGCAGGATTTGAGTTATTATTTGGAAGAGGCAACCTTGACAGCATATCAACATTGGAGTGAACATTTCAAGCTCTATGGATAATTGTAATTCTTCCTCTGTACTCTTGAACAGCAAATTTCCACCTAAACATATGTCTATTTGGTGTCTTTATATTTAAGAGGGATTTGACAGCACTACAGTCAGTTACCAATTCAAATATTTGGTCATCTAGGTAATAGTAAAGCTTCTCAAGAGCCCAAACAACTGCTAAACACTCTAATTGAGTGGCACCATATTTCAATTCACTATTTCTCAAGGTTTTTGAAATATAACAAATTACAACTTCTGAGGACTTATCATTAATAATTTGTTTTTGGTGAAGAGCAGCACTCAGTCCAACAAATCTAGAATCTGTGTAAAGGACAAAAGGTTTGTTGAAATCTGGAAGAGCCAAGAGAGGGGCTTTCATAAACAATTTTTCAATGTATCAAAAGATTTTTAACAGTCATTACTCCAGATAAAGGCAACATCTTTTCTGGTCAGTTTGGTAAGAGGTAAGGCTATGACCTGATAATTTTTAATATATTGTCTATAATAGCCACACATAACCAAAAAACATTTGATTTCTCTTACAGAAGTTGGTGCTTTTACATTTTCAATTGCAGAAACTTTATTCTGGTCTACGCAAATTTGTAAGCCTGATGCAACATGGCCAAGGACTTACAAGGATTGAAAACAAAATTTACACTTTTTCCAGACAAGGTCATATTAGTTTCATCCATTTTTTGAAAAACTCTAAATAAGTGAATCATGTGTTCATCAAAAGTTTTAGAAAAAACTATAATGTCATCAATATACACCATGAGCCATCCTTCAATTATTTCCTGATGGAAAGTGTTATCCATTACTTTTTGAAAAACTGAAGGTGCATTTTTGGGGCCAAATGGCATCCTAACATACTTATATATTCCCATATGAGTAGCAATAAGCAAGAAATTCTGTGAATTTTTCTCAAAAGGTATTTGATGATAACCTTTATTAACATCCAGAAAACTAATAAATTTTGCACCTTGTAAGGTAGCATGTATTGAATTAATTCTGGGTAAAGGATAAATATCATCAAAAGTATAAGTTTTTAATGCTCTATAATCCCCACATAATCTAGCCTTATCTTTTTCATAAGAAATCAAAACTGGGGAGATGACACAATATTTTGGGGTGACATCCACCTTCTAAATGATATTCATTTTCAATAAGGTGGAAATATTATCTTCAATATCCTTTCTCTTTGTTGGAGAAGCAGGATATGGTTTTTTCTTAAGACTAGGAGGAATATCACACAAGTTACAGGATAAAGTAATTTTCATTTCATCCTTAACAACTCCTAAGAAATGAGAACAATGAGCAAAAGCCATTGGGAAAGAGGTAATTGAGGCAATTATAGAATCCTTTTGTTCACCAGTTAACTGATCACCAAAAGAAGCAGTATTTATTTCAGTCAATAAACCATCCATTTCTCTTGTTGGTCTGCTTGTACATTGAGTTAATGAGTTTCAAGACTTTAACAGATGCCCAGAAGGTTTTCTAGGGGAGGAAAGTTTGAATTTTCTTTTGCCATTCAATCCCAAGGTGAAGCAATTATTTTCTGGGTCCAATTTCACACCAAACATGGTTAAAATATCATTACCCATAATAAACCAATTTCTTAAATTATCATTTTTCATGACAAAAAATTCACAAATAGCTCTGACAAAACAACCATTATATTTGAAGAATACAGAGGTTTTGTATTTGTCAATGTGACACAAGGTAGAACCATACCCTCTCCATTTTTCAGAAGCTATATGTAATAATTTACTCAAATAATCCTTATCTACTGAAGCTAAAGCTCTTTCAGACACTACACTTCCTCCAGCACCAGAGTCAAGAACTACATCAACATTTTTACCATTAATGGTAACAGGTGCTTTCAAAGGGGATATGGCTATAGAATTGTTAGTAATATCTTTAATTATTTCAGCATCTTCCACTGAAGATAAATCCAATACACATTCTTCAGATATATTATCTAATTAATGGACATCCTGTTCCAACATTAAAACATCTTTAACAGAGTCATTGTCATAGGAGATATTACTTTCACAGTCACTAGAAGAATTATTGACATCAATTTCAGCTTCATCAGTGTCTTCATTTTGTTCAACAAGATGAATTTTCTTGTCACAAACATGACCCTTTTGCCATGGTTTGTTACATTTATAACAAGTATTTGTTGCATATTTTTTATGTGCAACTGGGTCAGTGGGTTTACCAGATTTTTCTGGGGGCTTTGTAGAGGGTTTATTTTGATCATGATAAGATTTACCAAGGTAATTCTTTGGTTCATATCTATGGTTGAGCAGTACCTCATTACAGATGTTAATGAAAGAAGAGTGTTCCCTCACATGCTCAGTTCCAGCTACAATTAAATCTCTAAGAGAATTTGGCAATTTATACAAGATTTTATCTCTCCAAATATCATAATCCATCTTTGGATCAACTGCTCTTAGGATTTTTGTTACTTTCATAAGAAAAACAATGGGTTTTTCAACAGAGGAGAATACATATCTAGTATTATCATACATTCTTTGCTGAGCCAACCTGAATTTTGAACCACCAAATTGATTCTCAATCAAGGATTTCCAATCATTCCATGTATAATGGTTGTTATCTAATAGAACAGACTCATACCACATCAAGGCTACATTGGAAAATAAAGAAATTAGCTTAGAAACAATATCCTCATCAGGTAGTTTATAAGATCTCTTTAAATTATCAATTCTTTGGATAAAGTGTTGCCAATAAGATGAAGAATCACCATCAAAGGTAGGATATTGATCCAACTTAGGCTAATTTTTCTGGTTACTGGGATGTTCCATCCTATGGTTTGAATTATTCAAGGTTATCAATTCTTGAAGTCTTGAAAGGTGTTCAGATATTTCATTATTCACAGAGCTAGCTGGCTCATTGTGAGCATTTAAATTATTTCTGTTTGATGTAACAGATTTCTCAGAATGAATATCAGCTGGTAAAATTGGTACATTACAAGGGAGAGAAGAACCACTCTGTTCAGGCTGTTTATTATTATGATTAAAAGCAGTTCGAGCAATATTTCTTAACTCATGATAATGAGTAGTTTGGACAGCATGTAATGCAGAAAATAGTTTCTCAAGATCAGATAATTTATTTCTCAAATCAGGAATATAAGATAGTTGATCATTAATCCTAGAAATAGATAGAACATTTCTGTCCTCATCTATAGACCATTTATTACTCAAATTCTGAGAATCAATTTTCAATTTTCTTAATTCACTATGTAGAAGCATATTTTCATTCTTCAAAGCAGTGTTTTCATCTTTTAGATCATCAATAATTTTGCGTAGGTGACTATATTTATCAGAAAGTGATCTGTGATCAGATTTAATAGACTTTTTTTGAGCAAGGACATTATTTAATGTGTCTTTCAATTTAAAATAAGCAGTGTCTTGAACAGAAGAGCTCACTTTACAATGTAAATGCAAATTATTTAATCTATCACTCTCATGTATTAACATATCTCTCAAATTTTTATCTTTCACAACATTAAAATCAAGTGTATCTTTCAATATCTCTTCAGAAGTCTTCTCAATTAAATTATAGACTTCAGGGGAAACAGAATCATTCTTAATTGCAAGAGAAGGGTTAATTAAAGAATTAGAAGTCAAATGTAAAGTTTCATCAAATGATAATTTGCTAATTATATCATTGGGGCTACTTATTAAAGGAAGTTGTCTTTTTAATGGTTTAGCTGTTCTTTCACCAGGATCCACAATATTACCTGAAGAAGATTTGTTATTATACATACCAACATGTTTATCAAACAAATTACTCACCATGGCAAGGGAGGAAACTTCCCCTGTGCCTTCTTTCTTCTGCCTCCCTGATAAGGATGGGGCTGAGGAGATGGATGGTAGGTTGGTGTCCTGGATGGGCCAGGGTGTTGAGCTGTTGGTTGCTGAACATTATGTTGGTAATGGCTCATAAAGTAATCCCATTTCCACTGCTCCACCTGCAGAGTGCTTTGATTTTGCTTGAAGGAGCTGGGTACCTAATTGGGCTGAGGTTGAGGCTGAGGCTGGGAGGCTGGGAAATGAGGAGGTTGAGCCTGTTTGAAATTTAATAACTCCTGCATCTTCTGCCAGAGTGTGTCTACCCTTGCCTTGTACTTCATGCTTTCTGCCTTCAGTTCTTTGATGTAACTGGACAGATTGTTTACTTGTTAGGTTAGAGGTATCTTTTTTATTTTTATACCTTTGAGTGAATTTTCCTGATTTATTGGAGGTTTTACTTCTTTAAGAGGTGTTTGGTGAGGGGGGTTTGCCACTTCTCCTGCCATTTCCACTTCGTGAAGGTTTTTTGTCAGCTGAATAATTTTTGTAAGTTAATTTAGAAGAACCTACAGATTCAGTTTCAACATCCACTTCAATCTCATCCACATGTAAGTTATCCATGCTGTTAGCCAGCTACTGGACATTTAAACTGTGAAAATAGAATCAAAATTATTTAATGATTCAAATTGTTATTTCAAAATAAAATATAATTTATTGAATTTTTAAGAAAACAAAAAAATTTAAATTTTTATCAAAAATCAATTAATTAACAAAAAATTTAATACAGATTGATGTAATTACAATTATTTATTAAGAATTAAAAATAATTAAAATGGGACCAACCAACAAAGGTTTTATAAGTCAACCAAAATAATTAATACCAAAAATTAATATAATGGTAATATTGGGACTAAGTACTGAGTACTATTATGGTCAACCAATAAACAAAAAAGATTTTATAAAATTAATTAAATAATTTATTAAAAACTAATTGTCTTCTAGGACTAAGAGTCTTACTCTATTATGGTCAACTAGGAAAATAATAATAATAAATACAAAATAAAGAAAACTTACACTCAGTGAATCAGCAATTAAGCCACAAACACTGTTATTGCAGTAAAAATATAATAATATGAGTGAGAGGTGCAAAAGTGAACTTACTATAGTGATCGCAAAATCACTTCAAAATAATATATAATTTAATATAATATAAACCAAAATTATCGAACCCAAGTTCCAAACACAGTTGCGGCAAACTTTTATTTTTTTGGTTCGGGTGGTCCGTGCATTATGTCATTTGTCGCAAGTATTGCAGTTGTTGTTGTCATTCGGAAAGTATCAGCGGGTCTTCTAGAAGGTATAGGAAAAGGAAGATAAAAAGAGGAGATAGAATAGGAAGATAAATACTAATTTGTAAGTAGTAATTTAAAAGTAGATGTTTGATTGGATTTATGGAGAGTAATACAACAATAACTTATGAGTAATGACACTGAAGTGGATTTAAATAATATTTAATAATTTTGTAAGTTAGGTCTCAATGCGCGGCAATCAATTATGGTTATTAATAGACTTATGGCAACCTTGAAATTTATTTAGATTTATATTAGAACTATAAGACTAATAATAATAATAATAATTTGTATAATATTTAAATATGTAATAAAATGTGAGTGTAATAAGTGATGCGTTAAAGGGGATTACCCAAGGCCCTTTTATAGACCAGGGGACCTCTGAAGCGACACAAATCAGTATATACAAAATAGTAATAAGCTAAAACAAGAATATAAAAGAATAGAAATGAAACATAGATATTAAGAGAAAAACATGAAACAGTTAACTGAACCTGTGAGTAATTAACCATTTTCCCACCATAACTTCCCAAAACACTTAATTAAAATAATTAGTAACCAATTAAGTCTGAAACATGAGAACAGTTAGTAAAATAACCCAAAACAGTTATTACAGTGAGATGTAAAGGATTTAATTAAAACAATTAGAATTATTTTCACACCAAGATCTATGTAATCAATTCAATCCAGTATAAAGCAATTTTAATTAATTTCTTTAACTATGTAATTAATTCACTAATTAGTTTAAATGAAACATATAATTAATTTAATGATATTCCTTATTTAAATTGAGAATGTTGATACCATGTTATTAAATAAGTGTTATAATTTATTTAATAATTTTACTGACACAATTAAGGGTTAAAAAAGCGCCCAATATTATTGTTTAATAATATATGAAAAGTTTTATTTAATATATAAATTTAATTAATTAATTTAATTACATTATAAGTCAATTTTACACATATAATTATAATATATGTTTGTAATTAATTAATTATTAATTTATAATTATTAAATACATAAAAATGCAATATTATTTGTAGAATATAAAATATATTATGCTTAATTAAAATGCATAAATAATTTATATAACAATAAAATTAATATAACACTTATATTTAATAAGATACTCATATAATTTTATTATGCAATAAAATATTAATTTATATACATCAAATGCAATTCTTATGCCCTCTTTCAGGTCCAATAAATCAACATATCATTTACTGGGCTCCTGGTATAGCCTGGCTGAAAATATGCCTCATGGATGTGATGAGTTTGGGATCAGGAATTAGGAATAGAAATTGGGGTGTAAGAGGCGGGATAATGCATTATCGTGGATTCCTTATCCACTATCATTGGGGCTAATGGATAAGAATCTTCCGCAATTAAGAATGTCTGATCCTGGGAAAAAAATTCCTGATCCCTAATTGCGGATCCCTGAACATTGATACCCCCTAATAACTGTGAGTAAAATAATCCAAAACAGGTATTACAATGTTTTTTAAGGGTTTTAATTGAAACAAATAGAATATTTTGATGCAACAATTTTTGTAATTAATTTAATTCCATTGTAAAGGAAAATTAATCATTTGTTTTAACTATTTTAGTAACTTAATAATTAATTTAGTTGAAACAAGTAATTAATTTAATCATATTGTTAATTTAAATTGAGGATTTTAATATTATTATCTTAAATAAGTAGTTTAGTTTATTTAATAATTTCCGGACACAATTAAGGGTCAAAAAAGAAGCACCAATAATTATGGATGATAATATATGAAAAGAATATTTTAATAATTAATTTTAATTAATGAAATTACAATATAATATAATTAATTATATTATAAGTTTGTAATTAATTAATTATTAATTTATAATCATTAAATGCATAAGAGAATGTAACCTCTTTTATGGAATATAATAATTAAATGATGTATAATTAATTTATCTGATAATTAAATTATATATAATATTTATTTTACTTATATATGAATAAAATACTTATATAATTTATTATATAATATAATAGGGGGTTTCAATGTTGACCGATCTGCAATTATTTTTGCAAATAATTGGGTTATTAGACACTTTACGTGTCAATGTTCACCTCTTATCCAACATTTTTTTACTCAATTTTTCATCACCACATCTTGGAGAACTTTCTGTCATAACCACATCTTGACCTACTTTCTGCCATAACCACATCTTGGACTACTCTCTGGATATGGCTTCTACCCTGCTGCACACTCACATTCTCGTCCCATCCTGTCCATTCTATCCACTCAGAACCCCTCACCATCTCATCTGCTTGTTTCTGCTCCTTTTCATCTTCATTTATATTTTAACATGCCTTGTAGTCCTAGATCTTCTCAAAGGCAGCCATCAACGAGTTGCTCTTCAAATCCCACTACTCCCTCTTTCCCCCGCTCAGCCAAGAAATCTAAGATCGTTCAATTAAAAAAAGATGATCATCTCATTCTTATCAACTGGCTGAAAACCAAATCTAACTATGATTCTTGTTTTGGTACTGAGTATTCAGCTAAAGTAGGACGGCCCCCAGCATCAAAAGTAAATGGCTATCTTTTAATGGCAAATGAATTACGGAATAATACCAAGGGAAGGATTTATCTTTTGCCTAAACAGATGTCTGAACGCTTCAATCATTACCAAGCCAAATACAAGAAGGCAAAGGCTCTTTCATCTTCCACTGGTTTTGGGGTTACCGACATTGATATAACTAAGGGTATCAAATCCATAGACAATAAACTTGATTCTTTATGTCCTTACTTTAAAGAGATGGATGCAATTTTTCGAGAGTGAGCAGATGTTAATCCTGTAAACATGTTGGATGGAGAAGATCCTATCTCCAAACATGATGTTGAAGCAAATCTTTTCCCATCCTCTTCCTCCACTCAAGCCTCCCCTCATTTGAATGAGACATATCTAGATAGCTTTTCTGTAGATCCTATAGGAGATTTAACCCAACCAAATCTAACTCAGGTCTGTTTCTTTTTTCTTTTATCTTATCATTTCTAGTTTTTATTTACTTATCTTTTTCTTATTTCTTAAAAGGCTGATGAACAAACCCAGGATCCTCAATCAACTGAGCCTGAAGGTAGTGACAATGATGAGGAGGAAAATATGACCTTGAAAAAGAAGCGTATGGCTTCAAGTAGTCTAAATTTCCACTCACAAAGAAGACAAAAAAGTGATACTTCATCACAAATCCCTTTTTTGTCTATGGAACAATTTTTAGAGAAACGTGATGCTGGTAAGTGATACCATACCTCTTATTACTTTACTCTACTTTTCTTCCACTTTATATTAATTTTAATTATCACTCTAGAACAAGTAGAAATTTCTAAAGAGACTCTAAGCTTTGAAAAGAAGAAATATGAGCTCTCTTTAAGGAGGGATGATAGGCTACAAGATTTGGAAGAGAGGAAGTACGAGCTCTCATTATGGAAGGATGATCGAGCCCAAGATTTGGAGGAGAGGAAGTACGAGCTCTCTTTTCAGAAGGATGGTCAGGCCCAAGATTTGGAGGAGAAGAAGTTTGAGTTAACTCTAAGTATTGAAAAATCAAAAAAAGAGGAGAAAACACTCAAACATCAAAACCTATTAGAGCAGATGAAATATAAGTTTGATCATGAAGAAAATTCCAAAAAGAAAAATTTCTTGATAGAATGTGTTAAAGCTAATAAATCTGTTGAGGAAATTGAACGTTTAAAGAAATTGTTGGATGACTAGTTTGCTTTATTTCTCTCACACTTCAACCGTTCATATTTATTTTTACATAAAATTTACAATAATTTCCTGTATTTAATTACTTGAATTTTTGTATTTTAATGTTAAATATTCTTTTTTTAAATCAAATTTTCATGTCTCCATTGAAAATTTGATGACCCCCCACCCCTGGATTTTTTTGAAGTAAGGGGTGGGTATCACCAAAATTCTTTCATGTCATGAATCTTGAAAGTCTTATATGAAACTTTCGCTTTACTACCCCCTGCATTTTACTGGTATACCCAAAATTTTTACATGTCAAGAATTTCACAAGTCTTATAAGAAATTTTGGCAAAACCCCCCATGGATTTTATTGAAGTAAGGGACGGGTATCACCAAAATATTTACAAGTCAAAAAAATTCTATATCTGTTTTAAAAAATTGGCAATACTCTCCCCTGCATTTTATTGAAGCAAGGAGTGGGTATCACCAAAATTTTTCTAAGTCATCAACTTCACATGTCAGATTTGAAAATTTGGCAATACCCCCCCCTGCATTTTATTGAAGTAAGGTGTCGAAGTCATCTAAATATATTATAATTACATAAATTATTAAATAAATATCTAATATATATCAATTTCCCTAGTTTAAAGTAATGACAATTCCTCAAGCCAAAATGCAGATCAAGTCTAGAAACTAAGTTTGGGACTTTCCACAGGTATAGGCTAGAGGAAACCCATGAAACAAGTAAATGTTATCATGATTACCTGTTGTACAACCAAAGGTTGTTGGCTCATCACATTACTTGAGCAAATTGATATATAAAAAATATTTATTAAAAATTTATGAAAAAATATAAAATTTTCGAAGACAACTCTAATCCCCATACTTTTTGGAACTAGATAAAGTTTTTTTAAATCAATTAACTTTACCTTGTTGATTCTTTGAATCAACTTATGACTGATTTGAAATGAGCAACTAAAATGTGTGAAATCTTGACAGGATTCCAAACCAGGAGGAGCTTTGGTCATTTGATGATTATCCTTAGAAGAATTCCAAATAGTTTCAATGATAACATTTCCCAAACCAAAATCAATGATGCACCGGTGGTCTGGAAAATATAAACCATGTCCTTTGATTTTAGCTGGAGATGGTATTGGTTGGCCTGTTATCGGATTGATATATGAGAATATACCAAAAGTTAGAAAATTGGTGTCATTCCTATCAATATGAATCCTATTGTGAAATCCAGAATGAGTGATAATAACATTAGAAAATAAAAGATATTTGTGGCTGATATCTTCCCATTTGGAGTCACACCAATTTGGTATTCCAAGCTTGGTTGAAAGTTCGAGATTTTTTTCAAATGCATTATTACAGAGCTTTTTGAGTCAAAGAGCAAGAAAAGAGTTAAAGGAAGGTAGAGTGTCCCATAAGCCAAAATCTTCATCTTTTTGAGCTTTAGTGATATTCTTGACCAATGAATATATGCCTATATAAATGAAATAAGTGAAATAATATTAAGAAAGGAAAAAAAATTATTAGACATACCAAGAGAATATCCTTTAACAAAACCTGGTCTCCAACCAAATCCATTCATGATACCACCCAACAAATTTGTATTCCTTATAGGTAATCGAACCAAAGCCATTTGATAAAGAGTTATGATAAGATCCAATAGTTGATTAAAAGTTTCATCTTTTACACCATCAAATGAATGAACTTCCAAAATGAATTTAGCCTTATAAGTATTTGTCAGCCAGGCTACTAGACTTACCCAGTGAAATAATTAATTATTTACTGGATGAAGCCGCACCTTATCATTTTTAATTATTATTTAATTATCATTTAGTTACATTAAAATTAGTTATAATAAACTAACTAGTTACAGAATGTTAAAATTAAATTAATTAATTAAATAAATAAGTAAAATTAAAATTATAATTTTGTCCCTTATATTTTTCTCTAACACCGTGCTCATTTGACAGGTTTGGAAAAAATAAAACTTTATATTAAAAAAATAAATACAAAGATAAAATAAGATTTAAATATTCAAATAATATTAAATATATACAAAAAAATCAAATTTCTTATTTAGGATTGACATTTACAGTAAATATTAAAAATATTGATGTATTTCTGACATACTCTGTAAATACATCTTTTTGACGCCTTCTTTTTGGAATAACTTTATTATTTGAAATACTCTTTCTGGAATGTTCTTTTTCTCTCTCTCTTCCTACTGTTTTTAGAATTTGATTTCTGTGCTTTGTCTCTCCTTTGCCTATAAAAGGCCTCTCTTTTTGTTGTCTTTTGATCATTCCTTTTACCAACTCATTTATTACAATAACTACAACACTAAAATTTATTTCTTATATTTTATATCTTTAGTACTTACAACAAACGTAATTCTAATCTATAACTTATATAAAATATTTAAATCTACCTCTTATTTTGAGTAAAAGAAATCATACTTGATTGAGAAATACGTACCTAACTTTTGAGAGTCAAATAATCCTTAAAATCTTCATATTACACCGTACCAAAGCTTCTAGACCAAAAGTGACCCTTGACAGTATTACTGATAACTGCAACAACTCGATCATCACCAAAATTGGTTAGATATTTGATATCTTCTGGTAATTTTTTTGGATATTGATTTTTTTTATCTACTTTAGTTTTATGAAAAAAAATGTTTGGGATATGATGAAAATAACTTTCACAGAGAATTTTTTTTTCAGATATCTTTTCTTCTGATGAGACTGATTATCTTTAATTTTTTTTGATGATTTAGATGATGAATTTTTTTTTTCGGATAACTTTTCTTCTGATGAGACTGATTATCTTTAATTTTTTTTGATGATTTAGATGATGAATTTTTTTTTTCAGATATCTTTTCTTCTGATGAGAATGATTATCTTTAAATTTTTTTGATGATTTAGAAGATGATTGTATTGAAGTTGATTTTGAAGAAGATGATAGAGATGATAAAGATGAAGATGATAAAGAGGATAAAGATGAAGATGATAGAGAAGTAAGGGTGAATCTGAAGAAGAAGACATTTATATGATCTGAAATAAATTTAAATGTCAAATAAAATTCAACACATAATTTAAAAAAAAAACTCACGTAATAATATCTTTTAAAATAAAATTTAAAGCAATATCCTTTTAAAAAAATAAAAAAAAAATAAAAAATTTTCATTAAAAATTATTTTTAAAAAAAAATTACAAAAGAAAAACTGAAGTTTGGTTATAAAAAACCTTCACAGAAAATCCTGTCAAAATAATAATAATAAAAAAATCTGTAAAAGAAAAATCAGAACAAATAAAATTAAAAAAAAAAATAATTCAGTAAAATTATTTGTAAGAAAAATTAAAAATTAATATCTAAACCTTTTTTGTTTTGTAATTTACAGGGAAAGACCTTAACAGAATTTAATAGTTTTTTTTTCTAAAAATCTGCCAAAAAATAAAAAAAAGTTACTTTTTAGTATGGTTTTAAAAAAATATGTAACCCCTCTTTAACTCACATTACAGTCCCCTTTCCCACCCTTTCTTTCTCTGAAATCACCTCTAAATTCCCTCCCTCCTTGCCTCAAAACCATCCTCAAACCCCCTCCTTGCCTGTCTCAAAATCCCCCTGAAACCCCCTCCTTAATTGCTACAAAACCCTCCCAAACTCCCCCCCTTTTACCCCTCTTTAAATGTCCAAAACCCCCCTCCTTTCCCCCCCCCCCCTCTTTAGCCGCTTCAACCTCCCCCATTTAGTTCCCATCCCCTCCTTACACTCCCCTTAAACCATTTCTAGCACCTCCTCCTCCTTAACAAACAATCACTAATGATTGTTTGTTAAGAAGGAGGGGGGTAGAGGTGGCTAAAGGGAAGTGGAAGGGGGGGTTGAAGCGGCTAAAGAGAGGAGAAGGGGGGATAGATGAGGTGCCTAAAGAGAGGGGAAGGGGGGGCCTTGAGGCACCTAAAGAGTGGGGAAAGGGGGGATTTGGGACAGGCAAGGAGGGTGAAATAAGGGGCTGTTGAGGAAGGTAAAGAGAGTGGAGAAGGAATGACTTGAGGCAGGAAAAGAGAGAGGAAAAGGGGTGAAATGAGGGAGCTAAAGAGGGTGAGGGAGAGAAAAAAAAAAGAAAAAAAAGAGAAAAAAGAGAAAATAAAAAAAAGTTAGTCTAACCTTAAAAATAAAAAAAAGGACTTACAAAAAAAAAAAAAAAAAAAAAAAAAAAAAAAAAAAAAAACAAAAAAACAAAAAAAAACAAAAAAACAAAAAACAAAAAACAAAAAAAAAGCAAAATAAAAAAATTCATGATTAGCAAAATAAAAAACAAGAAAAAAGAAAAAAAAAGACTTACCTGGTGAGATGAGTTGAGAAAATAATAGTAACGAAAATATTTGAGTGATGTTTGAGGAGAGGATGAAAAGGATATGAGTGATGAAAGAAAAAAAAATCACTGACAAAATATGTGATTTCATGTTGAGCTGGTGAAAGAAAACCAATGAGCCATCCAAAAAAAAGATCTTCACCGTAAATTCCAAAAAAAAAAATGAATATGCAACAAACCAAAATACCAAACCAAGTGAATGAAGTACACAAAGAGGACATTTGGAGAGTAAAAAAAATAATTTAAAAGGGTGGTGAAGAGAAATATTGGAGAGTAATAGGAGTAATGATAGAGTGTATGCTGGTTGAATGAATGTTTTGTGATTCAAGGGAGGAAAGAGCCGGTGCTGGTTCAGGATCCTCTTCTTCATAAAGATCATTCCACTCATCCTTTAAATCAGCTAGGATATTGTGGAGTATAATGCAAGTCATGATCCAATGATTTGCAGTTTTGATCTCCAATTTTTTTTGAAATTGGATTCTGAGCTCCCGAAGACTAGAAAATGGTCCCTTTGAAATACCTATAGCATGTTCAATTTGTACTCTTGATTGGGCAAGGTGATAATTAAATTTAGTTTTTGGGTCATTTTCTAAGGTTGCACCACGGAAAGCAGGTATAATGTACTTCCCACTTGCATATGCTGAGTCTGCAAGGAGGTACTGAGATTTGTCAAAGTATGAGTCAGGGGTTTGAGAAATCCACATTCTTTGGAAGACGGAAGAGTCATGACATGAGCCAGGGCAGCCACTATGAAAAGCAATAAATTTTTTATTGACATCACATACAAGTTGAATGGCAATAGAGTATCTAGAAAGAAGATAAAAAGTTATTTTATGAAGGATGAGAAATCGGAGAAGATTTTGAAGAAACCTTTTTTTGAGATCAAAATAATGGTTGCCATCATGAGCAGGCTTTTGACTTAAAGGTATAGTTGTGCCATCAACAAATCCTACACAGCCAGGGAAACCTTCAGCTTGCATTACTTGAGAGGATTCAAGTCGCTGTTCTGGAGTTGGCCAAGCAAGTGTTTGAGACTTGAGGGAAAGGATAGCAATCATACAGCGCTTGGTGTATAATATCATGGTACCATATCCTATGTTAAAGAGATTATCCAAATGTCTTACAGCAGTACCATTTCCATTTGAGCCAAAGCGACATAGTGCAACAGCAAGTTGGATGGCAGGATTATGCTGTTTGTTATGGGAATTGTTATGAAAGATAGGATGATTGGAGATGAGTTGATAAAGGTTGAAGAAAGAATTGGGTGAAGTTTAAATGAGGAATGTTGAGAATGGAGGCCAGATCATATTGGGGATCATGATAAAGATTTGGCCCCCTGGTGATGATGTAACACTTTTTGGAAAGAAAACACATATAAGCTAAAGCATCTTCCAAATCAGGGTCAGATTTATAGTAAAGAACTAAAAGAAAAGTAATAGCATTCATTGTTGAATGAAGTAGCTTTCTAGTAGAGAGGTGTTTCATTGTTGCCGGTGGAAGGGTTATGTGATGAGGGAAGTGGGAATTCACCGCCAAATGTGCAGTTGGGGTGTGTAGATAGAAAAAAAACTTAAGTGTTTGCCACCAAAATTAAGTAGCATAGAGTGAGGAAAGACTTAAGGATGGCATCAGCAATTATGAGTCATGTGACTTTCTTGCAAATCCATCATGGATGAGATGAGTTTGGGATCAGGAATTAGGAATGGAAATTGGGGTATAAGAGGCGGGATAATGCATTATCGTGGATTCCTTATCCACTAGCCCCGGGGCTAGTGGATAAGAATCTTCCGCAATTAATAATTTCTGATCCCAGAAAAAAAAATCCTGATCCCTAATTGCAGATCCCTGAACATTGATACCCCCTAATATTAATTTAAATACATAATCTGCAAATTATTATGTCCTTTTTTAATTCCAATAAAATTGTATGCTTATTTACTGGGCTCCTGGGACAGCCTGGCTGACAAAGTTCCTTCAGATTTAAAATATATGTGGACTTGAATTATAATTATAATAGTTTCTCTTTCTTAATTAGTTTTCTATTTTTCATTGGAAATCTGTTGTTATGTGCATAATAGTTTCTACTTCCATTCACTACGCACCAAGTAAGATATCCCTGATGGGGATATCCGGTGCGAGTTGGGGATATTGTAGGGAGGGACATAAGGATAGAAAAATATGTGTGAGAAAATCTTGCAACCATGGAAAATTATGTTTTTTAATTTTTTTTCTCTCCGAAAAAATGATTTTTTATTTTATTTTTCTTTTTTTTCTGGTTTTTAACAATTTTTTTTTTGAAAAAAAAAAAATTCTCATGGTTGCAAATGATTTTTCTTACACTTATTTTTCTCGCACTTACTTTTCTTACATTTATTTTTCTGACCTTATGTCCCTCCCTAAAATATCCCCAACTCGCGCTGGATATCCCCATCAGGGATATCTTACTTGGTGCGTAGTGATTGTGGCTGTAACGTGTCAAAAATCTTTTCCGTTTGGTAAAATGTTTACGAGTATTACTAGATGGCTGAAACCTTATTAGATATAAAAACCCTTTGTATCGTAGTATTGAAACCATTGAAACAACTTAATTTTATCTTAATATATATATTTACTCAAACTCCCTAAAACATATTAAACTTGCATTTTTAAGTCTTGCATACATAGAGCCAACTTGGTCACACGTACAGGTATTTGGAAAAACCTTGCTCCTTTTTTGCCCCTCATCCCCCGCCAAAAGCGGCTTAAACTCATGTTTTTGGCGGGGAGTGGAATGCAAAAACACCGCAAGCTTTTCCCAAGTAGCTGTAACTTCAAAAAACAAGCAAAGCCACGGCCAAAAGGGTCCTTCTTCACTAGCATTGTCTAACTTTGACAAGATTTGCGCCACAGATGGCAAAAAAAGCCACTTTTAGCTTTCTATCTCAATGATTATGAGTTTGTGTATACATATTTTAGAGTTTTTTTCGCATAGCAAACTGATTTGAAGAAATGATAGAGCAGACCCTGATTTACTGTTGAAGCTCAGCATAATTAAGACAGAAACGGGGCACAACATGGATGTGACACTTGTCAAAGGAAGGAGAATTGATGAAGGCACTGTGAGATCACAACTTTACGCTAAGTTAAGGACCCTGATTTTCGGGCTTGACAAAGCGTCTGTCAGGCTAAGGTCAAGTACAAGGACGTGAACTAGCTTGAATAGTCAGTTGTCTAGAAGATTTTAATGGTCCTATATGAATACTTTAGTTTTAATCCACTAAGTTGTAAAATATAATCAAATATAGAGGTCTCAGTAATATAATTCTCACTATTCTTATATATGGCTTACAATCTTTATAGTTGGTAGAAAAATAGATTATATAAATTCAGATACTATTCAAAAGTCTTATAAAAGTACTAATTGATATGTATTGTAATTGGTTTGGTTATATTGGTTAAATTGTAATGATAAAGAATGAAGAAATACAACCCAAAAACCTCCTCCTTTTATACACACTGAGTTCCCCAATGATTCCCTTGATGTATCACCCAATACACAGTTAATAACGCCTCTAAACAACTAATAGACATTCCCATCAACATTCCCAGTAACCCATGACATAATTAGAAGAGTAACAACCGCCAAAATCCTGAAATAATAAGGGAAATCCATCAAAATTAAAGAAAAAGACAAAAAGAGAGTATATGCGTATAAAACAATAATATTAAAGACTAAAGGAGACTTTTTAAGGTTAATAATAGCTTAATAATAAGGGGGATTGACTGTAGAAATAATGGGGCTAATCCTGACATTATACTACGTGAAATTCCCATTCAAAAATACCCAAAATTGACTGAGAAACCACCCAAAAACTTAAAAAAGAGCGTGAGATGTGGGGTAACTAAATGCAGTTCTTGGCAGGCTCTTGCACGGGTAAATCCTTGACTAAAATTAGGCGAATTTAAGCGTGGTGATGAAATAAAGTGCCAAGAGTGAGGTTATTAATGAAATTAGTGCATATAAACAAGGTCAATGCATTATTAATTAAGCTAGGACACTAAATAAGCGCCTGTCGCCTATTTTAGTGTGTTTCCCCACAGTGGGCGTAGAATGTGGGGTAATTATAGTGTGAAAAAGCTAACTTTGCTAAAAATGAAGCTATTCACACGGGAAAAAAGCAGGCAGTATGTGGCCAGTACACAGAAGCCATTTCTGGCATAAAAAACACCAAATTTGAAAACTGTTATTTTTATGCATTTAAACAGCCAAATCAATAGTCCTAAATGAGAAAAATTGATCTGTCAAAGCGCAATTTTGATATTCCCAAATTTATGGCGCATATAGTCAACTTTTAAGTGAAATAAAGCGCATTTCTTGTTTTTTGCATAAAACAATGAATATAACAGCTTTAAGTGTACTTAAAAATTATGTAGCCTTATACTTAAGGTTCTTAAGATTACCCTAACATATTACAACTTAATATTAAGTACATAAGACCTATAAAAGGTGGATATATGCGTGTATATAAGGTGTTATAATGGCATTTTTTGTGTATTATCATAATTTTACTTATGTATACTATTTGTGTACTCTTATTTATTATTCCCATGTATAGTTCATGTGTTTAACATAACTTATAGTTACTTTTTACTCAGTCCTGGAGATATACAGGCTGACACTTGCCCACCCAAAAAAAACAATAAAAAAAATGATAAGTTATACATTTTATTTTATTAACTTGTAATTTTCAGGTATTCAGAATAAATCTGTAGCATTAAAGATTCAACTTTAAAAAAATAAAACATAATAAAATATTATGAGTACTGGTTTTTTAACCCCTCAGCTGGTTGAACAGAAATTTATTTCTGTTTAAATTTTTTAAGAAGGGTGGATAAATTAGAAATTTCTTTTTCAGGTATCCATTTATCAAATTCATTTGATTTCCCTTTAAATCTTAGTAAATACTCAGTTCCTTTTTCTTTGGTAAGGATTCTTTTCTTGAGTATTTTTTCAATCTCTGCTTTTTCCACAATTTCCTCAGGTTGCTTTTTAGGCCTTCCCCTTCTTTTTGGAAATAAGTCAGGATCATTTGCATGGTAAGGTTTCAATAATGAGATAGGGAAAACTGGATGTTTCCTGTCATATGGAGCATATAATATGACTTCCACTGCATTATTCCCAACCATTTTATTTACTACAAAAGGTCCTACAAAGGGATCCTTTAACTTAACATTACCTTGTAAGTTAAAATGTAGTGTTGATATGAGGACTTCATCTCCCTTTTTAAATTCAAATTCTTTATGAGATTTGTCCCACCTTTTCTTTTCATATTCAAATGCTTTTTGGATGCATTCTTCTGCATGCTTTCTACACATTTGTTGCATATGAATAAAGGATTTAGTGCCAGGGTGTATATCCAACCTTGGTAGTTTATTTAAATGATTTACTGGGGTATTTGGTACATATCCCAGCCAGAGTTCAAATGGTTTCTTCTCTGTTACAGAATGAGTTGTGCTTTTATAAGCAAATTCAAGGCCAGGAATTAATGTTACCCAGTCATGTGTGAATTTCTCATTGTCTTTGTATTCTAATCCAAAGGCACAATATCTTCTGATCATGTCTTCTAGAGTTTGTATCATCCTGTCAGCCTGTATATCTCCAGGACTGAGTAAAAAGTAATTATAAGTTATGTTAAACACATGAACTATATATGGGAATAATAAATAAGAGTACACAAAATAGTATACATAAGTAAAATTATGATAATACACAAAAAATGCCATTATAACACCTTATATACACGCATATATCCACCTTTTATAGGTCTTATGTACTTAATATTAAGTTGGAATATGTTAGGGTAATCTTAAGAACCTTAAGTATAAGGCTACATAATTTTTAAGTACACTTAAAGCTGTTATATTCATTGTTTTATGCAAAAAACAAGAAATGCGCTTTATTTCACTTAAAAGTTGACTATATGCGCTATAAAATTGAGAATATCAAGATTGCGCTTTGACAGATCAATTGGGCTCATTTAGAACTATTGATTTGGCTGTTTAAATGCATAAAAATAACAGTTTTCAAATTTGGTGTTTTTTATGCCAGAAATGGCTTCTGTGTACTGGCCACATACTGCCTGCTTTTTTCCCGTGTGAATAGCTTCATTTTTAGCAAAGTTAGCTTTTTCACACTATAATTACCCCACATTCTACGCCCACTGTGGGGAAACACACTAAAATAGGCGACAGGCGCTTATTTAGTGTCCTAGCTTAATTAATAATGCATTGACCTTGTTTATATGCACTAATTTCATTAATAACCTCACTCTTGGCACTTTATTTCATCACCACGCTTAAATTCGCCTAATTTTAGTCAAGGATTTACCCGTGCAAGAGCCTGCCAAGAACTGCATTTAGTTACCCCACATCTCACGCTCTTTTTTAAGTTTTTGGGTGGTTTCTCAGTCAATTTTGGGTATATTTGAATGGGAATTTCACGTAGTATAATGTCAGGATTAGCCCCATTATTTCTACAGTCAATCCCCCTTATTATTAAGCTATTATTAACCTTAAAAAGTCTCCTTTAGTCTTTAATATTATTGTTTTATACGCATATACTCTCTTTTTGTCTTTTTCTTTAATTTTGATGGATTTCCCTTATTATTTCAGGATTTTGGCGGTTGTTACTCTTCTAATTATGTCATGGGTTACTGGGAATGTTGATGGGAATGTCTATTAGTTGTTTAGAGGCGTTATTAACTGTGTATTGGGTGATACATCAAGGGAATCATTGGGGAACTCAGTGTGTATAAAAGGAGGAGGTTTTTGGGTTGTATTTCTTCATTCTTTATCATTACAATTTAACCAATATAACCAAACCAATTACAATACATATCAATTAGTACTTTTATAAGACTTTTGAATAGTATCTGAATTTATATAATCTATTTTTCTACCAACTATAAAGATTGTAAGCCATATATAAGAATAGTGAGAATTATATTACTGAGACCTCTATATTTGATTATATTTTACAACTTAGTGGATTAAAACTACAGTATTCATATAGGACCATTAAAATCTTCTAGACAACTGACTATTCAAGCTAGTTCACGTCCTTGTACTTGACCTTAGCCTGACACATCCTCTCAGCCAGCCCATCAGTTTGTGGATGGTGTGCTGTAGACAATTTTAATTGACAACCTGATACTTCCATCAAAGATGTCCAGAACTCTGAAGTAAATTTAGGGTCTCTGTCAGAGATTATGGCTTTGGGGAACCCAGCAGTATTCATCATCTGAGTCCACCATAGTAATGCCAAGTCTTTTGCAGATACCTCTTTATGGGTAGGGATAAACTTACACATTTTTGTTAATCTATCCACTATTACCCAGCAAGAATTGAAACTTTCTTTTCCTGCTAATGGCAAGCCAGTTACAAAATCCATGTTTATAATTTCCCATGGAGCTTTTGGCTGCTCTATTTGTTGTAACAACCCAGCTCTCTTCCCAGTTAATCTTTTAGATTTCTGACAAGAGTCACATGTTTCAATGTATTTTTGTACATCCTCTTTCATGTTTATCCACCAGGCTGTATTTTTAACTCTGGTTAATGTTTTGTTAAAATCAAAATGACCAGCTAAGATGTCATCATGACAAGTACTCAACATTAACTCTTTCATAGAAGGTGGTATTACTATTACATTGCTTAACTTTTTCCTGTAATATATATATCCATCTTCAATTGATAGTTTACCTTTTTTTAACGCATTTTTATACTTTGGAGGCAAGGTTTTAATTAATGCACTCATGGAGGCATTTGTTGGATTATTAAGAATGGTAGATAGCTTAGACAAATCTTTATCAGGTGAATAATTTTCCAATATAGTTTGCATAAACTCTTCTTCTAAATCCACTATATAAATCCCAAATATATGTATAACCTCATTTTCAGGCACTTAAGCTGGGTTGTCAGCATCATTTGGCAAAGGACTTCTGGATAATAAATCCACATTTGAATGCAATGTTCCTGCTCTGTGAGTGATTGTCATTCTTCCTCTGTACTCTTGTACAGATAGTTGCCATCTAAACATGTGCCTATTAGGTGTTTTCATGTTTAGTAATGATTTTACTGCACTGCAATCTGTTATAAGTTCAAACTTCTGGTCTTCCAGATAGTTATGAAGTTTCTCCAAAGCCCACACCACGGCTAAACATTCTAGCTGTGTGGCACCATACCTTAATTCTGTTTTTCTTAAGGTTCTGGATATATAACAGATAACTACTTCAGATAATTTTCCATTTATTATCTGTTTTTGCTGTAAAGCAGCACCCAAACCTATGAAACTTGCATCAGTGTACAAGATAAAAGGTAGGGTGAAATCTGGCAGTCCCAATATTGGAGCTGACATTAAACATTCCTTTAATTTATTAAAGGCGTGTTGTCTTTCATTATTCCAAATGAAAGCTTCATTCTTCCTGATTAATGTTGTTAAAGGGGCTGCAATGGATTGGTAATTTTTAATATATTGTCTATAATATCCACACATACCCAAAAAACTTTGAACCTCTTTTACATTCTTAGGTATCCCAATGTTTTTAATTGCTGCCACTTTATTCTGGTCAACACAAATTTGTAATCCAGATACAACATGTCCAAGTACTTTCAAGGATTGAAATCCAAACTTACATTTCTTTAATGCAATAGTCATATTAATTTCATCCATTTTTTGAAAGACTCTTTTCAGGTGATTTAAATGTTCATCATATGTTTTTGAAAACACTATGATGTCATCAATATAGACCAATAGCCATCCTTCAACCATTTCCTGATGAAAAACACTATCCATCAATTTTTGGAAGACTGAAGGGGCATTCTTTGGGCCAAATGGCATTCTCACATACTTAAATATACCCATATGTGTGGTTATTAATAAGTAATTTTGAGAATTTCTTTCCACAGGAATCTGGTGGTAACCCTTGTTCCCATCCAGACAAGAAATATATTTTGCTCCTTGTAAGGTAGCATGGATAGAAGCTATCCTTGGTAGAGGGTAAATATCATCTACTGTATATGTATTCAGAGCTCTATAATCACCGCATAATCTTGCCTTATCTTTTTCATAAGAGATTAATACTGGTGAAATGACACAATACTTAGGTGTTGTGTCCACTTTTTCAACAATACCCATTTCCAACAACAATTTTATATTGTCTTCAATATCTTTCCTTTTTTCAGGAGATGCTGGGTAAGGTTTCTTTTTTAAGCTGCCAGGAATATTATCCAGATCACAGCTTAGAGAGATTTTCATCTCATGGTCTTTGACCAATCCTAGTTCATTTGATCCATGAGCAAATGCCATAGGATATGATTTAATCAACTTCAAAATGTCTTCTTGTTCAATTTTTGAGAGTTGAGGACTGAAAGAGGCCTTTTGGATTTCATTTTCCAATTCACCCACTTCATTGGTGGTTCTTCCACCTTGCAGTTGTTCTTCTCTAGGAGAAATGGTATATACTGAATTTTCAGAACATATTTTGAATTTCCATTTACCATTCACCCCTATGGTGAAACAACTGTTTGCAGGATCTAGTTTAATGCCAAATTTTGTCAATAAATCATTGCCAATAATAAACCAATCACTACAGTTATTATTATCCATTACTACAAATTCACAAACTGCTCTAACATATCCATTATTATATTTAAAGAATACAGCAGTTTTGTATTTGCCAATTGGATTTAATACTGAACCAAAACCCCTCCAGTTCTTTGTCTGAACAGGTTCTAGTTTTTCCTGGTACTTACTATCAAGTTTCCTTAATGCATTAAGTGAAACTACACTACCTGCAGCCCCAGTGTCAAGAATGGCATTCATTTCTTTTCCACATATGATAATAGGTGCTCTGATAGGTGTTATTTTGTAAGTGTCATGAGATACATCTTTAATTATTTCAGCTTCCTCTATGGAAGTTAAAGATGTGTCTGTATGAGGTATAGCATCATTCAGGAACATTATATCCTGTTCTAATACAAATATCTCATTTTCATCATCACTGTAAGATATGTTACTCTTGCAATCCTCACTGGATTCCACATTCTCATCTTCATGATTACTAGGTTCAGAAGTTTGTGAGGTTTCAATAACATTTATTCTTTTCTTACACGTGTGACCTTTAACCCAAGGTTCATTACATTTGTAACAAGTGTTATTTTCTTGTCTCTTAGGGACAAGGGGAGCTGAAGGTTTTTTCTTTTCCACTGGTAACTTACTTGTAGTAGGTTTTACCACGTCAACACTTTGTCTGTAATGACTATACTTAGTTTCATACTTGTGGTTTAATAATATCTCATTGCATATATTAATGAATCCAGAGGTGTCTCTGACAGTCTCAGATCTAGCTACAATAATGTCTCTAACTGATATAGGCAACTTGTATATTATTTTTTCTTTCCACTCTTCATAATCCATTTTTGGATCCATAGCTTTCATGATTTTTATTAAATTCATTAAGAAGACCATGGGTTTATCTCCAGCATTTGGATTATATCTGGCCTTTTCATACAGTCTTTGTTGAGTGATTCTAAATTTTGGGCCACCAAATTGCCTTTCAATTAGTTCCTTCCATTCATTCCAGGAGTAATTAATTCCCTCACTCAATACAGATTCAAACCATAATAAGGCCACATCTGTAAATAAAGATATTAACTTTGAAGTAATTTCTTCATCAGGTAATTTATATGAAAATTTTAAGTTATCAATTCTTTGTATGAATTGTTGCCAATCAGATTTTGAATCCCCGTCAAAAGAAGGGTACTGATCTAACTTAGGCCAGTTCTTTTGGCTAGTTTTAGCTTCCCTAACCTGAGGAATATTGAGTAATTCACTCACTTTAGAAAGATGATCATTAATTTCATCTTTTACTGATTTTATATTCTCAGAGCCCATGACACTATGTTCATGTTCCATCATTGGTTTATCATCAGAGTGTTTCATAAAAACTGGTACTCTTTCTACATAAGAGGTATTATCCTTTATTGTTTCAGTATTTTTCAAAATGTTGGCTACCTCAATTTCTACTCTTTGTAACCTATCTTTTATTACAGGTACATGAGTTAAAGTATCATTTACATTTGAAAAAGACAATTTTACACGTCCCTCTATGGTGGCCATAATATTCTGAGAATGTTCTAATTTAATTTCTAAATTTTTAATCTCAGAATTTAATCTTTTGTTTTCATTGATCAATTCATTATTTGAATTCTCAATAATTTTTAACTTATTGGCTGTTGTACTCAATGATTGTGTGATGTTTAATAATACACTTTCTGTATTATTGTTGGACTCTCTAGAGAATTCTTCCAATTTTTCAATTCTCAATAATAATTTACTAATTATTTTTGATTCCATTGGATTTTCTTTCAGAAAATATTCAATTTTGTCTGTTTCCAATTCAGAAGATTCATCATCAGGGTCAATTTTTTCTTCATTTGATTCCATTTTTATATTAATAGTATTTTCCTGGTGATCAATAAAACTATGTACATTGTCCTCATGTAATGACAAGTCTAACATGTTATTTTCAAATGAATAATTTTTTAAATCCTTATCAATTATATCCAATAACTCTCTATCAACTTCATTACCTATAAGTAATTCATTGTTAGGATTATATAATTGATCTTGAGAAGATGGATGACTTACCACGGTCTTATTCCATTTCCCCTGCCTCTCCTTGGCTTTCCCCTGTAAGGGTGACTGCTGGATCCCTGTTGAGGAGGACTGTTGTAGTTTTGGGCATACCAATCCCACTTCCATTTGCTTACAGTTATCTTTTGGTCCTCTTCTGGGACTGGAGGTGTTGCTGTGGTATTTGGTGCCACTGGTTGTTGATGAGACCTTATATCCACTAGAGCCTGGTTGACTTCTATAAAGCCCTGTGCCGCCCTTTTCTCCAAATTGTTGATCTGGTCTAACATATTGTTTACTCTTATTGTTAGTGTATTCAGTAGGGTTGAGAGGGAGTGAATTTGCTCTTGTAAGGTGTTTTTGACTTCTTTATTGACATTTGTTTTAAGAGCTTTTCCTTTTCCTCCATGGACATTGGTGGGGTGTTGTTTATTGTTACTGGTGATTCTTGACCCTCCATTTGGATGTCCTGTAACAGGTCTTTCAGCTCTAGTTCTTAAGTTATAAGGTTTTGCCTTATTACTTACAATGTCATTGTTGTCACACATTCTTACGTGGAATTCTAAAGAATTGAAAGTTTGAGATATGAAAAACTTCAAAAAGGAGTTTAATCAGTATTTATTAATACCACTGAAGACAATTTAATTGCTTACTTTTTGGTATGAAGTGAATCTTTAAGTGCCAAAAGTCAAATATGCTTTTTATGTGGTCACTTAATTTAACTGGTCTACAATATGTAGCCGTGTTTTTATATTAAAAAAGAAAAACAACTGTCAGCAAGATTCTTTTTTAAATATAAATGAATTTTACAAACCAATTAAAAAGGGATTAAGAGTCCCGTAAAAAGAAAACAATTAATCAGTTTAATTGGTTATCATCTGCAAAGATCACAAATTTAATTGGTCTATTGACAGACTCCCACTAAGAACAATTTTATGTTAAATTAGTGGTAAAAATTTTATCTGCAAAGATCACAAATTTAATTGGTCTATTGACAGACCCACTAATAACAATTATATGTTAAATTAGTGGTAAAATTGTTGATTCAATATCACAATTTTATTATATAACAGGGCTTCTTTTTCTGAAATCACTATATAAGTGACCCCAACCTGTTGTAATTATCCAAATATTTCTATAGGGATATTATTTACGTGCACCTTCTTTTGAAAATTTCACTTACAGGATTATAACAGAATTCTTGAGGAAAGGCCCCCAATTGTCAGGCTAAGGTCAAGTACAAGGACGTGAACTAGCTTGAATAGTCAGTTGTCTAGAAGATTTTAATGGTCCTATATGAATACTGTAGTTTTAATCCACTAAGTTGTAAAATATAATCAAATATAGAGGTCTCAGTAATATAATTCTCACTATTCTTATATATGGCTTACAATCTTTATAGTTGGTAGAAAAATAGATTATATAAATTCAGATACTGTTCAAAAGTCTTATAAAAGTACTAATTGATATGTATTGTAATTTGTTTGCTTATATTGGTTAAATTGTAATGATAAAGAATGAAGAAATACAACCCAAAAACCTCCTCCTTTTATACACACTGAGTTCCCCAATGATTCCCTTGATGTATCACCCAATACACAGTTAATAACACCTCTAAACAACTAATAGACATTCCCATCAACATTCCCAGTAACCCATGACATAATTAGAAGAGTAACAACCGCCAAAATCCTGAAATAATAAGGGAAATCCATCAAAATTAAAGAAAAAGACAAAAAGAGAGTATATGCGTATAAAACAATAATATTAAAGACTAAAGGAGACTTTTTAAGGTTAATAATAGCTTAATAATAAGGGGGATTGACTGTAGAAATAATGGGGCTAATCCTGACATTATACTATGTGAAATTCCCATTCAAAAATACCCGAAATTGACTGAGAAACCACCCAAAAACTTAAAAAAAGAGCGTGAGATGTGGGGTAACTACATGCAGTTCTTGGCAGGCTCTTGCACGGGTAAATCCTTGACTAAAATTAGGCGAATTTAAGCGTGGTGATGAAATAAAGTGCCAAGAGTGAGGTTATTAATGAAATTAGTGCATATAAACAAGGTCAATGCATTATTAATTAAGCTAGGACACTAAATAAGCGCCTGTCGCCTATTTTAGTGTGTTTCCCCACAGTGGGCGTAGAATGTGGGGTAATTATAGTGTGAAAAAGCTAACTTTGCTAAAAATGAAGCTATTCACACGGGAAAAAAGCAGGCAGTATGTGGCCAGTACACAGAAGCCATTTCTGGCATAAAAAACACCAAATTTGAAAAGTGTTATTTTTATGCATTTAAATAGCCAAATCAATAGTTCTAAATGAGCCCAATTTATCTGTCAAAGTGCAATTTTGATATTCTCAATTTTATAGCGCATATAGTCAACTTTTAAGTGAAATAAAGCGCATTTCTTGTTTTTTGCATAAAACAATGAATATAACAGCTTTAAGTGTACTTAAAAATTATGTAGCCTTATACTTAAGGTTCTTAAGATTACCCTAACATATTCCAACTTAATATTAAGTACATAAGACCTATAAAAGGTGGATATATGCGTGTATATAAGGTGTTATAATGGCATTTTTTGTGTATTATCATAATTTTACTTATGTATACTATTTGTGTACTCTTATTTATTATTCCCATGTATAGTTCATGTGTTTAACATAACTTATAATTACTTTTTACTCAGTCCTGGAGATATACAGGCTGACAGCGTCTGTGGATTTTGGTGAGTTAGTTAGCTGAGAAACGTGGCGTTTTTTCCGTGAGAATTTAACTAACTTCGCTGTGCGATTGTACAGCTTGACCAAGAAAGCTTTGTGAAAATAAATTTTTTTTTACAACTTTTTACCTTTCGCCATACTCCTTTTGGACACAACGTGAGCATGCAATGGACCAATTAATCCTTTAAACAGCCATTCACGATATCCCATCTTTCTAATGCATGTATATATCCACAGTGTACAATTCAACCTTGCACTACAAGTATTATTTTTGAAAATCGACTTGGCGTTGCACCCAAATTGGACCATTGTGTGTTCGCATCATGTCCCAAAAGGAGGGTGGGGAAAGGCAAAAAGTTGTGAAAATTTTCGCATTTTCACAAAGCTTTCATGGTCTAGCTGTAGCTGCACATGCTCATACAGAAGCAGGTTGTATTGACTCTAGCAACTTTGCTGATTTGAATGAATGACTACAGAAAAAATTAGTTACTGGAGTCTAATAGAGCAACGAATGAGGAATAAGTTGGTAAAATATGTATACCGAACGAGTTTAGCGACACGGCTGTAGATACTCTAACAACGGATACCCAACTACTTAACACTACGCACCAAGTAAGATATCCCTGATGGGGATATTCATGCGCGAATTGGGGATATTGTAAGGAGTGACATAAGGACAGAAAAATACAGCCATATTCGAAACGGTTGGTGCAGTTTTAACAAAAAATTCTAAACTTTTGGTTAGCTCAATTGACATTTGACAGTAAACTTAGCCTCCCTTCACCTAAAATTTGCCAGTTTCTCTGTCAAATGTCAAGCATTCTGTGTAAATGTTTTGATTCTTTTTACAAAACTGCTCCAACCGATTCGAATTTGGCTTTAAGTGTAAGAAAAATACATAAGTGCGAAAAAAATATGTATAAGAAAAATATGTGCGAAAAAAATTTGTGTGAGAAAAATAAGAAAAATATCTTGCGAATATGGGAATTTAAAAAAAAAAAAAAAAATTCTTGAAAAAATGATCTTTTTATTTCTATTTTTATTTTCACTACGCACCAAGTAAGATATCCCTGATGGGGATATCCGGCGCGAGTTGGGGATATTTTAGGGAGGGACATAAGGATAGAAAAATATGTGCGAGATAAATATGTGTCAGTAAAATATGTGCAAAAAAAAAAATATGTGAGGATAATAAGTGTAAGAAAAATATCTTGCAGCCATGGGAAATTTTGTTTTTTAATTTTTTTTTTTTTTTCTCAAAAAAAAAAAAAAAAGTTTTTATATTTCAATTTTTTTTTTCATTTTTTTTTTTTTTTTTTTTACAATTTATTTGAAAAAAAAAAAAAATTCTCATGGTCGCAAATGATTTTCCTTACACTTACTTTTCTTGCACTTATTTTTCTTGCACTTACTTTTCTTACATTTACTTTTCTGACCTTATGTCCCTTCCTAAAATATCCCTAACACGTGCTGGATATCCCCATCAGGGATATCTTACTTGGTGCGTAGTGTATCATACTTGGTGCGTAGTGGGATGATGAAAAACGTATCAGGTGCGTGCCAAAAGTTACTAAAATTTTTTTTTGGCAGAAACCAGCGGACTTTTTTAGCATTGTGATAAACCTCAGATGCTTCAGGCTGTATCTACTCTGTACATGTGGTGTGTCTAAATAAATGAATGCAGGAAATTCCTAAGCCTTCTACTTCATCGTCAACAAAGCAAATGCCTAAAATTGACAGCTTTTTTGCATGCGGAGTTAGGATACAGTGGTCATTTCTTCGCAATGTCAGCCACATGTGACTATTTTACAATGCGGGTACACTTTAGCAATGGGTAAAAAGCAGGCCATAATGCTCCAATCAATCATACCCACTCCTCACAGATATTTCAACTCATAATGAATTTCCTCGTTACACTATTTCTAATCGCTTCTATAATCAGCGTTTTTTTCATCAAAGGGGGGAAAGCCACTGTGGACAAGATTCCTTGCTCTTCATTCACCCACATTTTGCCAAAAAATGAGTACAGTAAAGTCAAGTCTTTCAGTCATCCATTCTGACAAAAAAACTAACTTAAAGACCGTTAAGCCTGCTGGTCAAGTAACATGGCATGCGCTAATTGCGATATCAAAAGTATGATTTTCCACCTGTAATCTTGTCGAGCGATCTGTAATGAACTCACTGTGCTAAAACCATACTTTACTTTTTAAGAATTGAAAAATTGTTATTCCAGCTATCAAAATTACGTAGGAATACATAGGGATGTCGTAGAATGTAATTATTCATACCAACTTAACAACAATGGAAAAATAAGTAAGGATCATCTGTCTAATGCACGAAAGGAATCAGTTTTTTAAGTTTCGTCCTTTCATGTAGAAGTATGTGAAAGCTTGGAAGCCGGAAACGAGGTCGTGATTTGGAAATGTATTGACACATCTGAGCCGCCAGAAATGTCGGGTAGGCACAACATATTTCAAGTTGCTTAATATCTTAAATGCTAATTCATAATATTTCTTGGGGCATATGAAGCTTGCTACAAATGCAATCCTCTCTAGACCACTTAGACATGATAAACAAAATTTCAACAATACTCATAGCTTAGGACATATCAGTCGCGCGTACTTAGCCGAAAAGAAAGCGTTTTGTGATGGTTGATATGAGGAAGTTAGAGGTTAAAAAAGATGAAAGAAATTCATAGTTATTTTTTGTTAGCTCAGCATAATCCCTGTGATTAACATGAAAGGTGAGGATAAGTAAGCAGTGAAAACATGAGAGGATTCCAGTGAATCAAATCTTCCACCCAGACTGGCAAAACATTTTTTTTTTTAATTTCTTACAATCTCTCAGCTAGGGGCATGAAGGCATTGTAAACTAATAGGCTAGATACATGTGAGGAGTAATGAATGTAGTGGGTAAGTTGTCTGGGCAATTAACAGGATAACAGGGGGAGCTAGGTGCCTTTGAGGACACAGATGGGGTTGCCATAGGGGGGAAGGGTGGAGGTTAATCCTTGAGGGGTTGTGGTTTGATGAGCAGGGTTTTCAAGAATGTAAGGGGAGTGGAATTCCGCAGCTGACCAAAGGTGAATGACCAAGCATGATTGTCCAGATAATGGGGGGATGGCAAAGTGGGGTGGGATCTCCAGCCTTCACGCATGTGTCCATCCACCATAGGTTTCTGAGGGAGAATAGAGATATTGTTGGGAGAACAAGACATCAACACCAGCATGAAAACAAGGGTGCCAACCATGGATGAAGAGGGTATGTGGTTAAAAGGGGTGAGGCGGCAAGGATTCAAACCTGCAACACAAAAGTCAAGGTGACTGACTAGTGGCCATCCAGGCAATGATCTAGCCACATAGACCATCTCACACTGCAGGCAAAGTGTTGTTGCATTATGCATAGTTGCAACAATTCATGCAATATTAGCATGATTTGATAATACAACAACTACCAGTATGCATGCAACAGTTTCCTTTACAATTAGTTCAGCCATCAATTTTAAATCATAAAATCTTCCTTTCATTGGTAAGTCATCTCATAATTCACTTTCATTCCTTTCATTTTCTCTTCATCATTGCTTTACTTCTATTCTTTCACTTTTTTCCTTGTCACCTTTCATCTTGTTTTTTCCTTTCAACTCTTTCTGATTGTCTTTTTTCTACCTTGACCTTCACTTCTTTTTCTCATTTTTTCTTATGTTATACTATTTTCCTTTTACGTATATTCTTGGCTATACCAAGTAATATTTCAAGAAGCATTGATATATCAATATTTATCTCAACTTCAATGCATTTTGCTTCATGTCTTTGGTGTGTAGATCAAACACATGCTGAAAAAATATTCGTGAGTACTCCTTTTTTCTGAAATATGGTTGTTATATTTCTCACCACTTCTTTTTCTTAACTTCTTTTGGCTATTTTAACTATGGCACCAAAAAAAAGTTCAATTGCTTGCCATCTTCTCTATTTTAATTTTTTCAACCTAATGTTTTTAGCACATTGAGCCTACATGCAAGAAAAAATGTAATTAAGGAGTTTTTTTTAATTTTTTCACATGTTCTAGTACTTATTTGTTCTATATATATATATTATACACTGTATTACAAATAAAAAACTAAATATCTGCAGCACATGGTATGCTTTTCTCAATCCTATTTCAGGTACATTTTCCACACAGATCAGTTTCTCATTTCTTTCTTTTGTTTGCTCCTCTACTCCAAAGTATTTCCAAGTATTTTATTGTACCTTTTTATTTTTCTCCATTTTTCACTTTTTCTTTCATTCTAATTTCATTTTACTCTATTTTTTATTTAGCAGAATGCCATCCGCCAGTAATTCAAGTTATGCAAAGCATAAAACTCTTCAAAAAGAGTTCACTGACGCTATGGCTGCACAAGCAGCCAAATATGAGTCGTTTCTTGAAAGTTTTGCAAGTAGTCAAGCAACAATATATGAAGCAATTATTGAAAAACTTACTGAAGAACTAGGTGAGTTAAAATCAAGTAATCAAGCAGACAAAGGAGAAAACAAGGGTAAATTGAAAAAAAAAGCCAGTCAAAATTTGGTCAAGTCACCTGTTAAGACTATAAGCAGTCAAGCTGCACAATTAAACTCATCTGCGCCAGCTAGGAATACCTGAGCAACATCTGCACTACCTGCATCCAATGATCACACCCCCAAGAATCTTTAGATGACACATAAGCCAATCAGAGTTCCTCCCCCTGTTCCTGTTCCTTCTCTAAAACAGTATCCCAGCCAGATGCCAACTGGAGACTTTCCACCAGATTTTACATTGACAAAGGTGAGTTTTCTATTTTTGACTCTTATATCTTGATATAAATATATATAATTGTCAAAAATTACCAAGAAATTGTTTTTAGAATGTGGTTATTGTACATGTTAAAATTCTTTGGGGACTCATAAAACAAGACTCAGTTCTGAAAGCACCTCACCCTGACGAGCTCAAATTCTTTTATGGGAAATTTTCAAAAATTGATCAGATTGAACTTTTTGTTGAAAACAATACATCTCCTTCCTTCATTCCAATTGCCAAAGCTTGATGCTTCAATAATTATGGCGATGGAACTGTGAAAATTGGCCAATCACTGGTGTACCTTTACAACAATTCTGTTCAATATGCTAAAGGATTATTTACTTGTCTAGGAATTTGCGTTTAGTGCCCCAACCTTAATGAAGATCCCTCATCACTTTACAACTCAGCTTGTTGAATCTCAGCCATTACCACATTTTAAGAAATTGTGGCTTTGAAAGCTTACTCTTATCTTAACATCAACCTAAAGTATCTCAATAAAATCCCACTACTAATAAAAGCTTACAACCATTTCATGCACTTCTTAATGCTTTCCAAGTTCAAAAAAGAAAGCAAGGAACTAGGCAAAAATCAAAAAGATTCAGAAAAAAACAAATCCAAAAAACAGAGAACAAGTAAGTTATTTCCTTTTTTTTTAAAAAATATAATAATGATAATTCTCATTCTTTTATAGTTGAGGGATGCCTGAGTTGAGTTTGAAAAGGGAAAAAAGTTTCCCAAATGGCACATCAAGGTTCTTAGTGAAATTGGAGCTCATAGCAATGATGAAATAGGTGAGAAAAAGGAATATTTTTTAATCAAAAGGCTACCTTATTGTTCAAATAATGTTGGAAAATTCTTGCGACGTATGGATTTTAAAATTCTCCAAGAAAGTGAGAAAGATTCTTTTACTTGCCATAGGGTTTGTCAATTTCAGAAAGTATCCATTCTATCCACCTTCAAAGTAGCCCCAAAGGGACTTCCTTTTGATTTCTATGATCCTGGATGGTTTGCTAATCTTGTTCCAGCCCAGAAAGAGACAATTGTTGAAACCAATAATTTCGTGTTTCTTCCTAAAGGACAAACACATCCTGATGAGAAGTGTTCTGATTCAATTTTTACAGCAAAATATTATAATACCTTTGCTGGTGCATACGGACTGCTTGAAAAAAATAAAGCAAATAACATAGAAACTGTAGATAAAGATGATGGAGATCATACTATATGTTTTGAAGAGCAAAGAAAAAATGGATCAGATGATGTATTGAAGGAGTTTGATGCTGGCTCTTTGTATGATGATGACAATAGTTTTATTCATTTTCTTCCTGAAGTACAGTCTGAAAAAAATGGCAAGAAAGATGTTAAAGGTAAGAGTAAGATGGTCAGTGTGAGGGAGGAAGAAAAAAATGTTGATGATAGCAATAATCATAAAGATCCTAATTACAATGGAGAACCAATAGATCAATCAGATGAAGTAGAACATTTGGATGAAAATGAAATGTAGGGAGTGGAGTATGAAAAGTGATTGCCTTAGGGCTGGTTTTCTTATTTTTATCTTTTTCTTTACTATTTTTTATTTTTAGTGATAATGATAGTTTTAAAAATAAACATGAGAAAATAAATAACTTGTTAATCTTTTTTTAATAATGGTGATTAAAATGATTTATATGATACACAAAATAGGGATGATTTTACTTGTTATAGAAAATATAATTTAAAAAAAATTAAAAAAATAAGATGGTATGAATTTATTTTGAAGCAATATATTGAAGACAACTCATAATTCTTTAGCAAGTAACTAATTAAGTATCTCATTACATCTTTTTATTGTCTTGTACACAAATGCGTAAATATCCCCATCTAAAATTACATACAATGTTGCTTCCTTTTTGATAGACACCAATAGATTCCTTAATAACCTCTCAATCTCTCAATAGTTATCCTCAGCTGTTTTTAATTTTAAATGCCAATGTTATCTCACATTTTCTCCCTAGCTACTCTGAATGTACCTAGTCACATGTGCCCTTCTTCCTTTGTGCCCTTAGTAGTATTGGCTGGTTGTCTAGAAGAAGGAGAAGAAGAGAGAAAGAACGGAGAAGAGGAGGAAGAAATAAAGGAAAAGGGTTATAAAAGATAAAGAAATAAAATAATAAAAATAATTTAATTATTCTAAAAGAAAAGGCGACAAGTATTTCTTGGGACTCAACACAATGGTGAGGGTTATTTAATTATAATATATTTATTTAAATAAGAGTTATTTTCAAATGCGCGGAAAACACTTGCTATTATTAATAGACCTATGGCAACCTTAAATAATTTATTTACTTTTAAGTTTAGATTTATAATGCTAATAAAAAATAAAATAAACATATAATATTTAAAATTGTAGTTAAGTTGAGAGTACAATAAGTGGTGAGGCTACAGGGGGTTACCCAAGGCCTTTATATATGCAAGGCGCCCTCTGAAGCGTGATAATAAAGTATATAAAAAGTATTGGTGGGCCGTCTAGAAGGAGTAAGAAAAGGAAGATAAAAGGAGAGGTAGAATAGGAAAATAAAGACTAATTTGTAAGTAGTGTTTGAAAAGTAGATGTTAATTTTATTTATGGAGAGTAATACAACAATATTTTATGGGTAATGACACTACAGTGGATTTAATTGATATTTAATAATTTTGTAAGTTAGTTCTCAATGGGCAGAAATCAATTATTGTTATTAATCGACTTATGGCAACCTTGAAATTTATTAAGATTTATATTAGAACTATAAGACTAATAATAATAGTAATAATTTGTGTGATATTTAAAAATATAATAAAGTATGAGTGTAATAAGTGATAGATAAAAAAGAGGAATTAAAGGACCTATTAGGGGGTATCAATGTTCAGGGATCAGCAATTAAATTAATTGCGGATAAAAATCCTTATACCCCAATTATCTTCCACAATTATTTTTGCTAATAATTGGGTTATTAGACACTTTACATGTCAATGTTCACCTCTTATCCGAAATTTTTATCCTCAATATTTCATAACCACATCTTGGACAACTCTCTGGATATCCTAGCCTTCCCACCTTGCTGCGCACTCCTACCCTCATCCCATCTTTTCAGCTACCCTGAAAATTTTTTCATTGAAATGTCCAATCCTCTTTACCATAGACAATCTCTCTCACCAAAATCTTGAATTCCGGGCCAGAACCTCCCCTATATGGTAAGAAAGAGAATATTTTCAATCTATGAATCAAAACATTTAGCATTGTATGATTTCATAGCATATTTTGAACAGAAATGGTATGATCTTTCTCAACCTCCAGACTTGAGAGGCAGTGTTAGACCTATCTCATGGGAAGTAGATGGTAAATAGATTTTCTATTTTATGTGACAAGCTACTGCTTCTAACCAGGATACTGCTGTATTATTTTTATTTTTTCCTCCTCTAAAAGAGACTCCACCTTACTGCTTCACCTCTACTTGATTTCCCACCCTGCAAATCCACCTTGCTTGCCTCCCATTTACCTCCAATAGAAACCCCACTCCTCAAACTTACCTCGCTCTCCATCTCTTCATCTCCACTAGACACCCCAGAACACCCTTTCAACTTTAATTGATGCCCCATACCTTTAATCCATGTTGCTTTACTCCCATTTGCCTCAAATAGAAACCCCACTCCTCAAACTTACCTCGCTCTCCATCTCTTCATCTCCACTAGACACCCCAGAACACCCTTTCAACTTTAATTGATGCCCCATACCTTTAATCCATGTTGCTTTACTCCCATTTTCCTCAAATAGAAACCACACTCCTCAAACTTACCTCGCTCTCCATCCCTTCATCTCCACTAGACACCCCAGCACACCCTTACAACTTTAATTGATGCCCCACCCCTTAAATCCACCTTGCTTTACTCCCATTTTCCTCCAATAGACACCACACTCTCCATCCATTCATCTCCACTAGACACCCCAACACACCCTTTCAATTTTTATTGATGCCTGGCCCCTCAAATCCACCTCGCTTGCCTCCCATTTGCTTCCAATAGAAACCCCAGCACACCTTTTTAACCAAACTTGATGCTCCAAGCATCAAATCCATCTTGCTCCCTTCCTCATCATACAAGAATTAACTCGCCAACCTCTCCATAGCCTTCAACCAAAAACCCTCCACCTTTACATCCAATATTCTCTTCTTCACTTCATCTCCACAAAAAAATGATAATCTGAAAGTTTGTAATATTAAATTTATAGAGATGAATAAAGAAAAGTAATCCAAATATATTAAAATAAGTTTATGATACAGACAACTGTTTTGCAATAACTGAAATAGTCTATGGGACAAGATATATGATTTAATAGCCCAATATAATAAAAATAAACATTATTTGAAGAAAATAGCTAATAAATAAATAAATTATGAACCAATGAATGAAAAATTATTATATTTCACACCATTAAGAATCTCCAAAAAGTAACTAAAAGTCTGACAAACAGTCACTTTAATTTGTACAATTATATATTCGGCAAAACCATAAATGCTTGGCCTTTTTGCCAAAAATTATTTCATACTTTTTTTGCCTGTTTCAGCACTTTTACGGCCCTAATTAGGGATTTTTAGGCTTTTTTGGGTGATGCATCCAACATAAAAGATGCCACACCAGTATAAAACTTCCACAAAAAATGTCAAAAGGGCCAAGAGTTATCATTCATGCCATAAATAAGTAAAAAAGTAAATTTGTTCCCAAAAAATATTAGAAAATTATTGACCTGAATCTTTTGTAAGTTTCTTGCATACAAAAATTACAGCCCTGTTACATTCAAAAATTTTGAAATATATATTTTTTCTTTATAATGATGTCTATAAGTAAAGGTTAATGTGATAGTTTGTATCAATATTAACTTTTTTTACAAATCTTGATTAATGTGGGAAAATTAAATATATGTTCAAGGTACTAAAGAAGCACATAAGAGGGTGGCGAGCTAATTTTTGGGTGATGAGGTGTCAATTGGAGGTGAAGAGGAAGGGAGAGAGGTGGATTTGATGCTTGGGGCATCAAGTTTGGTTAAAAAGGTGTGTTGGGGTTTCTATTGGAGGCAAAGGGGAGTAAAGCGAGGTGGATTTGAAAGGTGAGGCATCAATTAAAGTTGAAAGGGTGTGCTGGGGTGTCGAGTGGATATGAAGAGATGGAGAGCGAGGTAAGTTTGAGAAGTGGGGTTTCTAGTGAAGGTGGAAGGGAAGGGATAAAGGAAGATTTGAGGTGTATGGGAATTGGTGGGAACACGAGGGAAGGATAGGATCAGAGACTTATGTTAATTTACAAAGGAAATATTTACAAAAAAGGAATAAACCATGAATGTAAAAAAGAAATGAGGGTGTGTAGATAGAAAAAATGGTTAAGTGTTTGCCACCAAAATTAAGTAGCATAGAGTGAGGAGAGACTTAAGGATGGCATCAGGAATTATAAGTCATGTGACTTTCTTGCAAATTCATCATGGATGTGATGAGTTTGGGATCAGGAATTAGGAATGGAAATTGGGGTATAAGAGGCAGGATAATGTATTATCGTGCATTCCTTATCCACTAGCCCTGGGGCTAGTGGATAAGAATCTTCCGCAATTAATAATGTCGGATCCGGGCGAAAAAAATTCCTGATCCCTAATTGCGGATCCCTGAACATTGATACCCCCTATTATAGGCAAAGATACATTCTGAGGTGCTTCCAATGTATATACAAGAATGATAGTATGTGAAAAAAAAGACCAAAAGAACTAAATTAAAACATACATGTTAAGGGAAAAATGAAACAACCAATTAAACCTGTGAAAAAATTAATAACTCTCCTGTATTAAAGCTTCAAAAAAGTAATTAATAACTAAATAAATATGTGGCCATGAGAATTGTGAGAAAGAATATCCTAAACAAGTATTATACTAAGATGTAAAGGTTTTAATTTAAAACAACTAGAATTATTTTCACACAAAATTTTATATAATCAATTTAGTTCAATTATAAAGAGAAATTAATTAATTGTTTTAACTACTTTCAGTAATTAATTTAATTGAAACAAATAATTAATTTAATTGTAACTTATTTAAAGTGGGAATTTAATATTAATATATTAAATATGTATTTTAAATTATTAACTAATTCTATTGACACAATTAAGGGTCAAAAAAGGGCCCAATATTTATGGATAAAATTATATGATGAGTTGAATTTAATATCTAAGTTATATAAAATTAATTTTAATTCCATTATAAGTTAAATATAATTAAGCTTATAATGTTATAATTAATTTAATTAATTTTTTATAAATATTAAATACATAGAAGTGCACCATGTTTTTATAGAATATAATATTAATTTATGTAATACAACTTATTTAATAATAAAATTAAATATAGTAATTATTTATTCATAAAATATTTATAATTTTATTATTTGATAAAATAATTTATTGTAACTACATAGTGTTATTCCCTTACATGACTTCAGTAATTTATTATATAAATTACTGTGCTACTGAGATAGCCTGGCTGACACTCCCTCACTCTAAAAAAACAATAAAAAAATGCTAAGATTTTTTCCTTCTATACTTCTTTAACAGAGTAGGAAGATTTAAAATTTCTATTCCAGGTATCCATGCATAATGTTCAGATGACTTGTTTTTATATCTCAATAAATATTCAATACGTCTTTCAGAAGTGATAATTCTATCATTAAGAATTTTATCAATTTCTGCAGTTTCTGTGACTTCCTGAGGGTTTTTCTTAGACCTTCCCCTTCTTTTGGGAAATAAGTCACTGTTGGAAGTATAAGGTTTAAGCAAGGAAATGGGGAAAACAGGATGTTTCTATCATAAGGAGAATTCAATACAACTTCTACTGCATTATCTCCAACCATTATTTTAATAGCAAATGGTCCCACAAAAGGATCTTTTAATTTTTTATTGCCTTGTAAATTGAAATGGACAGTAGATATCAACACTTCCTCACCCTTGTTAAATGTGCATTCTTTATGGGATTTATCCCATCTTTTCTTTTCATATTCAAATGCTTTATCAATACAACTTTGAGCATGTTTTCTGCATAACTATTGCATTTGCATAAAAGATTTCACACCAGGGTGTAGTTACAACTTAGGTAATTTATTATTGAAAATTTTAGCAGGAGTATTCAGGACATAACCTAACCAAAGCTCAAAAGGCTTTTTCTCAGTGACAGAATGAACAGTGCTATTATATGCAAATTCAAGACCAGGAAATAGAGTGACCCAGTCATGAGTAAATCTGTCATTGTCTTTATATTCTAATCCAAAGGCACAATAACTTCTTATCATATCTTCCAGAGCTTGAATCACTCTTTCAGCTAGACCATCAGTCTGAGGATGGTGAGCTGTAGACAACTTTAACTCACAGCCACAAATATCCATCAAAGAGGTCCAAAACTCAGATGTAAATTTTGGATCTCTATTGTCGGCCAGTCATCTAGAAGAAGGTAGAAAAGGACTTTAATAATAAAAATAAAAAGACTTTTAACAGAAACTGAACGGGGTTTAATGTGGTCAATAAAGTAAGTACAGTTTTATTCTCTCTGCTTAATTATCAACTGTTAATACTAAAATATTCATATTACAACCTTTAATATTTTATTGTATTACTTAAATAGGCAGAAGCGCAATTTAAATAGTAGTAAATAAAATGTATTTTGTAGTATAATTAAAAATATGTTTGAGTAGTAAGTGATGATCATAAATGAAATAACAAAAGGCCTTTTATAGGCAAAGGGACCAATGAAGCGCTACCACTGAGTATATACAAAGTAATAATAGGATGAAAAAAAAGATGAAAGAAAATAATTGAAACATAACAATGGAGAGAAAAAGATGAAACAAGTAATTTAAATCCCAATTAAGAAACCAATTTTCACGCCACCATTTCCCAAATCATTTAAGTAATATAGTGAGTAATTAAACAACTCTGAGACATGAGAACCGTGTGAAAAAGTAATAAAATTAAGTATAACAATATTTTTTATAGATTTTTTAAGTGAAGCAAATGGAATGTTTTGACGCAACAAAATATTGTAATCAATTTTAGTGTTAGTCTGTAGAAAATTAATAAATTTTTTTGAATATGTAATAACTAGTTGAAACAAGTAATTAATTTTTCTACTGAACCAAATTTAGAATTTAAATTTATTATAATAATTATTATAATGCATTTAATATTCATCACAAATAAGGGTCAAAAACAATGTCAATAAATATGGATAATTTTGAATATGAAAAGGGTTCAATTATATATTTAAATTTAAAAATTAATGTAATTACAATATAAGATAATTTAATAAGATATAATTAGATTATCAACATGTAATTAATTAATTATTCATTAAATACACATAACACCTCTTTATATGGAATATAATAATTATTTTAATGTATACTTAATTTATATGATAATAAAATTTGTATAAAATTTATTTTAATTATAAAATAATATTTTAATATAATTTATTATGTAATATTAATTTAATGTATATACATAAGCTGCAATTATTATGTCATTTATTAACTCCAATAAAATTGTATGTTTATTACTTGGCTCCTGGGACAGCCTGGATGACACTCCCTCACTCCAAAAAAAAAAACCATAAAAAAAATGCTATGATTTTTTCTTTTTATACTTTTTTAATAGAGTAGGAACGTTTGAAATTTCTTTAACAGGTATCTATGCATCATATTCAGATGACTTATTTTTAAATCTCAATAAATACTCAGTACCTCTTTCAGAAGTGATAATTCTATCATTGAGAATTTTATCAATTTCTGTAGTTTCTGTGACTTCCTGAGGGTTTTTCTTAGGTCTACCCCTTCTTTTTGGAAATAAGTCACTGTTGGAAGTATAAGGTTTTAACAGGGAAATGGGGAAAACAGGATGTTTTCTATCATATGGAGAGTATAACAAAACTTCAACTGCATTATCTCCAATCATTTTTTTCACAACAAAAGGGCCCACAAAAGGATATTTTAATTTGTTTTTACCCTGTAAACTGAAGTGGACAGTAGATATCAATACTTCATCACCCTCTTTAAATGTGTATTCCCAATAGGATTTATCCCATCTTTTCTTCTCATATTCAAATGCTTTATCAATACAAGTTTGAGCATGTTTTCTGCACAGTTGTTGCATTTGAACAAAAGATTTGACACCAGGGTGTAATTCCAATTTAGGCAATTTACTATTGAGTATTTGAGCAGGAGTATGAGGGACATAACCTAGCCAAAGCTAAAAAGGTTTCTTTTGAGTAACAGAGTGAACAGTTCTATTATAAGCAAATTCAAGACCAGGCAATAAGGTGACACAGTCATGAGTAAATCTGTCATTGTCTTTATATTACAATCCAAAGGCACAATACCTTCTAATCATATCCTCTAGAGTTTGAATCATTCTTTCAGCTAGACCATCAGTTTGGGGATGGTGAGCAGTAGATAATTTTAATTCACAACCACATATATCCATTAGAGACATCCAGAATTCAGATGTAAATTTTGGATCTCTGTCAGATATAATGGCTCTAGGGAATCCAACTATATTAAACATATTACACCACCATAAGAAAGCCAAGTCTTTGGTGAAGACATCCTTATGGGTGGGAATAAATTTGCACATTTTAGTAAATCTATCCACTATTACCCAACAAGAATTATAATTTTATTTACCTGAAATAGGAAGACCAGCGACAAAATCCATATTAATGATTTTCCAGGGAGAATCAGGTGCTTCAATTCGCTGTAATAACCCTGCTCTCTTACCAGTCAATATTTTGGATTTCTGGCATGAATCACAAGATTCAACATATAATTTTTCATCTTCAGACATATTAGCCCACCTAGCAGTGTTCTTGAGTCTAATCAGTGTTTTCTCAAGATCAAAATGACCAGCTAATATGTCATCATGACAAAGTTTGAGGATAATTTCTTTCATAGAAGGTGAAATTTGAATTACATTAGTAAGCTTTCTTCTATAATAAATATATCCATCTTCAATAGAAAACTTTCCCTTAATTAAAGCATTCTGATATTTAGCAGGAAGAGTTTTAATCAATGCTTGAATAGAAGCATTTTTTGGATCATTTAAGATAGTACCTAATTTATTTAAATCAGAATCTTTATCATATGAATCCAGAATTAATTGTAATAACTCCTCTTCCATATCAACTATAAATATACCATGGATATGAACAGTATCATCTTCAGGTACATAAGCAGGATTTGAGTCGTTATTTGGCAGAGGCAGTCTGGACAGCATATCAACATTGGAGTGAACATTTCCAGCCCTATGGATAATTGTCATCCGTCCTCTGTATTCTTGAACAGAAAGTTGCCACCTGAACATATGTCTATTAGGTGTTTTCAGATTTAAGAGGGACTTCACAGCACTATAGTCAGTTACCAATTCAAACTTTTGGTCATCTAGATAGTGATGAAGCTTCTCAAAAGCCCAAAAAAGTGCTAAGCACTCTAATTGAGTGGCACCATATTTCAATTCACTATTTCTCAAGGTTCTTGAAATATAACAAATTACAACCTCTGAGGATTTATCATTTATAATTTGTTTCTGGTGGAGGGCAGCACCCAGACCAACAAAGCTAGCATCTGTATACAGGACAAATGGTTATTTAAAATCTGGAAGAGCTAAGATAGGGGCTGTCATTAAGCAACATTTTAATGTATCAAAAGCTTTTTGACAGTCAATATTCCAGATGAATGCAACATCTTTCCTAGTTAGTTTGGTAAGAGGCAAGGCTATGACTTGATGATTTTTAATATATTGTCTATAATAGCCACACATACCCAAAAAACTTTGGATTTCTCTTACAGAAGTTGGTGCTTTCACATTTTGAAGTGCAGCAACTTTGTTTTGGTCTACACAAATTTGTATGCCTGACACAACATGGCCAAGGACTTTCAAAGATTGAAAACCAAATTTACACTTTTTCAAAGACAAAGTCATATTGATTTCATCCATTTTTTGGAAAACTCTATTCAAATGAACCATATGTTCATCAAAAGTTTTAGAAAAAACTATGATATCATCAATATAAACCATAAGCCATCCCTTAATTATTTCCTGATGGAAAGTATTATCCATGAATTTTTTGAAAACTGAAGGTGCATTGTTAGGGCCAAATGGCATTCTAACATACTTATATATTCCCATATGAGTAGCAATAAGCAAAATTTTTTGAGAATTTTTCTCAACTGGAACTTGATGATACCCTTTATTACCATCCAGACAACTAATAAATTTTGCACCTTGCAAGGTAGCATGTATTGAATTAATTCTGGGTAAAGGATAAATATAATCAACAGTATAATTGTTTAATGCTCTGTAATCACCACATAATATAGCCTTATCTTTTTCATAAGAAATCAAGACTGGGGAGATGACACAATATTTGGGGGTGATATCCACTTTCACAATGATATTCATTTTTAATAATGTGGCAATATTATCTTCAATATCCTTTCTTTTTGTTGGAGAAGCAGGATATGGTTTTTTCTTAAAACTAGGAGGAATATCACTCAAGTTACAGGATAAGGTAATTTTTATTTCTTCCTGAACACCTCCTAAGACATGAGAACCATGAGCAAAAGCCATAGGGAAAGAGGTAATTTAGGCAATAATAGAATCCTTTTGTTCACTAGTTAACTGATCACCAAAAGAAGCAGTATTTATTTCATTTAATAAATCATCCATCTCAATTGTTGGTCTGCCTTTACACTGGATTAGTGAGTAACAAGACTTTAACAGATGCTTAGAAGGTTTTCTAGAGAAGGAAATTTTGAATTTCCTTTTGCCATTCAATCCCAAGGTGAAGCAATTATTTGCTGGGTCCAATTTCACACCAAACATGGTTAAAATATCATAACCCATAATAAACCAATTGCTCAAATTATCATTTTTCATGACAACAAACTCACAAATAGCTCTGACAAAACCACCATTATATTTGAAGAATACAGAGGTTTTGTATTTGCCAATAGGAAATAAGGTAGAACCATACCCTCTCCATTTTTCAGAAGTTATAGGTAATAATATACTCAAATAATCCTTATCTACTGAAGCTAAAGCTTTTTCAGACACTACACTTCCTCCAGCACCAGAGTCAAGAACTACATCAACATTTTTACCATTAATGATAACAGGTGCTTTCAAAGGGGATATGGCTATAGAATTGTTAGTAATATCTTTAATTATTTCAGCATTTTCCACTGAAAATAAATTCAATACACATTCTTCAGATATATTATCTAAATAATGGACATCCTGTTCTAACATTAAAACATCTTTAACAGAGTCATTGCCATAGGAGATATTACTTTCACAGTCACTAGAAAAATTATTGACATAAATCTCAGCTTCATCAGTGTCTTTATTTTGTACAACAAGATGAATTTTCTTGTCACAAACATGACCCTTTTGCCATGGTTTGTTAAATTTATAACAAGTATGTGTTGCATATTTTTTAGGTGCAACTGGGGCAGAGGGTTTACCAGATTTTTCTGGGGGATTTGTAGAGGGTCTATTTTTATCATGATAAGATTTACCAAGGTAATTCTTTGGTTCATATCTATGGTTGAGTAGAACCTCATTACAGATATTAATAAATGAATAATTTTCCCTTACATGCTCAGTTCTAGCTACAATTAAATCTCTAAGAGAATTTGGTAATTTATACAAAATTTTATCTCTCCAAATATCATAATCCATCTTTGGATCAATCGCTCTAAGGATTTTTGTTATTTTCATCAGAAAAACAATGGGGTTTTCAACAGAGGAGGATACATATCTAGTATTATCATATAGTCTTTGCTGAGCTAACCTGAATTTTGAACCACCAAACTGATTTTCAATCAAGGATTTCCAATCATTCCATGTATAATGATTTTTATCTAAAAGGACAGATTCATACCACATAAAGGCTACATTGGAAAATAAAGAAATTAGCTTAGAAACAATTTCCTCATCAGGTAGTTTATAAGATCTCTTTAAATTATCAATTCTTTGGATAAAGTGTTGCCAATCAGAAGAAGAATCACCATCAAAGGTAGGATATTGGTCCAATTTAGGCCAATTTTCTGACTACTGGGATAGTTCATTTTTTGGTTTGAATTATTCATCATTAATAATTCCTGAAGTTTAGCCATGTGTTCAGAAATTCCATTATTTACAGAACAAGGTGGTACATGACCATCATAAGATTTTTTGCTAGTAGAAAAAGATTTTACAGACTCATTGTCAGTTTATTTAATGGCTGAAATATGAGGAAGAAAGGAGGAACTCTGCTCAGGTTCTTTTTCTTTATTTTTATGCAGCTTATGGGCAGCATTCTCATTAATACCATAATTATTGATGGTTAAGGTTGAAACTTTTTCCTGCAGGTCAGACACATAGTTTCTTATCCATGGAATTTCAGACATCTGGTCATTTACTTTTGCAATAGATAAAACATTTCTGTCCTCAGAAACTGTGTGTTTGTCACTTAGTGCATGGAAATCATTCTTTAGCTTTTTAAACTCATTTTTTAGAGATTTTATTTCACTTTTTAATGAATAATTTTCCTCAATAAGGGGTTTCAATTCACTCAAGGTTTTATGTAGATTGATATTTTTATCTGAGATAGCTCTATGGTCACTCCTTATTTTTTTTTGTTGGCTAAGAAAAATATTCAAGATTTCTTTGATTTTAAAATAAGCTGTATCCTGTACAGAAGAACTTACTTTACAATGCAAGTGCAAATTATTTAATCTATCACTCTCATGGATTAACACATCTCTCAAATGTTTTTCTTTTACAACATTAAAATCAAGGGTATCTTTCAATATTTCTTCAGAAGTTTTCTCAATTAAGGTATAGACTTCAGGGGAAACAGAATCATTCTTAATTGCAAGAGAAGGATTAATTAAAGAAGTAGAAGTCAAATGTAAAGGTTCATCAAATGATAATTTGCTAATTACATAATTGGGGCTACTCATTAAAGGAAGTTGTCTTTTTAAAGGTTTAACTGTTCTTTCACCAGAATCTACAAGATTACCTGAAGAAGCTTTGTTATTATACATGCCAACATTTTTATCAAACAAATTACTTACCATGGTAAGTGAGGAAACTTCCCCTGTGCCTTCTCTCTTCTGCCTCCCTGATAAGGATGGGGCTGAGGAGATGGATGGTAAGTTTGTGTCCTGGATGGGCCAGGGTGTTGAGCTGGTTGTTGAGCATTCTTCTGGTAATGGCTCATCATGTAGTCCCATTTCCACTGTTCCACTTGCAGAGTGCTTTGATTTTGAGTGAAGGAGCTGGGTACCTGATTGGGCTGAGGTTGAGGCTGAGGCTGAGAAGCTGGGAAATGAGGAGTTTGAGCCTGTTTGGGATTTAACAATTCCTGCATTTGCTGCCAGAGTGTGTCTACCCTTGCCTTGTACTTCATGCTTTCTGCCTTCAGCTCTTTGATGTGACTGGACAGATTGTTTACTTGTTGGGTGAGAGGTATCTTTTTTATTTTTATACCTTTGAGTTGATTTTCCTGATTCATTAGAGGTTTTACTTCTTTCAGAGGTGTTCGGTGAGGGGGGTTTATTGCTTCTCCTGCCATTTCCACGTCCTGAAGGTTTTTTGTCAGCTGAATCATTTCTGTAAGTTAATTTAGAAGAACGTACAGATTCAGTGTCATTATCCACTTCAATCTCATCCACATGTAAGTTATCCATGCTGCTAGCCAAACTATTGGACATTTAAACTGTTAAAATCAAAAAAAAAATTAATGATTCAAATTGTTATTTCAAAATAAAATAAAATTTATTGAATTTTAACAAAAAAAAAATTAATTATTATCAAAAATCAATTAATTAACAAAAAAAGTAATACAAACAAATGTAATTACAATTATTTATTAAGAAATAATCAGTAATTAAAATGGGACCAACCAATAAAGGTTTTTATAAGTCAACCAAAATAATTAATACCAAAAATTAATATGATGGTAAAATTGGGACTAAGTACTGAGTACTATTGTCAGCCAGGCTATTCCAGGAGTCCAGTAAATGATATATAAATTATAAAACCTTAAAGAGTGGGTAAGGATTGTATTTAATGAATATAAATTAATATTTTATTGCATAATGAAATTATATAAGTATTTTATTATATAAAAGTGTTACATTAAATTTATTGGTTATATATATTTTTATATACAGTTAAATTGAACATAATATAATATATTCTACAAATAATGGCGCATTTTTATGTATTTAATAATTATAAATTTATATTTAATTAATTGAAAAACATATATTATAATTATAAGTGTAAAATTGATTTATAATATATTTAAATTAATTACTTAAATTTATATATTAAATAATACCTCTCATATGATACTAAACAATAATTAATGACGCTTCTTTTGGCCCTTAATTGTGTTAGAAAAAAGAAATAAATTAATTTGGACTAAATTGAGATTAATTGCATGTTTTGTTGCGTCAAATTATTTTTTGTTTCACTTAAAATGTCCTTTAATCAGACTGTACCATCTGTTTGGAATTATTTTTCTCATAGTTCCTATGTTCCAATCTTGTTTAGTTATTCACTATTTTCACTTACTGATTTGGGAATTAATGACGGGAAAATTGGATTCTTAATTGGGGTTTTAATTAATTGTTTCATGTTTTTCTCTATATTGTTATGTTTCATTTACTCTTTTGATATATTTGTTTTATTCCATTCTAATCATTGTATTTACAAAGATAGTAGCGCTTCAGAGGACCCATTGCCTATAAAAGGGCCTTGGATAATCCCCTGTAGCCTCATCACTTATTACACACTCAACAAATTAAAAATAACCATTTTATTACGTTTATATTTTTTTTATTACTAATACAAATCTAATTAAAATTCTATACAACAAATCAAAGGTTGCTTTAAGTCTGATAGTAATTAAAATTGTTTGCCGCGCAGAACCCTTACATTTAATAATATTATTGTTAATAAAATCTAAGTTTTTTTCACCTCTCAAAGTTGCTCACCGTTGTTTCCCTCTCAAATAAATTAAATATATATTTTTGGTTTATTTCTTTATTTTCCCTTGTCCTCCTCCTTCTCTCCTCCTTTTTCTCCTATTTTTCTTACCTCTTCTAGACGACTGACCGACAACTGGGGACCTTTCCAAAACGACGACGACGATTGAGCCTGGCGACGAACGACAAAACGCACGGACCACCTAGCAAAACAAAACTTTTGCCGCGACTGTGTTTCGAACTTGGGTTCGACATCTTAGGTTTATATTATATTAATTTTTATATTATTTTGAAGTGATTTTCGATCACTATAGTAAGTTCACCTTTGCGCCTCTCACTCATATTACTATTTTTCTATTGCAATAACAGTGATTGTGGCTTAATTGCTGATTCACTGAGTGTAAGTGTTCAATTTTTAAATTTTTTTTTTCCTAGTTGACCATTATAGAGTGTTAAATCCTCTTAGTCCTAGAAGAATTGACATTTTTTATTAATACAAATTGAATTATTAATTTAATTTTTTTTTTATTATTAATTATTGTTAATTTTGGTTGACTTAAAAGTACATTGTGCTTAGTCCCAAATATATTGCCATATTTAATATTGGTAATTAATTGGTTGAATTAACTTAATTGTTACTCCCAATTTAACTTTGCAATCCATTTTTTTTAAAAATTAATTTTTTTTAATTATTACTTTATAGTGAAAATTATTTTTTCTATAATTTAATTAATTAAATATTTTTTTTTATTATTTGGAGCAATTATTGACTAACTTTTATTATTTTTTTAAAAAAATAAAAAGTAAATTATAAATCTTCCCACTAGTATGTCCAACAATTTGGCAGAAAAAATGGATAACATGCAAGTGGATGAGATAGAAATTGACTATGATGCTGACACTGTAAGTTCTTCTAAAGTTGGTCATAAAAAATCTTATGCTAACACAAAGAATTCACATACTGCAGGATGTGGAAATGACAGGAAATGCAAACAAACCAAACCCCCTTCCCCCAGTACCACAGAAGGAAGTAAAGCCTCTAGTGCCTCAAGAAGGTCTTCCAAAAGGCTTCAAAATAAAAAAGCTTCCTCTGCCACAACAAATCAGCAACCTATCCAGTCATATAAAAGAGTTGAAGACAGAAAATATGACGTACAAAGCAAAGGTAGACACATTGTGGGATCAGGTCCAAGAACTCAGGAACCAGATTCAGGCCCAGGCCCCTCCTCAGTTGCCTCCCAATCAGCCTCAGTTTCAGGCTCAACCTTCACAGCCACCCAGATCAACCATCCAAAATCCAAATACTATGGAAGTAGAGCAATGGAAATGGGATTATCTAATGAGTCACTACCAACAGAATGTGCAACACCCTCCTCATCATCAGCCTGGCCCATCCAGAACACCCAATTTCCATCCACCTCCTCATCCCTACCAACAAGGCAGGAGAAAGAAGGCCCAAGCACAATCCCAAACCCAGTCCCAGGGGAAGTTTCCTCCTCTGCCAAGGTAAGTAATTTGGTTGATAATCGCTTGGGTATGTTTTCTAATAAATCTTCTTCTGCAGGTAATATTATTGAACATGGTGAAAGAACAGTTAAACCTGTTAAAAGACAGCTTCCTGTAACTAGTAGCCCTATTGATGTAATTAGCAAATTGTCATTTGATGAACCTTTACATTTAACTTCTACATCTTTAATTAATCCTTCTCTTGCAATTAAAAATGATTCTGTTCCCCCTGAAATCTATACCTTAATTGAAAAAACTTCTGAGGAAATATTGAAAGATACCCTTGATTTTAATATTGTGAAAGACAAACATGTGAGAGATGTGTTAATCCATGAAAATAATAGATTAAATAATTTACACTTGCAATGTAAAGTGAGTTCTTCTGTACAAGATACAGCTTATTTAAAAATCAAAGAAACCTTGAATATTGTTCTTAGTCAACAAAAACAAATAAGAAGTGACCATAGAGCTATCTCAGATAGAAATATCAGTCTACATAAGACCTTGAGTGAATTGAAACCCCTTATTGAGGAAAATTATTCATTCAAGAATGAAATAAAATCTCTGCAAAATGAATTTAAGAAGCTAAAAAATGATTTCCATGCACTAAGTACCAAACACTCAGTTTCTGAGGACAGAAATGTTCTATCTCTTGAAAAAGTAAATGACCAGATGTCTGAAATTCCAAGAATAAGAAACTATGTGTCTGACCTACAGGAAAAGTTCTCAACCTTAACCACCAATAATGAATTAAATGAGATTTCTGCAAATAAGCTGCATAAAAATAAAGGGAAAAAACCTGAACAAAGTTCATCCTTTCTTCCTCATATTTCAACCATTAAACAAACTGACAATGAGTCTGTAAAATCTTTTGCTACTAGCAAAAAATCTTGTGATGGTCATGTACCAGCTGTTTCTGTAAATAATGAAATTTCTGAACACCTGGCTAAACTTCAGGAATTATTAATAATGAATAATTCAAACCAGAAAGTGGACCATCCCAGTAGTCAGAAAAATTGGCCTAAGTTAGACCAATATCCTACCTTTGATGGTGATTCTTCCTCTGATTGGCAACACTTTATCCAAAGAATTGATAATTTAAAGAGATCTTATAAACTACCTGATGAGGAAATTGTTTCTAAGCTAATTTCTTTATTTTCCAATGTAGCCTTGATGTGGTATGAACATGTCCTCTTAGATAACAATCATTATACATGGAATGATTGGAAATCCTTGATTGAGAATCAGTTTGGTGGTTCAAAATTCAGGTTAGCTCAGCAGAGACTGTATGAGAATACTAGATATGTATCCTCCTCTGTTGAAAAGCCCATTGTTTTTCTGATAAAAATAACTAAAATCCTTAGAGCAATTGATCCAAAGATGGATTATGATATTTGGAGAGATAAAATCTTGTATAAATTACCAAATTCTCTTAGGGATTTGATTGTTGCTAGAACTGAGCATGTAAGGGAAAATTCTTCTTTCATTAATATCTGTAATGAAGTACTACTCAACCATAGATATGAACCAAAGAATTACCTTAGTAAATCTTATAATGATCAGAATAAACCTTCTATAAAGCTCCCAGAAAAATCTGGTAAACCCTCTGCCCCAGTTGCACTTAAAAAATATGCAACAAATACTTGTTATAAATGTAATAAACCGTGGCAGAAGGGTCATGTTTGTGACAAGAAAATTCATCTTGTTGAACAAAATGAAGACACTGATGAAGTTGAACTTGATGTCAATAATTCTTCCAGTGACTGTGAAAGTAATATCTCCTATGACAATGAATCTGTTAAATATGTTTTAATGTTGGAACATGATGTCCATTATTTAAATAATATATCTGAAGATTGTGTATTGAATTTATCTTCAGTAGAAAATGCTGAGATAATTAAAGATATTACTAACAATTCTATTCCTATATCCCCTTTAAAGGCACCTGTTATCATTAATGGAAAAAATGTTGATGTAGTTCTTGATTCTGGTGCTGGAGGAAGTGTAGTATCTGAAAAAGCTTTGGCTTCAGTGGATAAGGAATACTTGAGTAAATTATTACCTATAACTTCTGAAAAATGGAGAGGGTATGGTTCTACCTTATTTCCTATTGGCAAATACAAAACCTCTGTATTCTTCAAATATAATGGTGGTTTTGTCAGAGCTATTTGTGAGTTTGTTGTCATGAAAAATGATAATTTGAGCAATTGGTTTATTATGGGAAATGATATTTTAACCATGTTTGGTGTGAAAGTGGACCCAGCAAATAATTGCTTTACCTTGGGAATGAATGGGAAAAGAAAATTCAAAATTTCTTCTCCTAAAACCTCTGGGCATTTGTTGAAATCTTGTAACTCACTGATCCAATGTAAAGGTAGAACAACAACTGAAATGGATGATTTATTACATGAAATAAATACCGCTTCTTTTGGTGATCAGTTGACTAGTGAACAAAAGGATTCTATAGTTGCCTCTATTACCTCTTTCCCTATGGCTTTTGCTCATGGTTCTCATGTCTTGGGAATTGTTCAGGAAGAGATGAAAATTACCTTATCCTGTAATTTGAGTGATATTCCTCCTTCCCTTAAGAAAAAACCATATCCTGCTTCTCCATCAAAAAGAAAAGATATTGAAGATAATATTGAAACATTATTGAAAATGAATATCATTGAGAAAGTGGATGTCACCCCCAAATATTGTGTCATCTCCCCAGTCTTGATTTCATATGAAAAAGATAAAGCTAGATTATGTGGAGATTACAGAGCTTTAAATACTTATACTGTTGATGATATTTATCCTTTACCCAGAATTAATTCAATACATGCTACCTTGCAAGGTGCAAAATTTATTAGTTGTCTGGATGGTAATAAAGGTTATCATCAAGTTCCAGTTGAGAAAAATTCTCAAAATTTTTTGCTAATTGCTACTCATATGGGAATATATAAGTATGTTAGAATGCCATTTGGCCCTAAAAATGCTCCTTCAGTTTTCCAGAAAGTTATGGATAACACTTTCCATCAAGAAATTATTGAAGGTTGGCTCATGGTTTATATTGATGATATTATTGTTTTTTCTAAAACTTTTGATGAACATATGATTCACTTGAATAGAGTTTTCCAAAAAATGGATGAAATCAATATGACCTTATCTTTAAAAAAGTGTAAATTTGGTTTTCAATCTTTGAAAGTCCTTGGCCATGTTGTGTCAGGCTTACAAATTTGTGTAGACCATAATAAAGTTGCTGCCATTCAAAATGTGAAAGCACCAACTTCTGTAAGAGAAATCCAAAGTTTTTTGGGTATGTGTGGCTATTATAGACAATATATTAAAAATTATCAGGTCATAGCCTTGCCTCTTACAAAACTAACCAGAAAAGATGTTGCTTTTCTCTGGAATAATGACTGTCAGAAAGCTTTTAATACATTGAAAAGTTGCTTAATGACAGCCCCTATATTGGCTCTTCCAGATTTTAACAAGCCATTTGTACTTTATACAGATGCTAGCTTTATTGGTCTGGGTGCTGCCCTTCACCAAAAGCAAATTATTAATGATAAATCCTCAGAGGTTGTAATTTGTTATATTTCAAGAACCTTAAGAAATAGTGAATTGAAATATGGTGCCACTCAATTGGAGTGCTTAGCAGTTGTTTGGGCTCTTGAGAAACTTCATTACTACTTGGATGACCAAAAATTTGAGTTGGTAACTGACTGTAGTGCTGTGAAATCTCTCTTAAACCTCAAAACACCTAACAGACATATGTTCAGGTGGCAACTTGCTGTTCAGGAATACAGAGGAAGGATGACTATTATCCATAGAGCTGGAAATGTTCACTCTAATGTTGATATGCTCTCCAGATTGCCTCTGCCAAATAATGACTCCAATCCTGCTTATGTACCTGAGGATGATACTGTTCATATACATGGTATATTTATAGTTGATATGGAAGAAGAGTTATTACAGTTAATACTGGATTCATATGATAAAGATTCAGACTTAAATAAATTAGTTACTATTTTGAATGATCCTAAGAATGCTTCAATTCAAGCATTAATAAAAACTCTTCCTGCAAAGTACCAAAATGCTTTAAATAAAGGAAAGTTTTCTATTGAAGATGGTTATATATATTATAGAAGGAAGCTTACCAATGTAATTGTTATTCCTCCTTCAATGAAAGAAACTATCCTCAAACTTTGTCATGATGACATATTAGCTGGTCATTTTGATCTTGAAAAAACATTGATTAGAATAAAAAACACTGCATGGTGGGCTAATATGTCTAAAGACACAAAATTATATGTAGAATCTTGTGATTCCTGCCAAAAATCTAAAAGGTTAACAGGTAAGAGAGCAGGGTTATTACAACATATTGAAGCACCTAGTGCTCCCTGGCAAATCATTAATATGGATTTTGTCACTGGTCTTCCTGCTGCAGGTAAAGACAGCTTTAACTCTTGTTGGGTGATAGTTGATAGATTCACAAAAATGTGCAAATTTATTCCAACCCACAAAGATGTATCCACCAAAGAATTAGCTTTCTTATGGTGGTCTTACATGTTTAATATTATTGGTTTTCCAAAAGCCATTATCTCTGATAGGGATCCAAAATTCACTTCTGAGTTTTGGACCTCTTTGATGGATATTTGTGGCTGTGAGTTAAAATTTTCTACAGCTCACCATCCTCAGACTGATGGTCTAGCTGAAAGAATGATTCAAACTCTGGAAGATATGATTAGAAGGTATTGTGCCTTTGGTTTAGAATATAAAGACAATGACAGATTTACTCATGATTGGGTCACTCTTTTGCCTGGTCTTGAATTTGCATATAATAGCACTGTTCATTCTGTCACTGAGAAAAAGCCTTTTGAGCTTTGGTTAGGTTATGTCCCAAACACTCCTGCTCAGATTCTCAATAATAAATTACCTAAGTTGGAACTACACCCTGGTGTAAAATCTTTTATGCAAATGCAACAGCTATGCAGAAAACATGCTCAGAGTTGTATTGATAAAGCATTTGAATATGAAAAGAAAAGATGGGATAAATCCCATAAAGAATACACATTTAACAAGGGTGATGAACTGTTGATCTCTACTGTCCATTTCAATTTACAAGGTAACCACAAATTAAAAGATCCTTTTGTAGGACCATTTGTTGTTAAAAGAATGGTTGGTGATAATGCAGTAGAAGTTGTATTGTATTCTCCATATGATAGGAAACATCCTGTCTTTCCCATTTCTTTGCTTAAACCTTATACTTCCAACAGTGACATATTTCCAAAAAGAAGAGGAAGACCTAAGAAGAACCCTCAGGAAGTCACAGAAACAGCAGAAATTAATAAAATTCTCAATGATAGAATTATCACTTCTGAAAGAGGTACTGAATATTTATTGAGATATAAGAACAAATCATCTGAAAATGATGCATGGATACCTGGCAAGGAAATTTCAAATCTGCCTGCTCTGTTGAAAAAATACAAAAAGAAAAAATCTTAGCATTTTTTTTTATTGTTTTTTTTTAGAGTGAGGGAGTGTCAGCCAGGCTATTCCAGGAGTCCAGTAAATGATATATAAATTATAAAACCTTAAAGAGTGGGTAAGGATTGTATTTAATGAATATAACTTAATATTTTATTGCATAATGAAAGTATATAAGTATTTTATTATATACAAGTGTTACATTAAATTTATTGGTTATATATATTTTTATATACAGTTAAATTGAACATAATATAATATATTCTACAAATAATGGCACATTTTTATGTATTTAATAATTATAAATTTATATTTAATTAATTGAAAAACATATATTATAATTATAAGTGTAAAATTGATTTATAATATATTTAAATTAATTACTTAAATTTATATATTAAATAATACCTCTCATATGATACTAAACAATAATTAATGACACTTCTTTTGACCCTTAATTGTGTTAGAAAAAACAAATAAATTAATTTGGACTAAATTGAGATTAATTGCATGTTTTGTTGTGTCAAATTATTTTTTGTTTCACTTAAAATGTCCTTTAATCAGACTGTACCATCTGTTTGGAATTATTTTTCTCATAGTTCCTATGTTCCAATCTTGTTTAGTTATTCACTATTTTCACTTACTGATTTGGGAATTAATGACGGGAAAATTGGATTCTTAATTGGGGTTTTAATTAATTGTTTCATGTTTTTCTCTATATTGTTATGTTTCATTTACTCTTTTGATATATTTGTTTTATTCCATTCTAATCATTGTATTTACAAAGATAGTAGCGCTTCAGAGGACCCATTGCCTATAAAAGGGCCTTGGATAATCCCCTGTAGCCTCATCACTTATTACACACTCAACAAATTAAAAATAACCATTTTATTACGTTTATATTTTTTTATTACTAATACAAATCTAATTAAAATTCTATACAACAAATCAAAGGTTGCTTTAAGTCTGATAGTAATTAAAATTGTTTGCCGCACAGAACCCTTACATTTAATAATATTATTGTTAATAAAATCTAAGTTTTTGTCACCTCTCAAAGTTGCTCACCGTTGTTTCCCTCTCAAATAAAATAAATATATATTTTTGGTTTATTTCTTTATTTTCCCTTGTCCTCCTCCTTCTCTCCTCCTTTTTCTCCTATTTTTCTTACCTCTTCTAGACGACTGACCGAAAACTATTATGGTCAAAAAATATACAAAAAATAATAATAAAATTAATTTAATAATTTAATAATTATTACTTGTCTTCTTGGACTAAGAGGTTTACTCTATTATGGTCATCTAGGAAAAAAAAATTAAAAAATAATGAACACTTACACTCAGTGACTCAGCACAAGGCCACATTCACTGTTATTGCAGTAAAAAATCTAGTATAAGAGTTGATAGGAGCAAAGGTTGACTTACAGTAGTGATCGTTAAATCACCCACAAAAATATATAAATTTTAAGAATATATAAACCTAAAAGTTAGATCCCCGGTTCAATTCATGTTTGCAGAAAAAGTTTACTTTTCACGCAAGGTGGTCTGTGCGTTTTGACGTTCGTCCAAAAAGTTGAAAAAAGTTGATCGTCGATTAGGAAAGGCCCCAATTGTCGGCCGGTCGTCTAGAAGAAGGTAAAAAAGGACTTTAATAATAAAAATAAAAAGACTTTTAACAGAAAATGAACGGGGTTTAATGTGGTCAATAAAGTAAGTACAGTTTTATTCTCTCTACTTAATTATCAACTGTTAATACTAAAATATTCTTATTACAACCTTTAATATTTTATTGTATTACTTAAATAGGCAGAAGCGCAATTTAAATAGTAGTAAATAAAATGTATTTTGTAGTATAATTAAAAATATGTTTGAGTAGTAAGTGATGATCATAAATGAAATAACACAAGGCCTTTTATAGGCAAAGGGACCAATGAAGCGCTACCACTGAGTATATACAAAGTAATAATAGGATGAAAAAAAAGATGAAAGAAAATAATTGAAACATAACAATGGAGAGAAAAAGATGAAACAAGTAATTTAAATCCCAATTAAGAAACCAATTTTCACGCCACCATTTCCCAAATCATTTAAGTAATATAGTGAGTAATTAAACAACTCTGAGACATGAGAACCATGTGAAAAAGTAATAAAATTAAGTATAACAATATTTTTTATAGATTTTTTAAGTGAAGCAAATGGAATGTTTTGACGCAACAAAATATTGTAATCAATTTTAGTGTTAGTCTGTAGAAAATTAATAAATTTTTTTGAATATGTAATAACTAGTTGAAACAAGTAATTAATTTTTCTACTGAACCAAATTTAGAATTTAAATTTATTATAATAATTATTATAATGCATTTAATATTCATCACAAATAAGGGTCAAAAACAATGTCAATAAATATGGATAATTTTGAATATGAAAAGGGTTCAATTATATATTTAAATTTAAAAATTAATGTAATTACAATATAAGATAATTTAATAAGATATAATTAGATTATCAACATTTAATTAATTAATTATTCATTAAATACACATAACACCTCTTTATATGGAATATAATAATTATTTTAATGTATACTTAATTTATATGATAATAAAATTTGTATAAAATTTATTTTAATTATAAAATAATATTTTAATATAATTTATTATGTAATATTAATTTAATGTATATACATAAGCTGCAATTATTATGTCATTTATTAACTCCAATAAAATTGTATGTTTATTACTTGGCTCCTGGGACAGCCTGGCTGACATCTATCAGAGATAATGGCTTTTGGAAATCCAAAAATATTAAACATGTAAGTCCACCACAAGAAAGCTAATTCCTTTGTGGATAAATCTTTGTGGGTGGGAATAAATTTGAACATTTTTGTGAATCTATCCACTATTACCCAACAAGAGTTATAATTGCCTTTACCTGCTACAGGAAGACTAGTGACAAAATACATGTTAATTATTTGCCAAGGAGCATCAGGTGCTTCAATATGTTGTAATAAACCTGCTCTTTTACCTGTAAATCTTTTATATTTCTGGAAGGAATCACAAGATTCAACATATAATTTTGTATCTATAGACTTATTAGACCACCAAGCAGTATTTTTGATTCTAATAAATGTTTTTTCAAGATCAAAATGACCAGCTAATATTTCATCATGACAAAGTTTGAGGATAGTCTCTTTCATAGAAGGAGGAATTATAATTACATTAGTAAGCTTTCTTCTATAATAAATATAAACATCTTCAATAGAAAACTTTCCTTTAACCGAAGCATTTTGATACTTTGCAGGAAGAGTTTTAATTAATTCTTGAGTTGAAGCATTCTTATGATCATTTAATATAGTAACTAATTTATTAAAATCAGCATTTTTATCATATGAATCTAGAATAAATTGTAATAACTCCTCCTCCATATAAACTATAAATATACCATGGATATGAACAGTATCATCTTCAGGTACATAGGCAGGATTGGAGTCATTGTTTGGCAGAGGCAATCTGGACAGCATATCAACATTGGAGTGAACATTTCCAGCCCTATGGATAATTTTCATACTACCTCTGTACTCTTTAACAGCAATTTTCCACCTAAACATATGTCTATTGGGTGTTTTTAGGTTTAAAAGGAACTTCACAGCACTACAGTCAGTTACCAATTCAAACTTTTGGTCATAAAGGTAGTAATGGAGCTTCTCAAGATCCAAAACAGCTGCTAAGCACTCTAATTGAGTGGCACCATATTTCAATTCACTATTTCTCATGGTTCTTGAAATATAACAAATTACAACTTCTGAGGATTTATAATTAATAATTTGTTTTTGGTGAAGGGCTGCACTCAGACCAACATAGCTAGCATCTGTATACAGGACAAAAGGTTTGTTGAAATCTGGACAAGCCAAGATAGGGGCTGTCATTAAACAACATTTTAATGCATCAAAAGCCTTTTGACAGTCATTATTCCAGATGAATGCAACATCTTTCCTAGTTAACTTGGTAAGAGGTAAGGCTATGACCTGATAATTTTTAATATATTGTCTATTATAGGCACACATACCCAAAAAAATTTGGATTTCTCTTACAGAAGTTGGTGCCTTCACATTTTGTTTTGCAGAAACTTTGATTTGGTCTACACAAATTTGTAGGCCTGACACAACATGGACAAGGACTTTCAATGATTGAAAGCCAAATTTACACTTTTTCAAGGACAAGGTCATATTTATTTCATCCATTCTTTGGGAGATTCTATTTAAGTGAATTATATGCTCATCAAAAGTTTTAGAAAAAACTATAATATCATCAATATACACCATGAGCCATCCCTCAATTATTTCCTGATGGAAAGTGTTACCCATTAATTTTTGAAAAACTGAAGGGGAATTTTTAGGGCCAAATGGCATTCTAACATACTTATATATTACCATATGAGTAGCAATAAGTAAAAAATTAAGAGAATCTTTCTCAACTGGAACAGGATGATACCCTTTATTACCATCCAGACAACTAATAAATTTTGCACCTTGCAAAGTAGCATGTATTGAATTAATTCTGGGTAAAGGATAAATATCATCAAAAGTATAAGTGTTTAATGCTCTGTAATCACCACATAATCTAGCCAGATCCTTCTCATAAGAAATCAAGACTGGGGAGATGACACAATATTTGGGGGTGACATCCACTTTCACAATGATATTCATTTTTAATGATGTGGCAATATTATCTTCAATATCCTTTCTTTTTATTGGAGAAGCAGGATATGGGTTTTTCTTAAGACTAGGAGGAATATCACTCAAGTTACAGGATTAAGTAATTTTCATTTCTTCCTTAACACTTCCTAAGACATGAGAACCATGAGCAAAAGCCATTGGGAAAAAGTTAATTGAGGCAATTATAAAATCCTTTTGTTCATTAGTTAACTGATCACCAAAAGAAGCAGTATTTATTTCATTCAATAACTTATCCATTTTCATTATTGGTCTGCCTTTACACTGAACCAGTGAGTTACAAGACTTTAACAGATTCGCAGAAGGTTTTCTAGGGGAGGAAATTTTGAATTTTCTTTTGCCATTCAATAACAAGGTGAAGCAATTATTAGCTGGGTCCAATTTCACACCAAACATAGTTAAAATATCATTACTGATGCGGTGATCCAAACCCAGGTAGGCCTTTGGAGTGCATTTTTGGGGGTATTTGGTATGTAGGGTGTTATTGGGGTTATGGTGTTATTAGTGGATTTTTTCATCTTTAGGTGGTAGTTAGTAGTGTTTATGGAGGCTTAAGCTAGGGTCACTTATTATCTCTCAGCTTAATTTCCTTTCTTTTCTCTTCATTTTGGTATCCCTTATGGGTGGTTACCTTGTTTTATAGGGTAGTTATGGTGTTGTTATTGGTATTTATCGGATGTTTATTGCTTTGTGGTGCTTATGTAGGCTTAAGCTAGGGTCACTTATTATGTCTCAGCTTATTGTCCTTCATTTTATTTTCAATTTAGTATGTCTTATGTGTGTTTATTTTGTTTATTAGTGAAGTTATGGGTTTTTAGGGTTTTTAGGGATTTTATGGGTTGTATGGGTGTTTTAGGGCCTAGAAGCGGCCAGCCCGCCCCCAAGCGGCCTTCCTGCCCCTAAGCGGAGCCGCCTCCAAGCGACCTGGCCGCCTGGGCACTGGGGAGGCGCTAAAATGCACTTTTATGCATGAAAAAGGCTGGGAAAGCTGGATTTTGGCTGGGGAATTGGTCAGGGTGGTCTGTGCACTGGCTGTATGATGCGTGTGTGGGAAGATTTTTAGGGAATCATCTTTTCTCTTTACTCATCGCCTCTCTTTTCCTCACTGTCTCATTGGCTGGTTTTTTGTTGGAATATATTACTGTTCATTTCAACTCTTTCTGGCAGTCTGTCTGGGACTATTATCTTCACTTTTAAAGAGGTAAAGAGTGTTTAATTAGAGGGTCTAGCAAACAGATCTCCAATTTTCTGCAACAGGTAGATCTCACTTGTTTTTCTAAAGGGACAGGGGATTCTCTCTCTGGTTTTTCTCCAACTCCCTTGGTCAAGGCCTATAGCTAGTACAATAGGATTGTCTACATTTCTGGCGCCCAACGTGGGGTCAAATCTGTTGGCTTTTTGGAATCTCTGTTGATCTAGGATTCTCTCTTTGGTGGATTTTGGAGTTGGTTCTATATCTCTTTGTGGTTGGTCTAGGGTTCTTCTTTTCTGTTGGATTTGGTCCCTCCTAGGTCTCTAAGGCTCTTGGGGGGGACTTTGGCTATCTTTGGTGGAGATTGGAGGCTGTAACTTGGAATTCCTAGGATGGTTAGGATTCAGTCTTGGGATGGTTCAAGGTTTTTGGGAGAGGATGCAAAGGGGTTTTTGGCTAGGTTTGAGGTTGCTGCTGAGATTGATGGGGCCTCACTTTTGGACATGGTTAGGCAAGTAATCTTTTTCATTGGCAATAGGGAGGTAGAGAAAGAAGTTTCTGTTATGGAAGGATATAGAAGTCAGGACTGGGGAAAGTTGAAGATTCAAATGGTTAAAAGTTGGCCTACTACTTTCTCAATGTTGGATCTTCATGGGATTGCTAGGAAGTGGGAATTGAAAGGTGGTGTAACTTCTCTTTCTCAGTATGGGGAATTTATGGAGGAGTTTGGGGAGGCTCTGGATTATCTGGTATATAATGATATATTACCACATGAAGATGGGGCCAAGTATGTATTTTGGAGTGCCATGGGTAGGAATGTAAAGGTGGAGGTTTTGGAGATTCTTTTCAAGGCTGACTTGATGAAGACTCTTCCAAATGGGGAAAATAGGATTCCTGGTATGGCTATTCTGAAGGAGGTTGTTTTGGGATATTTGGATGGTTTGAAGGATAGGGATGTGGAATCTGGAGAGGAAATCCTGTTGGATGGAGAAGTTCAGGAGACTGTGGTGAAAAATTCAGTTTCTAGGGAGGTGTTGGAGCCATCAATTTTGGAAGATGAAGACTCTGATGATGTTTGTGAAACTGATTTTTCTTTTCCAAAGTATGCCATGGGATCTCAGGAATGTGCTTCACTGGATGTTTTGGAAATGAACACACTGGAGGATCAGTGTATTTCCTCAAGGTTGGGTGAATTATGTGTGAAGGAGGACTTGTCTGGTCATGAAGAAGGATTTTGGGATATTGAGAAGGAATCTGTGGTGGATGAATGGTTGTTGAGGGATGATTATTTTTCTTTCTCAAGTTCAGATAATGGCTTATTGGAGGAGGATGTATCAGTTGAATTTTTGGATGGACAGAAAGATTCTGTCTTAGATCTTTTTCTAATAGAGGAAGATTATTTTCAGGTGGTTCCCTCAAGATCAGAAGGTCTCTGCTCGGAGGAGGATTTTTATTTTTATTTTATGGATTTTATTCTAGAGGATTTTGCAGATTCTAAGCAAGATTCCTGTAGGGAAGGAGAAAATTGTGATGTTTTGGATATCACTGGTATGGAGGTTGATTTTAAAGATGTGGTGGAGGTTCCAGATGTTTCACAGGGTGGAGAATTTATGGATTCTGGTAATGTGAACTATGGTAGACTCAGTGTATGGAGGATGATGGAAGATTTGTTTGAAGGTCTGATATTGGGATATCAGAATTGGAAGAGGAGCTTAGGGGGTTCAAGCCCTAGGGGCAAACTTATTGGTTTAAACCTTGGGATTTCAAGAATCTGATTCCTCCGAAATGAGGATAAACTACTTAATTTGTTTTGGTTTTGCTTAATTTGGCCTCTATGTATTTGGTCAGGATTTTTTTTGTTTTGTCCAATTATTTTAAGTCTCTCTGGTTCAAGTCCCTATATAAAAAAGGGAGGCCGGGCTACTTCAGGCGGCACCTCCGACGTCGGGAGGCCCGCCCGTAATGAAAAAAAAAATCTTAGTATAATGAAGATGGAAGAAAAAAAAAATTCAAGTGAAGATGAGTATTTTATTTAAAAGAAAATGAAGATTATTGGTTTTATTTCACCTCCAGCATGAGGTTAAACTGCAAAATTTTATTTCTAATTTGGATTTTTTTGGCTTTAAAGAATTTTAATGGTTTTTTAATGGTTTTGGATTTTTATGGGAGAAGATTTGTGTTGTAAAATTATTTTTGTTAGAAGGTACCCAGGGGTGGGGCTTCTAGATTTTATTTTGGCAAGTGTGGGGGTGACTGATGGGCTGGCTGCTCTATCAACAGTTACCCCAGATTGTCTGTTTCCAACCCCTTCTCTTAATTTTGTTGAATTCTAGTATTGGTTTTTTTTCTTTAACAGATTTTTAGTCCACCATGACTTTAAACTGGAAATTCTTTTGGTCTTCAAGTGCTGGACCCCTCATGTTTATTGGTTTTGTTTAATTTTGTTGGATGTTGTGTTTTTGTTAGAAGGTACCCAGGGGGGGGGCTTCTAGATTTTATTTTGGCAAGTGTGGGGGTAACTGATGAGCTGGCTTCTCTGTAGAACAGTTACCCCATAATTTCTGTTTCAAGCCTTTGGTTTTTTTCTAGTTGAATTCTAGTGTTGTTTTTTTGTGATTCAGGTTTTTAGTCCTCTATGACTTTAAACTTGATTGCCTTGGATGTCTTTTGGTGCTTTTGGATTGGTGGTGGATCACTGGTGATCTCCCATCATTTTTACTTATTGGAGGGAGCCCACCCAGTGATCTCTTCTGTTGACCTGGAGGTGGCTTTGATATGTGGTTCTAGGGTGTTGGCTGTGAAAGTGGTGGATTCAAGATTTTTTTCTTTTTTTCACTTTTTTTTCTTTTAATTTTTTTATGGAGGTTATGTTTGTTCAAAGGCTCAACATAGGGCTCTGGCAATGTTTTTGGTAGAAGAGAAGGAGTCAAAATAAAAATAAAAAAAATTAAATTTTTTTAGGTGTGACCACATCAAGGTGCACTTGGATGTGGGTAAGGTATCAGGGGATCAGCTCATCAATTGGCTGGGGGATACCATTTTATTTTTTTATTTGTTAAAGGAGGTTAATTGTTTTGGCTTTGATGGTTTTTGGTCTGGGGATTTATGGGATATATCTTCAAGATTTTTTTTCTGGAAGGTCCTTCAAGACTCCAAGCTGAATTTTTTTAATTATGGGATATATCTTCAAGATTTTTTTTCTGGAAAGTCCTTCAAGACTTTAAACTGATCTTTTAATTACAGGCTCAAGATTTTTTGATGTCCATCAAGACTTTAAACTGAAAATTCTGTTAGTCCTCCAAGACTTAAAACTGGCTGGTTTTTAAAGATTTATTCAAGAATTTAATTTTACTACTGTGGATCTAGTAGTCCTCCAAGACTTTAAAATGGCTGGTTTCAAGATTTTGTCAAGAAGTAGTCCGTCAAGACTTTAAACTGAACACTGTGTTAGTCCCCCAAGACTTTAAACTGAGGATGGTTGATGGTGTAGTCCCCCAAGACTATAAACTGAGGAATGGGAGGCAGTGTGATGTGAAAGTGTAAAGGCAGAAGGATCCAAGGGGGAACTTCTAAATTTTGTAAAGGCAAGTTTGGGGGTGACTGATGGGCTGGCAGCTCTATATACAGTTACTCCAGAGGGTTAGTTACTTCTCTAAATATTTTTCTGGTTGATCTCTGGTTCTGGGTTCTGTGATTCAGGGTTTTTCAGTCCCCCAAGAATATAAACTGAGGATTTTTAGAGTCCCCCAAGACAATAAACTGAGGGCTGTTAGTCCCCCAAGACTTTAAACTGAGGGCTTTTAGTCCCCCAAGACTTTAAACTGAGGGTTGTGAGTCCCCCAAGACTATAAAATGAGGAAATTTTTATGCTGGTAGAAGGTTATAGTCAGGAAGACTTGTCAACTGGATATCACTTTTCATTGTTGAAGGCTGGTACAGCCAGATTTAGAATTCAGGAACAGAAGAAAGAGACTCTTTTCACAGAGATAGATTTAATTTAAAGGCATGGTGCAAGAGAAGTTTTAAAGAAGAAGCTTGGATTGCTGGTTCAGAAGTTCACTTAGGATGGAATAGGATCTGGTGGAAGAGAGAAATGGGCTGTTTGTAAGGATTCTGGAGAGGTGTTCAAACATGGCTGTTGGCAAAGGAAGAATGGGGACATTCTTTATTGGAGGGAGGATGTGGTGATCCAAACCTGGGTAGGCCTTTGGAGTGCATTTTTGGGGGTATTTGGTATGTAGGGTGTTATTGGGGTTATGGTGTTATTAGTGGATTTTTTCATCTTTAGGTGGTAGTTAGTAGTGTTTATGGAGGCTTAAGCTAGGGTCACTTATTATGTCTCAGCTTAATGTCCTTTCTTTTCTCTTCATTTTGGTATCCCTTATGGGTGGTTACCTTGTTTTATAGGGTAGTTATGGTGTTGTTATTGGTATTTATTGGATGTTTATTGCTTAGTGGTGCTTATGTAGGCTTAAGCTAGGGTCACTTATTATGTCTCAGCTTATTTTCCTTCATTTTCTTTTCAATTTAGTATGTCTTATGTGTGTTTATTTTGTTTATTAGTGAAGTTATGGGTTTTTAGGGTTTTTAGGGATTTTATGGGTTGTATGGGTGTTTTAGGGCCTAGAAGCGGCCAGTCCGCCCCCAAGTGGAGCCGCCTCCAAGCGGCCTGGCCGCCTGGGCACTGGGGAGGCGCTAAAATGCACTTTTATGCATGAAAAAGGCTGGGAAAGCTGGATTTTGGCTGGGGAATTGGTCAGGGTGGTCTGTGCACTGGCTGTATGATGCGTGTGTGGGAAGATTTTAAGGGAATCATCTTATCTCTTTTCTCATCGCCTCTCTGTTCCTCACTTTCTCATTGGCTGGTTTTTTGTTGGAATATATTACTGTTCATTTCAACTCTTTCTGGAAGTCTATCTGGGACTGTTATCTTCACTTTTAAAGAGGTAAAGAGTGTTTAATTAGAGGGTCTAGCAAACAGATCTCCAATTTGCTGCAACAGGTAAATCTCACTTGTTTTTCTAAAGGGACAGGGGATTCTCTCTCTGGTTTTTCTCCAACTCCCTTGGTCAAGGCCTATAGCTAGTAATATAGGATTGTCTACACCGATAATAAACCGATTGATTAAATTATCATTTTTCATGACAAAAAATTTACAAATAGCCCTGACAAAACCACCATTATATTTGAAGAATACAGAGGTTTTGTATTTGGCAATAGGACACAAGGTAGAACCACACCCTCTAAATTTTTCAGAAGTCATAGGTAATAATATACTTAAATACTCCTTATCTACTGAAGCTAGTGCTTTTTCAGACACTACACTTCCTCCAGCACCAGAGTTAAGAACTACCTCAACATTTTTACCATTAATGATAACAGGTGCCTTCAAAGGGGATATGGCTATAGAATTTTTGGTTATATCTTTAATTATTTCAGCATCTTCCACTGAAGATAAATCCAATACAAATTCTTCAGATATATTATTTAAATAATAGACATCCTGTTCCAGCATTAAAACATCTTTAACAGATTCATTGTCATAGGAGATATTACTTTCACAGTCACTAGAAGAATATTGATATCAATTTCAGCCTCATCATTGTTTTCATTTTGTTCAACAAGATGAATTTTCTTGTCAAAAACATGACCCTTTTGCCATGATTTGTTACATTTATAACAAGTATTTGTTGCATATTTTTTAGGTGCAACCAGGGCAGAGGATTTACCAGATTTTCCTGGGGGCTTTGTAAGGGATTTATTTTGATCATGATAAGATTTTCCAAGGTAATTCTTTGGTTCATATCTATGGTTGATCAGTACCTTATTACAGATATTAATGAAAGAAGAATGTTCCCTCACATGCTCAGTTCTAGCTACAATTAAAATCTCTAAGAGAATTTGGTAATTTATACAAAATTTTATCTCTCCAAATATCATAATCCATCTTTGGATCAATTGCTATCAGGATTTTTGGTACTTTCATAAGAAAAAAAATGGGTTTTTCAACAGAGGAGGATACATATCTAGTATTCTCATACAGTCTTTGCTGAGCCAACCTGAATTTTGAGCCACCAAACTGATTCTCAATCAAGGATTTCCAATCATTCCATGTATAATGGTTGTTATCTAATAGAACAGATTAATACCACATCAAGGCCACATTGGAAAATAAAGAAATTAGCTTAGAAACAACTTACTCATCAGGTAGATTATAAGATCTCTTTAAATTATCAATTCTTTGGATAAAGTGTTGCTAATTAGATGAAGAATCACCATCAAAGGTATGATGTTGGTCCAATTTAGGCCAATTTTTCTGACTACTGGGATGTTCCATCCTTTGTTTTGAAGTATTTATCATTAATAATTCCTGAAGTTTGGCCAGCTGTTCAGAAATTTCATTATTTACAGAGCCAGCTGGTACATGACCATCACAAGATTTGATGCTAGTAGAAAAAGATTTTACAGACTCATTGTCAGTTTGTTTAAAGTCTGAAATATGGGGAAGAAAAGAACTTCTTTATTCAGGCCCTTTTCTTTATTCTTATGCAATCTATTGGCAGCATATTCATGTACACCATAATGATTGGCAGTTAAAGCTGAAAATTTTTCCTGTAGGTCAGAGACAGAATTTTTTATCCTTGAAATTTCAGAAATCTGGTCATTTATTTTTTGAAAGTGATAAAAAATTTCTGTCCTCAAAAACTATGTATTTGGTACTCAGTGCTAGGAAATCATCTCGTTGCTTTTTCAACTCATTGTGTAGAAACTTAATTTCATTTTTCAATGAATAATTCTCTTCAATAAGGGGCTTTAACTCACTCAAATTTTTATTCAGATGAATATTTTTATCTGAGATAGCTCTATGATCACTTCTTATTTGTTTTTGTTGGCTAAGAATAATATTCAAAGTTTCTTTGACTTTAAAATAAGTTGTATCTTGCACAGAAAAGCTCACTTTAAAATGTAAGTGCAAATTATTCAATCTATCACTCTCATGTACTAATACATCTCTTATATTTTTGTCTTTTACAACATTAAAATCAAGTGTATCTTTCAATATATCCTCAGAGGTTTTCTTGAGCAAGGTATAAACCTCAGGTGAAACAGAATCATTCTTAATTGCAAGAGAAGGATTAATTAATGAAGAAGAGGTTAAATGTAAAGTTTCATAAAATGATAATTTACTAATTACATCATAAGGGCTACTTATTAAAGGAAGTTTTCTCTTTAAGGGTTTAACTGTTCCCTCACCATTATCCACAATATTACCTGCGGGGGAAGATTTGTTATTATACATAACAAAATGTTTATCAAACAGATTACTTACCATGGCAAGGGAGGAAATTTCCCCTGTGCCTTCTTTCTTCTGCCTCCCTGATAAGGATAGGCCTGAGGAGGTTGATGGTAGGTTTGTGTCCTGGATGGGCCAGGTTGTTGAGCTACTGGCTGCTGAACATTCTGTTTGTAATGATTCATCAGGTAATCCCATTTCCACTGTTCCACTTGTAGAGTGTTTTGATTTTGAGTGAAAGAGCTGGGTGCCTGGTGGGTCTGAGGCTGAGAGGTTGGTAAAGCAGGAGGTTGAACCTGATTCTGATTTTAAGAGCTCCTGCATCTGTTTCCAGAGTGTGTCTACCCTTGCCTTGTACTTCATGCTTTCTGCTTTCAGTTCTTTTATATGGCTGGAAAGATTGTTTATTTGTTGCGTCAGAGGGATCTTTTTTATTTTTATACCCTTTAGAGGATTTTCCTGATTGATCTGAGGCTTTACTTCTTTCAGAGTATTTTGGTGAGGGGGGTTTTCCACTTTTCCTGACATTTTTATGTCCTGCAGGGTATGAAGAATTTTTGTAAGTTAATTTTGAAGAACCTACAGATTCATTATCTACATCCACATCAATTTCATCCACATGAAGGTTATCCATGCTGTTTGCCAAACTACTGGACATGGTACTATGAAAAACTTCAATTTTTATTTAATTATTCAATTTATATTTCCAAAAAAAAATAAATAAATTCTTGAAAAATTAAATAAAATAATTAACAATAAAAAATGAAATACAAAAATATGTAATTACAATTGATATTCTTGTGAATTTCAATTAATATTAAGGGACCAAACCAAAATAATTAATATCAAAAAAAATATCTTGGTAATATTGTGACTAAGTACTGAGTACTATTATGGTCAACTAATTTACATGAAAAAAATAATTTCAATAATTAAATTAATAACTTAATTAAAATATTTTTTTATGATCTTCTAGGACTAAGAGTTATGACTCTATTATGGTCAACTAGGATTTTTTTTTTTTTGAATACTTACATTCAGTGAATCAGCAATTAAGCCACAATCACTGTTATTGCAATAAAAATTTAATAATATAAGTGAGAGGTGCAAAGGTTAACTTACTATAGTGATTGAGAAATCACTTCAAAAGTGTATATTATTTAATATATTATAAACCTAACAGTTCGAACCCAAGTTCAAAACACAGTTGAGGAAAATTTTGCTTTTTTGCTTAGGTGGTCCATGCGCAGTGTCTTTTGTTGAAAAAAGGGTGTATCATCGTCGTTGTTTGGAAAGGCCTCCAATTATTGGCGGTTTGTCTAGAAGGAGTAGGAAAAGGAAGATAAAAGAAAAGGTAGAATAGGGGGTGTCAGTTCTGGCAAATCCGCACTTACAAATCCACACTTAAATTTGACCAAATCCGCATTTAAATAAGTGCGGATTTCCAAAACACACTAGCCCCAATACTGGTGGATTTCAAAATGAAATAAGTCACTTATTTCACTCAAATCCGCACTTTCTCAACCAAAAGTGCTGATTTCACCATCAAGTCCCATTTCACTGATATGTCAGCATCATCCCATTCATACGCAGCACTCCGCAGAATAACACTTCATAACTCAAAACATCGTACATCACTTACATCTTCATATCATATCATATAAGAGTCATGCCTTCCTCACTTTCAAATCGTGATAAATTACATAAAGCAATGACTTTCATGGCGCTTGAACTGCTCTTGGACTCTGATTCCGATTCTGATCTAGAAGAAGATTTTGTCGTTTTATCAAAAATGGCCAGGAAACGTTACCTTCTTCCCAGAAAGCCTCAAGTACTTCATACCCCCAAGTACACCATCCAAACATTTCTTAACCTATCTACACCCAGTTTTAGACAGCTGTTCAGGACTTCTCAGGAATTTTTCCTTAAATTGCTTGAGCTTATTCAGGATCATCCCATATTTCACAATAATTCTCAAAAAGAACAACGACATCCTTCAATTCAATTGGCCATCACACTATGCCGTTTGGGTTCAAATGGTAATGGAGCCGCTTTGAAACGTTTAGAAAATGTCTTTGATTTAGGGTATGGTTCAGTTAACACTTATACCAAACGATGTATCACTGCCATCAACTCCTTGGAATCATCCCCCTTTTCCCCCCTTTGGCTGCCTCATTCACCCCTCCTTGGCTCACTCTAACCTCCCTTTTCTCCCTCTTTGGTCTCATCTCTCCCTTTCTCCCCCTTCTTGGTCTCCTCATATCTTCCCCTCATTCCACTCCACCCCCCACCAAATCCCCCAAATCCTCCCTCCAAATCCCCACCAAACCCGCCTCTAACCCCCCTCCAAACCCCCCCTCCAAACCCCCCTCCTATCCCCCTCAAAACTCCCCCAAATCCTCCCTCATATCCCTCCTACCCCCCCTTAACCTTCACTTAACGATTCGTTAACGAATCGTTAAGTTATTGAACGATTGCAGCTAATCGTTCATTAACACCATGCAATATGGGGGGCGGACTTGCTAGCAAGTCCGCCGAGAGGTTGAGAGGGGTGAAATGGGGATCAAAAGAGGATGGCATACAATGGGGCTGGGAGGATAGCGAAAGGCATGGGGAGGGAAGACAAGCATGTGTTGATAGAATTGAAAGGGATGGAGATTGGTGCAAACAGAGTGTGAAAATAGGAGGATGAACTCTGTTCTTCGGGCAAAGAACAGAGTTCACTTCCATTCACTTATATTTCTTTTTTCTCAACTCATCTCTCCAGGTAAGTCATTTTATTCTTTTTAAACAGAGTGTGAAAATAGGAGGATGAACTCTGTTCTTCGGGCGAAGAACAGAGTTCACTTCCATTCACTTATATTTCTTTTTTCTCAACTCATCTCTCCAGGTAAGTCATTTTATTCTTTTTAAACAGAGTGTGAAAATAGGAGGATGAACTCTGTTCTTTGGGCAAAGAACAGAGTTCACTTCCATTCACTTATATTTCTTTTTTCTCAACTCATCTCTCCAGGTAAGTCATTTTATTCTTTTTAAACAGAGTGTGAAAATAGGAGGATGAACTCTGTTCTTCGGGCGAAGAACAGAGTTCACTTCCATTCACTTATATTTCTTTTTTCTAAACTCATCTCTCCAGGTAAGTAATTTTATTCTTTTTAAACAGAGTGTGAAAATAGGAGGATGAACTCTGTTCTTCGGGCGAAGAACAGAGTTCACTTCCATAAAATATTAGCTGAAACATAGTTTTCAATTCTGTAAAAACAGTTGTAAGTAATAGAAAAAGTCACTGATTTTTTTTATATGTAATCTGAAATTTTTTAATAAAATTATTGTATTTAAGAATTGCAATATTGTCAATCAATCTTTATTGATCAACTTAATTTTATAAAGTATTATTTAAATAAGTTGCTTCAAAAAATACTTTGCATTGAACCTAGTTTCTAGACTTGATCTGCATTTTGGCTTAAGGAATTGTCATTACTTTAAAAGTAGTATACTTGACATATCTTATTTATATATTAATTAATTTATGTAATTATATTGTATTTTGATGACTTTCACCCTTTACTTCAATAAAATGCAGGGGAGGGTATTGCCAATTTTTTAAATCTGACATGTGAAATTGATGACTTAGAAAAATTTGGTGGTACCCACCCCTTGTTTCAATAAAATGCAGGGGAGGGCATTGCCAATTTTTTAAATCTGACATGTGAAATTGATGACTTAGAAAAATTTAGATAAGCAAACTTATTGACTAGAAAGTAAAGATAGAAAATTTTTATTATACATTCAAATTTTTGACAAAAATAACGTACTATATTCTTTTCCTTTTATAAGTCAGTATATAAGAAAATATTACCAAAAAGAAATCAAACAAAATTAAATTAACTAGAAAAACAAATTATCAATTGAAAAAGTCAAGTAATTTTTTAATGTCCTCATAAGATTGGCCATTTTTAACACATTCCATAATGAAATCTTTTTTTTTAAAACTCTCTTGTTTTTCCGATTCACAAGTAGCCATTTCTCTTTGAAATTGACGGTCATTTACTCTTTCCATCTGCTCTACCTCAAATTTTTTTTCTTCCAAATCTAAGGCTTGCTGATCTTTCCTTAGCATATGATCAAACTTCATCTTCTCAAAGTCAAGGGCATTATTTGCAATAGTTGATTTCGCTGAGAAAATTAAATTGAAATAAATAAATAAATGAGTTAATGATTAAGATATATAGTAAACAAAACTTACTTATATCTTTTTTTTCAAAATAATCCTCAAGGGAGCCAAATGAGCTTGTTGAATTATTACCACGTTTTAATAGATGGTTCAAGTTCATTGAAGTTGAGGCTCGACGCTTTAGTTTGGAGTTTGAACAAGAGGCTTCAGGAAGTTCTTCTAAAGAAGCTTCTAAAGAGGTATTCACATTTCCAGAATTGAGATTATTTAATGGAGATTGAGTTTGAGTAGGAGGAGACTAGAAAGAAAGAGAAATTCAGAGAAGAATTGAAGAAAAAACAAAAAGTAAACATACATTTAAATTTTGGGCCTCTGAGGATTCAGATCTTCTGCGATATAATTGTTCTGCTTGATAGTTGGGATCATCTTCAGCTGAACTATGGTTAGAAGGTGGAGGGGATTGATCTTCTTCAAGTAAAGGTGTGTTGGGAGGATTATAGGAAGGTTTGGATCCAGAGGGTATATGCTTAGTAGTATCGTGTAGAAACCAAGGGTTTACATCAACTCGGGTGCCAAAAAGATTATCCATTTCCTCATAGAAAGGACACATGACATTGAGCTTTTCAGAAACAGTAGTAATTCCAATCTCCAAATCATCATCGTCAATACCAAAGCCAGTTTCATTTACAGCATGATGAGTCTTTTTATATTTTGAATGGTAACTCTTAAATCTCTCCTTCATTTGTTTAGGATTGATATCGATTCTCCCCCTTGTTTTCTTCCTTACTTCATTGGCCATCAACAAGTAGCCATTAACCTTTGAAGAAGGTGGACGTCCGATACCAGTGGACTTTTCACATCCAAAACATGCTTCAAAATTTGATTTTATTTTAAGGAAGTTGATTATGATGAGATAATCATCCTTTTTAAGCTGACCTGAACCTGCCTTTGATTTTTCAGGTGTAGGGCTTGCTTTACGAGGAGAATTTTGTGACGAAGCAGATTTTTGAGTTACCTTTTGAGATTTGGAATGTCTGGGAGGCATTATGAAACTGGCACATAACAAGAAAAAAGATTAAAAAGTAGAAGAAATAAGTAAAAAAGAATGTAAACATGCCTGGTCAAAATATTGAAAATGTCAGGAAGGGGTGTGTGCCGAGGATTGATGGGTAGGTAGCGAGGAAGGTCAGTGTGTCACATGTGACAGGGATGGGGTAAGAAAGGAAGGGATGTTTTGTGGCCAAAATGTGGTTGTGAAAAAAAATGGGAAAAAAGTGCTGATTTGAGGTCATAACTGACACCCTTTTTTGAAATAAGTGACTTTTTTGCAAAATTTAAGTGCTGATTTGTAAGTGCTGATTTGGTTTGAAATCCACACTTAATTTAAGTGCGGATTTGCCAGAACTGACACCCCCTAATAGGAAAATAAAGACTAATTTGTAAGTAGTATTTGAAAAGTAGATGTTAATTTTATTTATGGAGAGTAATACAACAATATTTTATGAGTAATGACACTACAGTGGATTTAATTGATATTTAATAATTTTGAAATTTAGTTCTTAATGCGCGGCAATCAATTATTGTTATTAATAGACTTATTATTGGCCGGTCTTCTAGAAGAAAGAGGAGAAGGAGAAAGAAAATAGATAGGAGGGAGACAGAATAATGGAATAGGATAAAGTAAACAAATAATAATATTATTTTTTAAACGAGAGGGCGACAAGGTAAATTTGAGACCTGACAAAAGTGTAAGGATTTATTTAAATGGTAATATATGTTTTAATTAGTAATTATGTTCAGAGCACGGCAATCAGTGATAGTTATTATTAGACTTAAAGCAACCTTTAAATATTTATATAGTATTTTAATTAGAAGTGTAATACTAATAAAAATAGTAAATAAACGTAGTATATTTATAATATATTTAAGTGAGTGTGTAATAAGTAATGAGCTACCAGAGAGGTTTCCAAAGCCCTTTTATAGGCAAGAGGACCTTCTGGAGCATTCCAATAGTAATTACAAAACAGTAAAATAATGTGAAATAAATAATTAAAAGAATTTAATTAAAAAAATAAAAAATAAACCCATTAATAAGCAACTATTTTTCCGATCAGAAATTTCTAAAAAAGAATAGAATTAATATAACAAATAACTACGTGAATATGGAAAATAAGAACTGTGAGAAAGAAATCTAAAGAAGGAATACAAATAGCTAAAAAGGTTTAATTAAAACAAAAGGAATTATTTTTACGCTTTTAAATAATCTTAATTCAGTATAAGTAAAGGTAATTTAATTATTTTAACTATTTCAAGTAATTAATTGAAACAACTAATTAATTTAATAAAGTAACTTATTTAAAATGAGAAATTAAATTTAATCATTTTAAATAAATTTTTTTAATTAATTTAGTAATTTTAGTGACACAATTAAGGGTCAAGGAAGCGTCCAATATTTATGGATAGTATTATATGGTAAGTTGTATTTAGTTTATATAAATTTTATTATTGAAATTGTAATTACAGTGTAAGTTAAATTTACACTTATAATATAATTTTAAATAATTAAGTTATACATACAAAGTGCGCCACGATATTATAGAATATAATATTTGTTTATGTAATAAAACTTATTTAATAATAAAATTAAGTATAGTAATTATTTTATTTATTCATAAAATATTTATAATTTTATTTTAATAATTTTTTTGTAATTACATAATGTTATTCCTTTTTATGATTGCAGTAATTTATTATATAAATTACTGGGCTCCTGAGATAGCCTGGCTGACTCTCCCTCACTCTAAAAAAAACAATAAAAAAAATGCTAAGATTTTTTCTTTTTATACTTTTTTAACAAAGTAGAGAGATTTGAAATTTCTTTTCCAGGTATCCATGCATCATGTTCAGATAAATTGTTCTTATATCTCAATAAATATTCAATACCTCTTTCAGAAGTGATAATTCTATCATTGAGAATTTTATCGATTTCTGCAGTTTCTGTGAATTCCTGAGGGTTTTTCTTAGGTCTTCCACCTCTTTTGGGAAATAAGTCACTGCTGGAAGTATAAGGTTTAAGCAAAGAAATGGGAAAAACAGGATGTTTTCTATCATATGGAGAATATGATACAACCTCTACTGCATTATCATCAACCATTCTTTTAACAACAAATGGTCCTACAAAAGGATCTTTTAATTTGTTGTTACCTTGTGAATTGAAATGGACAGTAGATATCAAAACTTCATCACCCTTGTTAAATGTGTATTCTTTATGGGATTTATCCCATCTTTTATTTTCATATTCAAATGCTTTATCAATACAGCTTTGAGCATGTTTTCTGCATAGCTGTTGCATTTGCATAAAAAATTTCACAGCAGGGTGTAGTTCCAACTTAGGTAATTTATTATTGAAAATTTGAGCAGGAGTGTGTGGGACATAACCTAACCAAAGCTCAAAAGGCTTTTTCTCAGTGGCAGAATGAACAGTGCTATTATATGCAAATTCAAGACCAGGCAATAGAGTGACCCAGTCATGAGTAAATCTGTCATTGTCTTTATATTCTAAACCAAAGACACAATACCTTCTAATCATATCTTCCAGAGTTTGAATCATTCTTTCAGCTAGACCATATGTCTGAGGATGATGAGCTGTAGATAACTTTAACTCACAGCCACAAATATCCATCAAAGAGGTCCAAAACTCAGAAGTAAATTTTGGATCCCTATCAGAGATAATGGCTTTTGGAAAACCAATAATATTAAACATGTAAGACCACCATAAGAAAGCTAATTCTTTTGTGGATGCATCTTTGTGGTTACGAATAAATTTGCACATTTTTGTGAATCTATCTATTATTACCCAACAAGAGTTATAACTGTCTTTACCTGCTACAGGAAGACCAGTGACAAAATACATGTTAATTATTTGCCAAGGAGCATTAGGTGCTTTAATATGTTGTAGTAAACCTGCTCTTTTACCTGTCAACATTTTAGATTCCTGGAAGGAATCACAAGATTCAACCAATAATTTTGTATCTTCAGACATATTAGCCCACCAAGCAGTGTTTTTGATTCTAATCAATGTTTTTTCTAGATCAAAATGACCAGCTAATATGTCATCATGACAAAGTTTGAAGATAGTTTCTTTCATAGAAGGAGGGATTACAATTACATTAGTAAGCTTTCTTCTATAATAAATATAACCATCTTCAATAGAAAACTTTCCTTTCATCAAAGCGCTTTGATATTTTGAAGGAAGAGTTTTAATTAATGCCTGAATTGAAGCATTCTTAGGATCATTTAAGATCGTAACTAATTTATTTAAATCAGAATCCTTATCATATGAATCCAGTATTAATTGTAATAACTCCTCTTCCATATCAACTATAAATATACCATGGATATGAACAGTATCATCTCCAGGTACATAAGCAGGATTGGAGTAATTATTTGGCAGAGGCAGTCTGGACAGCATATCAACATTGGAGTGAACATTTACAGCCCTATGGATAATTGTCATCCGTCCTCTGTACTCTTTAACAGCAAGTTGCCACCTGAATATATGTCTATTAGGTGTTTTCAGATTTAAGAGGGACTTCACAGAACTACAGTCAGTTACTACTTCAAACTTTTGGTCATCTAGATAGTAATGAAGTTTCTCAAGAGCCCAAAAAACTGCTAAGCACTCTAATTGAGTGGCACCATATTTCAATTCACTATTTCTCAAGGTTCTTGAAATATAACAAATTACAACCTCTGAGGATTTATCATTAATAATTTGTTTCTGGTGGAGGGCAGCACCCAGACCAACAAAGATAGCATCTGTATACAGGACAAATGGTTTGTTAAAATCTGGAAGAGCTAAGATAGGGGCTGTCATTAAGCAACTTTTTAAAGTATCAAAAGCTTTTTGACAGTCACTATTCCAGATGAATGCAACATCTTTCCTAGTTAGTTTGGTAAGAGGTGAGGCTATGACCTGATAATTTTTAATATATTGTCTGTGATAGCCACACATACCCAAAAAAACTTTGGATCTCTCTTACAGAAGTTGGTGCTTTCACATTTTGAATTGCAGCAACTTTGTTTTGGTCTACACAAATTTTTAGGCCTCACACAACATGGCCAAGAACTTTCAAAGATTGAAAACCAAATTTACACTTTTTCAAAGACAAGGTCATATTGATTTCATCCATTTTTTGAAAAACTCTATTCAAGTAAACCATATGTTCATCAAAAGATTTAGAAATAACTATAATATCATCAATATACACCATGAGCCATCCTCCAATAATTTCCTACTGGAAAGTGTCAAGGGGTACCTTTGGTCTAGAAGCTTGGTTCGAGGTTTATACAAGGAATTTTAGGGCTTATTGAACTCTCAAAGAATAGTACGTATTTCTTAATCAAAAATAATTATTTTACTCAAATAAAAGAGGTAGTTTTAAGATATCAATATAAGTTATAGATTAGAATTACGGTGTTGTAAATACTAAAGTTATAAAATATAGGAATAAATGTATTGTTGTGAGTGTAATAGTAATGTAAGTGATAAAAAGAATGAGTTGAAAAGCACATAGTAAGAGGCCTTTTATAGGCAAAACATTAGGGAATAAAATATACAGAATTTACACCATATATTGTAAGCATGTGAGAAAAAGAATGACTGAAAGGAGTACATATATGACACAAGAATTAAATAAACTGGTACATCAACAAGGACATCAAATTTATTAGCAATAAAGTTTGAGTTCCTTGGACTGTCACAATTTATTACACAATAGTTAATTAATTATATTACTTTCACAGGATTCCAGATCTCTCACTGAGGTAATATAATTGTTTTAAAGTTTTTTTATTATAATTTTATTATTAAATTTTATTACCATTGACTTATACCATTGAGCACGGTGTTAGGGAGTAAAATTATAAGGGACATTTTATTTACACTAATTAATTATATTACTTATTGTACTTAACTACTTAGTTGTAAGTAATGCTTAAGTAGATAATTAATTATTAGTAAGAAGAAGGGGTGTGGCTTCAACTCAGTAAAATAATTAATTATTTTACTGGTTAAGTCTAGTAGCCTGGCTGACACTCCCTCACTCTAAAAAAAACAATAAAAAAAATGCTATGATTTTTTCTTTTTATACTTTTTTAGTAGAGTAGGAAGATTAGATATCTCCTTCCCAGGTATCCAAGAATCATATTCAGATGATTTATTCTTGAATCTCAATAAGTATTCTGTACCTTTTTCAGCAGTGACTATTCTGTCATTTAGAATTTTTTCAATTTCTGCTGTTTCAGTGATTTCATTTGGGGTTTTCTTTAATCTTCTCCTCCTTTTTGGAAATAAATCACTATTGGATGTGTAAGGTTTCAAAAGAGATATTGGAAAAATAGGATGTTTTCTGTCATATGGAGAATACAAAATAACCTCAACTGCATTATCTCCAATCATTCTTCTGACAACAAATGGACCAACAAATGGATCTTTCAATTTGTTATTACCTTGTAAGTTGAAGTGGATTGTAGAAATCAACAATTCATCAACCTTTTTAAAAGTGTATTCTTTATGTGATTTGTCCCATCTTTTCTTCTCATATTCAAATAATTTTTCAATACATTTTTGAGCATGATTTCTGCATAGTTGTTGCATTTAAAGAAAAGATTTTACACCAGGATGTAAATCCAATTTAGGTATTTTGTTATTGAGAATTTGGGCAGGAGTATTTGGAACATATACAAGCCAGAGCTCAAAAGGCTTTCTTTGAGTAACAGAATGAACAGTGCTATTATAAGCAAATTCCAACCCAGGAAGTAAGGTAACCCAATAATGAGTGAATCTGTCATTATCTTTATACTCAAGGCCAAAGGCACAATACCTTCTAATCATGTCCTCTAAAGTCTGAATCATTCTTTCAGCTAAAGCATCAGTCTGTGGATGGTGGGCAGTAGAAAGTTTCAGATCACAACCACAAACATCCATCAGAGACATCCAAAATTCAGAAGTAAATTTAGGGTCTCTGTCAGAGATTATGGCTTTAGGAAAACCAGCAGTATTAAACATATGAGACCACCATAAGAAAGCTAATTCTTTAGTGGAAACATCCTTGTGGGTAGGGATAAATTTACACATTTTTGTGAATCTGTCCACAATAACCCAACAAGAGTTATAACTGTCTTTACCAGCAATAGGTAATCCTGTTACAAAATCCATGTTTATTATCTTCCATGGTGCATCTGGAGGTTCAATATGTTGCATTAATCCTGCTCTTTTACCAGTTAATCTTTTTGATTTTTGGCAAGAATCACAAGACTCAACATATAATTTTGTGTCTTAAGACATATTAACCCACCAAGCAGTGTTCTTAATTCTGATCATTGTTTTTTCAAGATAAAAATGTCCAGCTAATATGTCATCATGAAAAATTTTCAAGATGATTTCTTTCATAGAAAGAGGAATAACAATAACATTACTCAACTTTCTTCTATAATATAGATATCCTTCATCAATTGAAAATTTACCTTTTTCCAAAGCTTTTTGGTACTTTGGTGGAAGGGTTTTAATTAATGCTTGTATTGAAGCATTCTTTGGATCATTTAATATGGTGCATAACTTTTTCAAGTCAGTGTCCTTATCATATGATTCCAGAATAAGCTGTAATAGCTCTTCCTCCATATCAACCACATATATCCCATGTATATGAATAATTTTGTCCTCAGGATCATACGCAGGATTAGAGTCATTATTTGGCAAAGGTAACCTAGATAACATATCCACATTTGAGTGAACAATACCAGCCCTATGAATAATTGTCATTCTCCCTCTGTACTCTTGAACATCCAGCTGCCATCTGAACATATGTCTGTTAGGTGTTTTCAAGTTTAAAAGGGATTTAACTGCACTGCAGTCAGTGACAAGTTCAAAATTCTGGTCATCTAGGTAATAATGAAGCTTTTCTAGAGCCCACACTACAGCTAAACACTCTAATTGAGTAGCACCATATTTCAATTCACTATTTCTCAAGGTTCTTGAAATATAACAAATTACTACTTCTGAAACTTTATCATTTATCACTTGTTTTTGATGGAGGGCAGCACCAAGACCAATGAAACTGGCATCAGTGTATAAAACAAATGGTTGATTAAAGTCAGGTAAAGCAAGAATTGGTGCTGACATCAAACAGTGTTTCATAGTGTCAAAGGCTCTTTGTCTTTCACTATTCCAGAAAAAAGCAAAATCCTTTCTAGTTAATTGGGTAAGGGGTAAAGCTATGACTTGGTAATTTTTAATATACTGTCTATAGTATCCACACATTCCCAAAAACCTTTGGAGCTCTCTCACTGTAGTAGGAGCCTTCACCTGTTGTATGGCTGCCACTTTGTTCTGGTCAACACATATCTGTAAGCCTGAAACAACATGACCAAGAACTTTTAAAGAATTGAAACCAAATTTGCATTTCTTCAAAGAAAGTGTCATATTTATTTCATCCATTTTCTGGAATACTTTACACAGGTGGTTAAGATGGTCCTCAAATGTTTTTGAGAATATAATGATATCATCAATATAAACCATCAGCCATCCTTCAATTATCTCTTGATGGAATGTGTTATCCATGACTTTTTGAAAAACTGAAGGGGCATTTTTAGGGCCAAATGGCATCTTAATATACTTATAAATACCCATATGAGTGGCAATCATCAGAAAGTTCTGAGAATTTTTCTCAACAGGTACCTGGTGATATCCTTTGTTACCATCCAAACAGCTGATATATTTAGCACCCTGTAAAGTAGCATGTATAGAGCTAATTCTAGGTAAAGGGTAGATATCATCAACAGTATAAGTATTTAGTGCTCTATAATCACCTCATAACCTGGCTTTATCTTTCTCATATTAAATTAGGACAGGTGAGATAACACAATTTTTAGGTGTTTCAACTACCTTTTCAATAATATTCACTTTTAAAAGGGTAGAGATATTGTCTTCAATATCTTTTCTCTTTGTGGGGGAAGCATAATAAGGCTTCTTCTTAAAACTAGGTGGTATATCAGTCAATGGGCAGGACAATGAAAGTTTCATTTCTTCTTTAACTAATCCCAGTTCATGTGATCCATGAGCAAAGGCCATAGGAAAAGACTTTATCAAGTTAATGATGGAATCTTTATCCTCACCAGAAAGTTGTTCTCCAAAAGAGGCATTGTCAATTTCAGACAAAAGGGCATGCATCTCTTTTGTAGATCTTCCTTTACATTGAACTACAGAATTACATGTGTTCAATTCTGGTTTCAATAATTTTTTAGGGGAGGAAATCTTAAATTTTCTCTTCCCATTCATCCCAATTGTGAAACATTCATTTGAGGGATCCAATTTTATGCCATACTTGGTTAAAATATCATTCCCTACAATAAACCAATTTCTTAAGTTGTTATTCTTCATGACAACAAAATCACAAATAGCTCTTACAAAACCATGGTTATATTTAAAAAACACTGTGGCTTTGTATTTACCAATGGGGGACAAAACAGAGCCATAAACTCTCCAATTTTCAGAAATTATAGGCATCAGTTTTGATTTATAGTCTTGATCCACTGAAGCAAGTGCTCTTTCAGAAACTACACTTCCTCCAGCTCCAGAATCCAGAACAACTTCAATGCTGGTTCAATTAATCAAGACTGGTGCCTTGAGAGGGGCAATAACAATTGAGTTATCCTCAATGATATTTATGATCTCAGCATCCTCAACTGTAGATAAAGCATTATTATCAATATTAATAGTATTTAAATAATGAATATCCTCTTCCAGCATCAAGATTTCTTGTTGAGATTCATATGAAATATTGCTGGCACAATCACTTGATGTATCATCCAGTGTCACTGTGTCATCAGCATGCTCCTCTGTTTGTTCTACAAGATTTATCTTCTTGTCACAAACATGGCCTTTCTGCCAAGGCTTGTTGCACTTGAAGCAAGTGTTTGTTGCATACTTCTTTTGTGCAACAGGGGCAGAAGGTTTACCAACCTTTTCCAGAAGTTTCTGTTGGTAAGTGGAGGGTTTCTCCAAAGGGGTCCTAGGAATGAATCTTCTGGCATCATACTTATTGTTTAGAAGTATCTCCTTGCAAGTATTAATGAAAGAAGAGGGTTCTTCGGAGAACTCAGTCTTAGCCACAATCAAGTCTCTCAGAGACATTGGTAATTTATAGAGGATCCTGTCCTTCCATAAATCAAACTCCATATTTGGGTCCATTTCCCTTAAGATTTTTACAAGCTTCATTAAAAACTCAATAGGTTTATCAGTAGAAGAGCTATATCTAGTCTCCTCATACTGCCTTTGTTGAGCCATTATGAACTTGGAGCCACCAAATTGTGCTTTAATTAATTTCTTCTAATCCTCCCATGAGTAGTCTTTCCCATCCAGGAGAACAGATTCATACCACATTAGGGCAACATTAGTGAACAAAGAAATTAACTTGGACACAATTTCCTCATCTAGGAGTGTGTAAGAATTTTTTAAGTTATTAATTCTGCAAATAAATTGTTGCCAATCAGAGGAAGAATCACCATCAAATGTAGGATATTGGTCAAGTTTTGGCCAATTCTTTTGATTTGAAGGAGTCTCCTTAGTATTAGCTTGTTTCTGAGTAAGAAGCAGCTGTAATTTTTCTAATTGGGCTGTAATCTCATTGTTTAATCCTTCTGTTGAAGATCCTGGTGCATCATTAGTTTTTGATGGAAACTCAGTGTTATCAACAGGTATTTCTGGAGCTATTTTTACTTTAGATGAACTAGCCACAGGTAATATTTGAGCATCCTGCACTATATTTTCCTTCACAGAAATTTCAGAATATTTCTGGTCATTCAACAATGAGTTCAATTTTTCTTCAATGGTTGTTAGTCTTGTTTTCATTCTTGGAAGACTAGATAAACTCTCATTGATAGTTGCAAAAGATAACTGATTTTTATTTTGAAAAGATGAAAAATGGTCATTCAATCTTTTCAGATTCATCTTATCTATCTCCACCTCCTGGCAACAGGCAGATACAGTATCTTTTAGTTTAGACAAATCATTTTTTATATTTTGCCATAAGATTTGTAAAAATTGTTTCTAGAATATGTATTTTCCAAACACGGCTTACCAAATGATATTATTTCAGATAGAGGCTCATTGTTTGTATCCACATTCTGGACCCAACTGTGTCAACAACTCAATATCACAAGGAACCTCTCCACGGCCTATCACCCTGAAACCGACGGTCAAACAGAAAGAGTTAACCAAATCCTCGAACAATATCTTCAAATGTATATCAGTTACCAACAAGACGATTGGACCACATGGTTACCACTGGCCGAATTTGCTTATAATAACTCGACTCATTCTTCGACACGACAATCCCCCTTCGAAACCATTTATGGACGACATCCTCGATTCAACTCAATCCATGTAGGAACTAATCATCCTGCGGAACATTATCTTCGAACTATATCACGACTCCAAGAAGAACTTAAAACAAATTTGGAATTAGCGATTCGAAGATACAAGGAACAGGCCGACAAACATCAACAATCTGCTCCTTCCTTTAAACCAGGCGACAAAGTATGGCTCGATGCACGAAACATTCGAACAACATGACCATCAAAGAAACTGGCTGAAAAGTGCTTGGGACCATTCAAAATCAACTCTGAAGTCTCTAAAACTGCATTTCAACTCAAGTTACCTCCTAAATGGCAGGCAATTCACCCTGTTTTCCATGTATCTCTCCTGGAACTGGCTCGAGAAATATACCTGGGCAAGAACCAACCCCCTCCGGAACCGGTCGAAGTAGAAGATCATGTAGAGTGGGAAGTAATTCATATCCTTGATTGAAGAATGCGCAAGGGGAAACTTCAATACCAGGTGGAATGGGAAGGCTTCCTCAATGACTCAGACAAAACATCCTGGGAACCAGCCATCAATGTTTCTAATGCCCCTGAACTCCTAAAATCTTTTCATTTGAAATATCCTTTAAAACCAAAACCTTAAAATTTCTTTTATTTAAATTTTCTTTTCTTTTTCTTTCTTTCTCTAAAATCTAAACACCTCTTAAATTTCTTAGCCTTGTTTTCTTTTTTTTCTCCTCTTCTTTTTCTTTCTTCTCCTTCTATAAAATTTCCTCCAAAACCAACTAAAATTGAAATCAAAATTAAAATAAAATAAAATAAAATAAAATAATAAAATAAAATAAAATAAAATAAAATAAATAGAATAAACATAAAAAATAAAAAATAAAAAAAAAAAACTCTTAAAATCTCTCTAAATATTTTCTTTCTTTTCTTTTTCAATTCTCTAAATACATTCTTTTCTTAAAATTAAAATTCTCTTTAAAAAAATTTCTTTCCTAAAAATTTATTCTCACTTTTAAAACTTCCTTTCCTTCAAATAATCAAACCTTGTACAACACGACCATTTCCTCGAACTTAACTTCAACCTCTAAATCTCCCTATAATAATTCTTCGAACAAATGATTCTTCTTTTCAAATTCTCTTTAAATTCTAAATTCTGTTTTTTTCTTTTCTTTCTTCTTCCTCTCTTTTCAACTAAAATTTCTTTTTTTTAAAAAAAAAAAAAATTCTTCTTTCATTAAATTCTCAATTCAACAAACTCATCTCAATCACCAACAGTTTCTTTTTCTCTCTTCTCTTACATAAATTTTTTTCTTTTAAACCTTAAAACTTCCTTCAAATTAAACAACTTTTTTCTTTCTTTAAATTTCTTCTTTCAAATTCTAAAATTTTTATTTAAAACTTCTTTTTTTTCCTTTTTCCCTCTCTCCCAAATCTTATAAAATTAATAATATTCACCTACAATAAAAAAAATAAAAATAAAAAAATAAAATAAAATAAAACTAAAATACAAATTTTTCTCCTTCTTTACATCTCCTTTTCATTTCAAATTTTTTCTTTTAATTTTTCTCAAACCAATCTTTTCATTTTCTCCAAAACTACCCTTATCTCCTTCCTGCATTTCTCAAATACCTCCTCCTCTCCTACCGGAACCACCTCTCCAATCTCCAAGAGTTCCTCTGCCACGTCGAAGGAAGCAGCGTCAATAATTGTGTCAACCTCCCCACACAACTCTTCTTCAAACCTCACCCGTCGACCTTGACGAGGTTTCTTTGACCACACCTGGTCCAGTGTGTCTTCAGGTTCTTCAACAACATCCGTGGCCGGAGGGTTTTCCTCAGTTGGTAAAAGCGGCGCAGGCTCCCCAATCGGGTCTTCAAGGGTATTGGATGTCTAAACAAAACTCATCAGTAACTTCATCCTTAAAAAATAACAATTGAAAACTTACCTCGAAGATGGGGTCAGGCTCTAAGAATAACCTTGGCGCCACCTCTACCTCTGCCTCTCTTTCATCCTCATCGTCTTCGATGACCACCCGTCGTTTCTTGGGTGCCCTCCCTGGAACAGGGACTTCATCTTCATCTTCCTCCACCAACTTGTCGACCTCTTCCTCGACACCCTGCTTCGAACTCGTGGCCTGGGTTACACAGGTTGTGATCTCGTTATTGAGCTCCTTATCATTCTCCCCCACCGATTGTTCATCTTCAACCGAGACATCCCAAATGTCTTCAACCACCTCTTTTGTTTTAGGGATTACACAAAACTTGGTCTTGGTAAACCGTTGTTCAATCTCTGCGTTCTTCGTCAACGCATTGCACGCCACTCGTCGCCAACGGCAAAACTCGCATTTCTGGCAAGGGCCTCAAGTCGCTGTACTTTCGACACAAAAGTATTCCATGCTTTCACAAGCCGTGCAAGTTTGTGAAAATTTTTGCGTAATCATTCCCCCATCTGCTTTAGGGTGTGGAGGCGTAGGTGTGGGAGTAGGGCAGTTCATTATAAAAGGGAAATTAATAAGTGAGGAAAATATTATAGAAGAAGGGAAACTAGTGTGAGAAGATGGCTCAAGCTCAACGGAGTTTGCGATTCTTATACCTGGGCATCTGTCACGCGCCAGGTGACACTCAAGGCGAAAGCAGCTCATTAAATCAATAATATCGAGTCCTAAATCTATACTCAAAGCGCAGAAAGCAATTCTCCATAGCAACTGCGATTCTCCTTTGTGTACTTACTATTTAACTGCGCTAGCCTAAACTCTAAATCTAAATTAGTCAATCTCCCAATAGGGTGCCTTAGTCTCCCTTTCAATAAGTGACTCACAGCACTAGGTTCAACGAAATAGTACAGTAGTAGTTTTTCATAAAAGTTTTGTTAATTAATTAAAAAGGGGTAAATTAAGCATGGACAGATATTTAGCCAAGAGGGTCTAAGTGTATGTTAGTAATGGTCAATGGAATGGGAATGGTGCGATGGAAGGGAGGTCAATGCGAGGAGGAACAAAGGATATAAAAGGGGTTGGGTATTTGGTTCGATATTCCTTAGAATTAAATTATAAATCGTATTTACATTAATAGTGGTAAATCTTTAGAGTTAAATCATTGTTATTGTATCTTTCTTTTATTTTCTCAATATTCATTTCTAAATCCTAAATCTTTGATTATTGAGTGTCCAACCCTTCGTGAGATCTTAAGAATTCCTATTACCTTTGAAACTATTTTATAATTCTTCTCGAACGAACCTCGAACCTGTAGCTCTTACTTAGAGTGACCTTCAAACCACTCCCTCGAATTATTCCTCTGTACTTCGAAGAAGTTTCTAAATCCCTCATCTCACTTTCAGGAACATCCTCAACCTTGTGCGTAGGTTGTCCGGTGACAGATAAATCCCATAAAGAATACACATTTAAAAAGGGTGATGAAGTGTTGATCTCTACTGTCCATTTCAATTTACAAGGTAACCACAAATTAAAAGATCCTTTTGTAGGACCATTTGTTGTTAAAAGAATGGTTGGTGATAATGCAGTAGAAGTTGTATTGTATTCTCCATATGATAGGAAACATCCTGTCTTTCCCATTTCTTTGCTTAAGCCTTATACTTCCAACAGTGACTTATTTCCAAAAAGAAGAGGAAGACCTAAGAAGAACCCTCAGGAAGTCACAGAAACAGCAGAAATTGATAAAATTCTCAATGATAGAATTATCACTTCTGAAAGAGGTAGTGAATATTTATTGAGATATAAGAACAAATCATCTGAACATGATGCATGGATACCTGGCAAGGAAATTTCAAATCTGCCTACTCTGTTGAAAAAATACAAAAAGAAAAAATCTTAGCATTTTTTTTATTGTTTTTTTTAGAGTGAGGGAGTGTCAGCCAGGCTATTCCAGGAGTCCAGTAAATGATATGTAACTTATAAAACCTGAAAGAGTGGGTAGGAATTGTATTTAATGAATATAAATTAATATTTTATTGCATAATAAAATTATATAAGTATTTTATTATATACAAGTGTTATATTAATTTTATTGGTTATATAAATTTTTTATATACATTTAAATTGAACATAATATAATATATTCTACAAATAATGGCGCATTTTTATGTATTTAATAATTATAAATTTATATTTAATTTATTAAAAAACATATATTATAATTATAAGTGTAAAATTGACTTATAATATATTTAAATTAATTAATTAAATTTATATATTAAATAACACCTTTCATATAATACTAAACAATAATTAATGACGCTTCTTTTGACCCTTAATTGTGTCAGGAAAAACCAATTAATTAATTTATACTAAATTGAGATTAATTACATGTTTTGTTGCGTCAAAGTATTTTTTGTTTCACTTAAAATATCCTTAAATCAGACTGTACCATCTGTTTGGAATTATTTTTCTCATAGTTCCTATGTTCCAGTCTTGTTTAGTTATTCACTATTTTTACTTACTGATTTGGGAATTAATGGCGGGAAAATTGGATTCTTAATTGGGGTTTTAATTATTTGTTTCATATTTTTCTCTACATTGTTATGTTTCACTTACTCTTTGATATACTTGTTTTATTCTATTCTAATTATTGTGTTTACAAATATAGTGGCGCTTCAGAGGACCCAATGCCTATAAAAGGGCCTTGGATAATCCCCTGTAACCTCATCACTTATTATACACTCAACAAATTAAATACAATTTTATATTACGTTTATATTCTTTTTATTAGTAATACAATTCTAATTAAAATTCTATATAACAATTTAAAGGTTGCTTTAAGTCTGATAGTAATTAAAAGTGTTTTCCGCGCAGAACCCTTACCTTAAATAATATTATTATTAATAAAGCCTAAATTTTTGTCATCTCTCAAGTTACTCGCTGTTGTTTTTCTTTTAAATAAATTAAATACTCTATTACAGTTTATTTCTTTTATTTTTTCCCTTGTCCTCCTACTTTTCTCCTCTTTTCCTTACCTTCTTCTAGAGGACTGACCGACAATATGTTACTTAATTGCAATATTCATCAATTGTGTAACTCATTCAATAACTACTAGGGCATCCATTTCATATATCAACTCATACACACACATCCTCAAAAACATGGCACAAAGATTTATGCACATTATATATGAGCAACAATATATTGAAGAAAAAGAAATCCTATTTAGAGATCTTTTAGAGTCAATGAAATCAATTAATAAAGCCCATAAGATATTATTTATTAATTGCTATTGCATTGATGGACATCCTGTACCCAATATAAACCAAATTTCACTTGGTATTTGGTCATTAATACAATACACAATTAAATTATTATTTGGTTAAAGCTTGGTAATCAATTATTCACCCTTATAAAGGTCTAGTTAAACTTATTATTTTATTTTTAAAAGATTTTTTTTTGAATTTCTCTTATATTTTATTTAAATAAATAAAGATATAAATTCAGGGTAAGCTCTAGTGCTTTTATTAGTAATTGTATTGCTAATAATTTTTGTCTACTAATTACCATATAGGTTTTTCCTTTTTTAGACTTGAAGAATTGTTATTTAAGACACAATGAGTGCTCCACAGGACAATTTAAGTGAAAAACCTACTTATAACACCAGTTCTAAAGCTAAAAACATTGCTCCAGGACATCACCATGGAGGGTCAATCCTAGCCACAACCAGAGTCTATGAGCATAGAGGAAAAGGATGCCCTTCTAAAAAAGATAAAAATCAAAAAGAATTCACCTCCTCTGAAGGATTAACTGTCCCATCTGGAAAAGCAGGTTCTGAAACTGGAGGATTCAAAGTCTTTCATGCTAAGGGAGGTGGAGCAGTTGCAAAAAAACTGCTAGGTGGGTTTCCAAAAAATAAATCAAACCTTGGTGGAGTTAAAGGTAGGGCAGCCAAGCCAACAACCCCCTACCAAAGGAGGGTCACATTATTCCCAGGAAAAAATCCTGGAAGAGGAATGGAAGTGGGATTGGTTCCACCAGCAATGGTACAGTCACAATTGCAACAGGGATCCTCCCCCTCATCAGACTTCCTCAGCTCACCTCTACAAAGGAAAGCAAAAGCACCAAAAATCAGGGCTTGCAAAAATCATTTGGTAAGTAGATTACCGTCTCAGATCGAACACAATACTTATAATTACAATGTAGGTGATATTATTGATGTAAAATCTGAACAGAGAATTTAGGAGAAATTGAGAAAATTAGGTTTTAATGTAGATACACCTGACTTATATTTTGTCAATAATAAAAGTACTATTTATATTAATAATACAGTTAACCCTCAGTTTCCACCACTTACTAGTGAGATGAGAAGTTCACAAAACAGTGAAAAAATTGAGAAGGAAGACATGGAGTATTTTAATAATAACCCAACTTTCCATAGAATTGTTTCAGCATTATGGAATGGAATGACTGAGTGTGAGGAACAAACAGTTAAGCTCAAAAGTGATACAATTTTGTCCTTGATATTGAAAATTTCTCAACTGGCAACAAGAAATAATGACTTAGGGAATTAAACCTTGGCTCTAACTCTTAAGTATGATTCTTTAAGTAATAAATATAGTGAAATTTCAAACAAATTCTGTGAGCTAGAAAAATTGTATGAAGCACATTTATTAAAATCTGAATCAAGGACTAAGTTATCTTTTGCACAAACAAATCAGAGTGTCTCTGATCTGTTACAAAGATTAACTAAAGTTGAGATTAAAACTGCTAATCTACTAATGAATCAGGATAAAAATAAGTATAAACAGTATAATAAAAATCCTTTCATTGTAAAAAATGAATCTCAATCATTTCCCATACCACCACAAGTAAAATTATCTGGTGGTAGTGTTAAGTCTGAAAATACAAATGTAAGTCACAAATCCGTGCAAGAGGAAATACAAGACCATTTATCAAGAGTAAATGAGTTATTGAATTTACCTAGGATTAGTGAGAAAAAATCCAATCAGAAAAACTGGCCTAAGATAGATCAGTACCCAACTTATGATGGGGAAGCCAGCTCTTATTGGCAACATTTTATCCAAAGAATTGACAACTTGAATTTCTCATATAAGTTACCAGATGAAGAAATAACATCAAAATTGATTTCTTTATTTAAGGATGTTGCTTTATTATAGTTTGAAGCTGTTTCAGTGAGGGTGAAGATTACTTTTAGTGTCACGCTCCACGTGACAATCAAGGCAAAAGTAGCTCATTAAATCAATAATAAGAGGCTCAAATCCATACTAAAAGCGCAGAAAGCAATTCTCCATAGCAACTGCAACTTTCCTTTGTGTACTCGCTATTCAACCGTGCTAGCCTAAACTCTAAATCTAAATTAGTCAATATCTCAATAGTGTGTTTCAGTCTTTTCTTCAATAAGCATCGCACAGCGCAATAGTCAATGTAATGGTGCACTAAAAGGTTTATTAAATGTCTGTGAATTATTAAAAGGGGTAGTGAGCATGGATGGAATGGATAGTGGAGGATTAAGGGTTAACGGATGTTAGTGAGGAGGGTCCAGGTGTAATGGATGTATTTTAATGGTCTGTGGTGTGTGGAATAGTGGAGGGGTATGAGGTCAATGCGAGGAGGAGTAAAGGATATAAAAGGGGTTGGGTTTTTGGTTCGATATTCCTTAGAATTAAATTATAAAATGTATTTATAGTTAATAGTGGTAAAAGCTTTTAGTTAAATCATTATTATTGTATCTTTCTTTATTTTCTCAATAATCATTTCTAAATCCTAAATCTTTTATTGCTGAGTTTCCAACCCTTCGTGAGATATTCAAAATTTTAATATTGCCTTTCAATTATATTAGAATCCTTCTCGAACATAATTCGAAGCAGTAATTCTTCCTTCGAGTCATCTTTGAATCACTTCCTCGAATTATTCCTCTGTACTTCAAAGAAGTCTCTAAACTCGTCATCTCACTTACAGGAACATCCTCTACCTTGTGCGTAGGTCTTCCGGTGACACTTACGCTGAATGGAAACAACTAAGTGAAAAAAAAATCAAGGTTCTAAATTCAGGCTCACTCAGCAGAGACTGTATGAGAAAACTAGGTATAATCAGTTTAATGGTGACAAAACTATGATATTTTTAATAAATTTAAATAAAATATTTAAAGCCATTGAGCCAAACATATATTTTAACTTATGGAAAGATAAGATAATATATAAATTACCTATATCTGTCAGAGACATTGTTGTAGCTAGAACAATAATGGTTAATGAATTTTCTGAATTTATTAATATTTGCAATGAAATATTATTAAACCATAAGTATGAAGCAAGGTACACCACTTATAAAAAAATATTGAACCTGTGAAAAATCAGGATTTTAAAAATACTTCAGGAGAAGTAGACAAAACATACTGCACCTGTAGTACCTAAAAAGTATAAAACTAATATTTGTTATAAGTGTAATAAAACTTGGGTTAAAAGTCACAAATGTGAGAAGAATATAAATATTGTTGAGAATCAGCATGAATCTGAAAATGAAACAGAAAAAAGTAAAGATTAAAGTGATTATGAAAGTAATATCTCATATAGTGATGAAAATGAAGTCTGTATGTTGGAAGATGATTTGTCCATCTTTGAAACTCCAATATTAGATATAGTCTCAAATGAATCTTTAATGAATTTTGAAGATGCTGAAATCATTAAGGATATACAAGCTGATAACTTGAAAATGACAACTATCACAGTCCCAGCTATCATTTCTGGAGAAAATTTAAATATAGTATTGGACACAGGAGCTTCTGGTTCTATTGTTTCAACAAATAGATTACAGAAAATTGATAGTGAGTATAATTCAAAGATTGAACCCCTTCAAAGTAAAAATTGGAGAGGTTTTGGATCAGTACTACACCTCATTGGTAGATACAAAGCTGCTGTTTTCTTTAAACATCAACATGGTTATGTTAGAGTAACTTGTGACTTTGTAGTAATGGACAATACTAATTTTAGTAACTGTTTTATCATTAGAAATGACACTCTGACTAAATTTGGTGTTAAATTAGACCCCCTGCTAATAATAATTTTTCAATTGGCATGAATGGTGAAAGGAAATTTATAATAAATTCTTTTAACACAGTCTTACAAATTAAGTCAGTTATAAATATTCCTTTCAAAGGAAGAGAATCAAATGAGATGGAACTTCTTGAAACAGAAATTTTAAAAGCATCATTTGGCACTCAGATAAGTAAAACTGAGAAAACAAATATTTTGGACTTAATTAAAGCATTTCCAATGTCTTTTGCACATGGAACCAATGAACTTGGCCTTGTAAAAGATCATGAGATGAAAATTAGTTGAACCTGTGATATGGATAATATTCCTGCTAGTCTTTAAAAGAGACCATACCCTTCTTCACCAATGAAGAGGAAAGACATAAAGGATAATATTCAGATGTTATTAAAAATCAAAATTCATGAAAAGGTTGAAACTACACCAAAATATTGTGTAATATAACCAGTGCTAATTTCTTATGAACAAGACAAAGAAAGACTGTGCGGTGATTATAGAGAATTAAATACATTTACAGTGGATGATTTTTATTCCTTGCCAAGGATTGCCTCTATACATGCTACCATTAAAGTTGTTAAATATTTAAGTTGCCTAGATGGAAATAAAAAGTACCATCAGATTCCTGTAGAAAAGAATTCACAGAACTTTTTGTTTATAACAACACATATGGGAATATATAAATATGTAAGGATGCCATTTGGACCAAAAAATCCTCCTTCAGTATTTCAGAAGTTAATGGATATAAAATTTCATAAGGAAATGATTGAAGTATGGTTAATGGTATACATTGATGAAATAATAGTGTTCTCTAAGACATATGATGAATGCTTAATCCTTTTAAAGAAGGTATTTCAAAAGATGGATGAAATAAAAATGACCCTTGCATTGAAAAAATGTAAATTTGGGTTTGAGTCTTTAAAAATGCTTGTTCATATTATATCTGGCTTACAAATATGTGTATACCAAAATAAGGTGGCTACAATCAAGAATATTGGAATTCCTCAAAATTTAAAGGATGTAAAATCTTTTCTTGGTATGTGTGGTTATTATAGACAATATTTAAAGAACTACCAATTAATTGCTGCACCATTGACCACACTGAAAAAGAAATCAGAAGCTATCATTTGGAATAATGAAAGACAATAGGCTTTTGATAAGTTGAAAGAATTTTTGATGACAGCCCCTATGTTGGGATTACCAGATTTCCAATTGCCTTTTGTATTTTATACAGATGCAAGTTTTATTGGTCTGGGTGCTGCTTTGCATCAAAAACAACTTATTTAAGGAAAAATGTCAGAAGTAGTAATTTGCTATATTTCACGTACTCTAAGAAGTAGTGAATTGAAATATGGTGCTACTCAACTTTAATGTTTGAAAGTAGTATGGTCTCTTGAGAAGCTACATTATTACCTGGAAGACCAAAAATTCGAGTTAATAACTGACTGTAGTGCAGTTAAGTCACTCTTAAACATAAAAACTCCAAATAGACATATGTTTAGATGGCAATTAGCTGTACAAGAATACAGAGGACAGATGACTATTACACATAGAGCAGGAACCTTGCACTCTAATGTAGATCTGTTATCTAGAGTACCTCTGCCTAATAATGATGATAATCCTGCTTATGTTCCTGAAACAGAGATTATTAACATTTATGGCATTTATATTGTAGATCTTGAGGATGAATTTATGAAATCAATTCTTGATAATTATGCTTCAGATCCTGACTTGAGTAAACTTACTACAATATTAAATGATCCATCTAATGCTTCAATGAGTGTTTTGATAAAAACATTACCACAAAATTATAAAGAAGAATTAGAAAATGGAAAATTTTCCATTGAAGATGGTTTTATATATTACAGGAAAAAATTAAGCAATGTAATTGTAATTTCCCCTTCAATGAAGGAGTTAATGTTAAGCATATGTCATGATGATATATTAGCAGGTCATTTTGACTTCCATAAAACATTCACCAGAGTAAAAAATACAGCTTGGTGGATTAACATGTCTGATGATGTTCAAAAATATGTTGAGAAATGTGATTCTTGTCAAAAATCTAAAAGATTAACAGGCAAAAGAGCTTGTTTATTACAACAACTTGAGCCACCAGAAGCTCCATGGGAAATAGTTAAATGGACTTTGTAACATATTTGCTAATAGCAGGGCATAAAATTTATAACTCCTGCTGGGTAATTGTAGATAGATTTACAAAAATGTGTAAATTTACTCATACACACAAAGAGGTTTCTGAAAAGGACTTATCTTTTTTATAGTGGACACAAATGTAATATATAGCAGGCTTCCCCAAAGCAATAGTCTCAGATAGAGATCAAAAATTTACTTCTGAGTTCTGGAAATCACTTATGGATGTTTATGGGTGTCAATTGAAACTTTCTACAGCACACCATCCACAAACTGATGGTCTAGCAGAAAGAATGATACAAAATATTGAAGATATGATAAGAAGATATTGTGCTTTTGGTCTTTACTTTAAAGACAATGACAAATTCACACATGATTGGGTAACCCTTATCCCAGGTTTAGAATTCGCATACAATAGTACAGTAAATTCTGTCTTTGGAAAAAAGCCATTTGAGTTATGGTTGGGTTATGTACCTAATACCCCTGCTAAGAATCTTAATAAATTACCTAGATTGGATATCTATCCAGGTACAAAATCTTTTCTTCAGATGCAAGAATTATGCAGAAAGCATGCTCAAGATTGTTTAAATAAGGCATTTGAGTATTAAAAGAAAAGATGGGATAAAGCCCATAAAGAACAAATGTTCAAAGAGGGTGATGAAGTCCTTATATCTACACTACATTTCAATTTAAATGGTAATTTGAAGTTGAAGGATCCATTCATTGGACCATTTGTAGTAAAAAAGATGGTTGGTAACAATGCTGTTGAAGTTATTCTATATGCACCATATGATAGAGTACATCCAGTATTTCCCCTTTCTCTTATAAAAACATACCATTCTAATGATACTGCTCTATTTCCAAGAAGATCAGGTAGGCATTAACAGCAGCCTGAAGAAATAGTTGAAAAGGCAGAAATTGAAAAGATACTTAAGAAGAGACTCCTTACTAAAGAAAAAAGAGTTGAGTATCTAATAAGATTTAAAAATAAATCAAGTAAATATAACCAGTGGATTCCAGAAAATCAAATCTCTGATCTTAAAAATATCTTGAAAAAACTTAAATTCAAATAATACTGTTTAATTCAGTATATGTATCATAGAAATTTTAAAAATTATTTTTCTATTCACTCCTTACTTATTAATTAAAATGTCTTAACATTTTTTTATTTTTTTTTGGGTGAGGGAGTTTCATCCTAGGTATCTCCAGGACTGAGTGATTCTTATGTTTAAAATAAGATAAACTTAATTACATTAAGCTTATTACTTAAAAATAAGGTTAAAATACTTATGTATATGGTTATAATACATATATATATAATTATTACACTATTATATGACTTATAGTAGTTTAAATAGCTTATCCATAGCCTAATAATACTTATTAAGGTGTAATGGAGTCATGATGTACTTATCTTAAGTGATATTAAGTAATTATAGATATACATAAGCTTATATGTATACATAAACCTCATATTCAGTGAAATATGTAGTTATATTATGTATATTTAGGTCTATAAGTGGGTTTTAACCTCTTGATAGCCTATAAACTTTATTTTTCTTCTTATTTTAGGTCATATGGACGTATTAGGGGGTAACAATGTTCAGGGATCCACAATTAGGGATCAGGAATTTTTTTTTCTGGGATCAGACATTATTAATTGCAGAAGATTCTTATCCACTAGCCCCGGGGCTAGTGGATAAGGAATCCACAATAATGCATTATCCTGCCTCTTATAGCCCAATTCCCATTCCTAATTCCTGATCCCAAACTCATCTCATCCATGATGGATTTGCAAGAAAGTCACATGACTCATAATTGCTGATTCCATCCTTAAGTCTTTCCTCACTCTATGCTACTTAATTTTGGTGGCAAACACTTAAGTTTTTTTTCTATCTACACACCCCAACTGCACATTTGGCGGTGAATTCCCACTTCCTCATCACATAACCCTTCCACCGGCAACAATGAAACACCTCTCTTCTAGACGGCTACTTCACTCCACTATTAATGCCATCACTTTACTTTTAGTTCTCTACTATAAATATGACTCTGATTTGGAAGATGCTTTAGCTTATATGTGTTTTCTTTCCAAAAAGCGTTACATCATCACCAGGGGGCCAAATATTTATCATGATCCCCAATATGATTTGGCCTCCATTCTCAACATTCCTCATTTAAACTTCACCCAATTCTTTCTTCAAACTTTATCAACTCATCTCCGATCATCCTATCTTTCATAACAATTCCCATAACAAACAGCGTAATCCTGCCATCCAACTTGCTGTTACACTATGTTGCTTTGGCTCAAATGGAAACAGTGCTGCTGTAAGACGTTTGGATAATCTCTTTAAAATAGGATATGGTACCGTGCTATTATAAACCAAGCGCTGTATGATTTCTATCCTTTCCCTCAAGTCTCAAAAACTTTCTTGGCCAACTCCAGAACAGCGACTTGAATCCTCTCAAGTAATACAAGCTGAAGGTTTCCCTGGCTGTGTAGGATTTGTTGATGGCACAACTATACCTTTGAGTCGAAAGCCTGCTCATGATGGCAACCATTATTTTGATCGAAAAAAAAGGTTTCTTCAAAATCTTCTCCGATTTCTCATCTTTCATAAACTAACTTTTTATCTTCCTTCTAGATACTCTATTGCTGTTCAACTTGTATGTGATGTCAATAAAAAATTTATAACTTTTCATAGTGGCTGCCCCGGTGTATACTGTTTTAAAGTACTAAGCATTAGACACAATGCGAGATGGGTTGGTTCTCCTTTTCAATTTCTAAAAAGAAGCGCCTGCCACTCTTATTTTTAAAGACAGCACAATAATGTGTAACACTAATATTTGATTAGAAAGTTTAAAAGATGAGAGATGAGTCTTAGAGATCATGAAAACAAGTATTACTATCTGGATATTTCTATTCTTAATAAGCGCTAATATCCACAGCTACTCCATCTTGAAGCGCTCTCTTTGAATATGCCTTATCATAGCAATAAAATAACTCTAATAATAGCTACTCCTACTAAATCTATATATTCTCTCTATGTTGCGCTCTTTCACTATACTATATGAAATACACACACAGACGCACGAATGGTAAAAGACTCAGAAATATCTTTAATTTGCTTATATATTTTTCTTATATATATTTTTTTTTATTCTCTATCAAATAGTCCTCCCATTTATATTTTTCCAGTACTCAAGACACAGTTTGCTAGTGGATCTTCAGCCCTGGCTCTAGCGCCATATTAGTAAAACAATAGCTAATTTATAAGTAACTACGTACACTGCTTGTAACAACTACGGAGCCTAAAACATACCCTATGATTACTAACGCTAGTATTAACTTGTTTCACTCATACTCCACATATGTGTTTTTTTTTACTCTACCTTTGTTTTTTTTTTTGTTTCAGTGCTATTTTCAGTTTTGACCCACTTTAACGCTGATCCTAGCCGCCTTGACTCTTGGGTAGTTTTGAAATCAAGTCCCCACTCTCCTTTCTTTAATACTAGATTCATAGTTTTGACAATTCACTTAACTAGTTAGCCTTCCTTATTACCTGTTTCAGTATGTTACCCGGCAAGCTGCGGTGTGGTCTTCCAACATTGGCAGGGGCCTTTGTTGTGTGATTTGGCGCTGTTTTTGCAGGTCTTAATTTACATCTGTTAAGGAATTTGGTATTTTTCTGGTTTTATTCCGTGGATATTGGGTCTGGGGGTATGTGGGTACTATCATTGGATAGCCCTGGTTTTTCTCTATATTTTATGTCTTGAAGACATTTTTCATATTCTGAGTTTTAAGGGGTCATTACCTCATTTTTCATTTATAAAAGATTGCTGTTTAATTTTGTTTTTCGTGTTTTACGGGCTAACCTTAAGGCTTAGGGTTAAGTGCTTAGTACCATTTGATAGAGCTAATTTTTCTCTATATTTCATGTCTCAACGTTGTTATAGTGAAATTCCGTGTTTTAAAGGTTTTAGTAGTTGTAGCTAATTTTTCTAAGTAGATTAGTGGTTTTTATTGGTTTTCTGGCTTCAGGGAGGCCGGGCCGCTTCAGGCGGCATCTCCGACGTCGGGCGGCCCGCCCGCCTCGAATTTAGGAGGTTGGGGAGCGCTCCAGGAGGGTTTTTTATGCAATCTGGCAGGTACAGGCGCCAGATTGGTGGGTGCGCATGGGCTCTTAGATAGTGGTCTGTGTGTACATAGTGAATAAGACAGTTTGGGGCAACCTTAATCATCATACAACCATCCGGAGGTGATCTCATTGTTCCTCACTCAGTTTTCACTGTTTTCTGGCCACAATTGGCTGTGTTTGTTGCAAGTGAGTTCTTCATTTAACTTAACTTTAGCAACTGCTTTCTCTGTTATAGTCTTGCAAGCTATAGCAAGTATTATTGCTGTCTCTGGTGTGGATTTGCAGCCTACATCAAGTATCTTTGCTGTCTCTGGTGTGGACTTTGTTCTACATTTCAGTTCTTTGGTCTGGTAGTCTATCTGGTGACTACTTTCTTGGCTCATCAAGCAGTCAAGTGTGTTTAAAAGGGGTCTTTAGCAAAACAGGAACCAACTTACTTTAGCAAGTAAATCTCACTCTATTTTTCTAAAGGGACAGGGGATTTTCTCTGTGGGTTTTCTCCAACTCCCTTGGTCAAGGCCTATAGCTAGTACTATAGGATTGTCTACATTTCTGGCGCCCAACGTGGGGTAGAACTTGCTAGTTCTTTGGAATCTCTGTTTTCTTTGGTTGGCTCTTTTTGGTGTTTTGGTCAGGAGGAATGGCTTCTGGTTCTGCTATTCCTGTGGTGACTGTCAGTGGGGGGAATGGTCCTTCTTCTGTGATGTTTAGGGAGTGTGTGAGGATTAAAACTTGGGATGGTACCAAGTTTAATGGGGAGGATGTCAAGTGGTTTCTAGAGAAGTATGAAACTGCTGCTGGAGTGGATGGTGCTTCCTACCTGGACATGGTGAAGCAGATTATCTTCTTCATTGGTGATAGGTCAGTGGAGAAGGAGATTGTGGCCATGTCTGGCTACAAGAAGAGGGATTGGAAATTGTTGTGTAGGGAAATGGTGGATAGATGGGGTGTCAGGTTCACTATGGTGGACTTGAACAAGGTTGTCAGTGAATGGCAATCTTATGGTGGTGTTGGTAACTTACATAGTTACAGGAAGTTTCTGCTACAGTTTGATCCTGTGGTGGAATACTTGGTGGAAGTGGAGGAGCTGGCACATGAAAATGCTGCCAAAGATGTTTTTTGGTCTGCCCTGGCTAGAGATGTCAGGATGGATGTGTTGAAGGAGTTGTCAAGAAAGGAATTGATGAAAACTCTTTCTAATGGGGATCAGAAGTTGCCTGCCTTGGATAAGGTGAGGAGGCTGTTGAGGCCCATTTGAAGTTATTGGCTGTGGACACCTATCAGGAGGGGTGTGCCAAGTATGTCAGCAAAGTCAGTGAGGCTTTGGCTGAAGAGGAAGTTAGGGAGAAGAAGGAGGAGAAGAATTTGGTGCAGGTTCCCAAACAGGAGAGGGACCCAATGGTGGAGCAGCTGGCTGATCTGACAAAACAGCTGCACATTTTTGTCCAAGAGGCCAAGAAGGTTAATAAGGCACCTTCTCAGCCAAGAGACTTTGAAAGAAGGGCTGGTAGGAGTGATCCTTGGGTTTGCTCTTATTGCAGTAGGAGGGGGCACAGGTCCAATGATTGTTGGGCATTGAACAGAGATGTGTCTGAAGGAAAAGTGGAGTTTGATGGCAGGGTTTTTAAGTTCCCTGACGGTTCTTTTGTGAAGCCCAGTGAGGGGCAGGCTCCTGTTGATTTGGTCAGGAGAAGAGGTGGTCTCAATCAAAGGAGGCCAAGGTTTGAGGAGATTACTGATCAGGTGAAGTCTTCTGTTAAGGTAGATGAGGACGTCAAGGGAAAGGGGAAGGAGGTCAATAAGGTCTCTTTTTCTACTTCTTTTGGTGGTTTGGAGTTGTATTCTTGTGGTGGAAAGTCAAGTGGTGAATGCTTGGCTGGTGTTTATGATGTGGAAGCAGGAAAGGTGGGTAGGCCTAAGAGAAGTTCTCAGGCCCAACCAAAGCCAAATGCTTCAAAGGGTGATCCTAAGCTGAGTGCAGCTATGAAAAGGTACAGCAATGAGGAGCTGTACAAGATGCAGAAAGGTATGGCTGACATGGGCCCCCCTAGTTTTGGTGCATTGGACCTGAATGGCGAGCCAATGCCAATGGAGGTGGATTCTGATTCTGAGGAAGATGTCCCTTTGGCTTCATTGCCAAAGCCTGTTGGAGTCAGAGGTTCTGGTGAAGGATCTGGTTTGGTTCCTGTTAATGGTAAATCTGTTGGTGGTGCTGGTCCTCAAGAAGCTTCTAGGACTAAGGTGGTGAAGCAAAGAGCTCACTTTGAGAGGCCAGTAGTGTCTGGTCAAGTTAATGTTATGGACTCTGTCCTGGAAAGGATGAACCAGGGTCAGGTTTCCCTATCTTATGGGGAATTGTATGCTATCAGTCCAGGGTTGGCTGATAGGCAGAAGAAGTTGTTGACCAGGAGAAGGGTTTCTTCTGGTGAGGTAGAATACATTTGTGATTCTGCTGAAAAGTTTGGTGAGGGGTTGGAAACTCATTTTTCTGCTCCTCTGGGATATGTCAATGTCACTCTGAATGGCAGGGAGGCAAGGGCATTGGTGGATTCAGGTTCTCAGATAAACCTGATTTCATTGTTTGAGGCAACTCATATGGGCCTCCCCATCAAAACTGGTATTGGTGGGAATTTGAGAGGGATCGGTGGCCATGTCACTGAATTGGTCGGAACTTCAGAGTTTGTGAAGTTAGATATTGGAGGAGCCTCAGGGAAGGTTCATTTTTACATTGCTAAAGGTAATGTAAAAGCAGTTTTGGGCGGGCCATTCTTGATGGATTTTCAGGCAAGAATTGGTTATCAATTTGATTTGGGAATCAGTTTGGAGTTTACTGGTGAAGACAAAAGGAGGCTTCACATGAGGTTATCATCCCCTGGAGAGGATGGTTGGGAGACTAGGCCTGGTTTATCTTCAATGTGCCAGTGCATGGACTGCTGCAGGAGATGGAAGGAAGTGGGTGCTGCCTCTGGTTTTTTGGAGTGCGGCTCAGGCTCTATTGAGAGTCTGTCTTTTTTAGAGTAATGAGGGCTGATCACCCTAGTGCTACAACCTCTCCCTGAGATGAGGAAATCCCAGGTTGTAGTAGGTCAGCTTCCTTGGAGATATACCAAGTGGATTTTCAACTTTCTCTTTTTAATGTTTCTCTTCTCTGCAAGTATTCATCAAGTTTTTTATCAAGTCTCTGTTCTCTCTCAAGATTCTTAATTATTTTTAATTCAAGTTTAAAGAAGAAGATTGTTTATATATCTTTATTGAAAGATATACGGAAAAGTTTTGGGGCGGTGAGATTGGGGTCTAAAAGTAAGTCCTCCCAATTGTGCACCGCTAGGGTTTCTTCTACACCTTTCAAAAACATTACCTGGGCCACACCTGTGAGCATTGGGGAAACCCCTGGTTATTTTTGTAGGACAGAAGATAACTCAAGAAAAGAAGATAAAAATTTCAAGTTAATTCAAGAAAATCAAGAAAAAAATCTGAAGATAATGAAGAAAGAAGATGCAAAATATTTTTGTGAAGATCAACAAGATCTATTTTTGGGCCTCCAGCATGAGGTTAAACTGCAGCAAATTTTGAAGCATGATGATCGTCAAGAACAATTTTTGGACCTCCAGCATGAGGATAAACTGCACAATTTTAGAAGATGTGATTCAGAAGACGAATCAAGATTTGAAGATTTGGAAGTTGGAAGTGAGGATGAAGATGTGGAATTGCGGAAAAGTTTTGGAGTGGTGAGATTGGGGTCTAAAAGTAAGTCCTCCCAATCGTGCACCGCTAGGGTTTCTTCCACACCTTTCAAAAACATTACCTTGGCCACACATGTGAGAAATGGGGAAACCCTTGGTTTTTGTTCCAGGTCTGGTGGTGAAGAATTCCTGAAGATCCCTCAAGTTGAAGGTGGAGCGGCAAAGTATAAGAAGGTAGCGCAGAAGATTAGGCCTGTCAATGAGCCTATGCCTGTGGGCTTGAATCCGCCTTTGAAGAGACCTCCTTTGTCAAGAGATCCGTACTGTACTCCTTTGGTGAAGAATCCTCCAGAATTCGTAGAGACAGCGAGGGTGACCGTGGAAAGATTGAAAGTTGTTAATTTTGGTCCTGATGGGTGGTTGTCTGAGGAAGAAAAGAAGTTGTTGTTGCACGTTATTGTGCTAAGGGAAAAAGCGGTGGCATTTGTTGAGGAGGAAAGGGGTGTTCTGAAGCACTCTTATGGGGAACCTTACTTGATTCCTGTTGTTTGTCATGAACCTTGACAAATCAAACCTATTCCAATTCCTGCCGCTATTTGAGAGGATTTTGTAGAGATTGTTAGGGAAAGAGTCAGGACCGGGTTATATGAACAATCAACATCCAGTTACTCAAGTCCGGTGTTCTGTGTAAAGAAGCAGAGTGGAAAGTTGAGGGTGGTTCATGATCTTAGAGCCTTGAATAGAGTCACTATCAAGGACGCTGGTATACCGCCAAGTGAAGAGGATTTTGTTGAAGCTTTTGCTGGAAGGGTGTGTTATGGTTTGGGTGATATTATGGGTGTTTATGATGAGAGGGAACTACATACGGATTCAAGGCCTCTCACAACTTTTGAGACTCCTTTGGGAAGATTTCAGCTCACTAGGTTGCCTCAAGGAGCAACTAATTCAGCGGCAGTTTATCAAGCACAGATGGCTTGGATTTTGCAGGATGAGGTTCCTACTCATGCTGGTATTTTTATTGATGATGGTGGAATTAAAGGACCATCCACTGATTATGGTAATGAGGTGTTAGCGGAGAACCCTGGCATAAGGAGGTTTGTGTGGGAATATGCAATAACTCTAGAGAGAGTGTTGTTCCGGATTGAAGAGGCTGGGTTGACCATTTCAGGGTCAAAATTCTGTTGTTGTGTTCCTGTTTTGGAAATTCTGGGTCATGTGGTGTGTAAAGAGGGAAGGATTATGGCGAAGAAGATTAATAAATTTCAGGCATGGCCAAGGCCTAAAAATACTACTGAAGTCAGAGGATTTTTGGGTGTATGTGTATATGTCAGGATTTTCATTAAGGATTTTTCTTTGTTGGCTTCACCTTTGAGAAGGTTGACCAGAAAAGATGCAGATTGGGAATGGACTGAAGAGTGTGAAGAGGCTTTTCAGAAGCTGAAAAAGGTTGTTGGTGAAGATATAATTCTTCACAAGTTGAATTATGGTGTTGGTGCTGGAAAGATTTATCTGGCAGTGGACTCAAGTTATATTGCTGCTGGTGCTGTGTTGTCTCAGGAGGATAAGACTGGGAGGGTCAGGCCAGTAAGGTATGAGTCTGTGGTGTTTAATGAGGTGGAATCTAGGTATTCTCAACCTAAGTTGGAATTTTGTGGCGTAGCTAAAATTTTAAAGAAGCTACAGACGGTTTTGTGGGGGCAGCATTTTGAGCTGCAGGTGGATGCAAAATCTTTGGTTCAGATGATCAATACACCTAGTCTCCAAATGCTCCAATGACTAGGTGGGTGGCATTTATTCAACATTTTTCTTTTGACCTGGTACACAAACCAGGTAAAACTTTTACTATGCCTGATGGGTTATCAAGGAGGCCACCTACAGATGAGGATTCTGATTCTGAAGAGTTTGACGAAGATGTTCCAGTGATTAGGGCCAGCACAAAGGGTGCTGAAGATTTTTCTTTCCTCCCCCATGAGGCTAAACTGGATGATTGTTCTGACCTCCCCCAAGAGGTTAAACTGGCTGGATCTGATCTTGATTCTGGTGATCAGGATGTTTTTGTTGATGAAGATGGAGTTGTTGTTTGGGACAGCTCAAAATTGGAAAAGGGTGTTTTTGATAGTGAACTGGATTCTCACAAGGTTCAGTGGAAAGAGAAGGACGTGCCAAAATTTAAGGATTGGTGTCCTGGTTGGGCTGCTCAATTGGCTCATGTTCACACTGGTGATTTTGATTACAGAGTTGTACCCTTGGATGTTGTTTTGTTGGATTTTGAAGATGAGACCTGGGGTCAATCTGGGTTTTATTTTATCCTGGTGGAATATCTGTTGACCTTGGAGAGGCCAGATAGTTGTGATGATGATACTTGGATGGCAATCAAGAAGAAGAGTCCTGGATTTTATGTGTCAGGAAGGCGCTTGATGAGAAGGAGACATCCTAATCCTCAAGTGGTGGTGACTCAAAAGAAGGGTCAAGAATTGGTTTTGTAGTCTTTGCATGAAGACCTTGGTCATAGAGGCTTTGGGGAGACCTATAGAAGAGTAGCAGACAGATTTTGGTGGCCAGGTATGAAGTTGGCTGTGCAGGGTTGGGTTCAATCTTGTGAAGAATGTCAAAGAAGAAGTCACTTGAAACCTAAAGAGGTGGGCCGTGCTACTGGTGAATCAACTGTCTTTGGAAGGGTCAGTCTGGATGCTGTCCATATTAAAGAGGGCAGGTATAAATACTTGATTGTTGCTAGGGATGATTTGTCTGGTTGGGTTGAGGCAGTTCCTCTGGTTAATTTGACTGCCAAGAATGTGGCAGAGTTTTTGAAGAAGGAGTGGATTTATAGGTATGGGTTGATGAAGTTGGTGACTGTTGATGGCGGGCCAGAGTTTGGTGCCGAATTTAAAGAAGCTGTGGCTAGTGTTGGTTCTAGGGTTAGAGTGGCTACACCGTATTATCCTGAAGCTGAAGGAATGGTTGAAAGAGGCCATCAAGTTATCAAGAATGCTTTGGTGAAGATGTGTGGAGATAGTGCCGAAAAGTGGAGGCATTATTTACCCTTGGTTTTATTTGCTGATAGGGTCACTGTGAAGAGGACAACTGGCTATTCTCCTTATGAGTTAATGTTTGGTCAGAAAGCCGTTCTACCAGTGGACTTGGAAGCTTTCTCTTATCTTGGAATTGATTGGGATGATGTGCAAACAACAGAAGATTTGCTCTGTGCCAGGATGCAACAGTTGGAATGTAGAGAGGAATGTCAAGAGAAGGCATACTCTAGAATGATGAAGATTACGAATCAATCAGTCAGATACTGGGACAAGAAGTTAGCTCATAGACTCAGGAATCCCTTAAAACCTGGTTGTTTGGTTTTGGTGTATAATAGAAGTTTGGAGAGTCAGTGGGGAAAAATGTTTGCTGACAGATGGAATGGACCTTACAGAGTCAGATCTCAGGTGTCTGGAGGTTCTTATGTTTTGGAAGAGTTGGATGGTGCAGTCTTGAAAAAGAGGGTGGCTGCAGACCAAGTGAAGAGGTTTTATCCCAGAGGCACTAGGCATGAAGAAGATTGACTCTGCAATGAGGATAAACTACGGACCATTCTTTAATTTTGGTTTTTTTGTGGTGATGCTATGCATCTGTTTGTTGGAAACTTTTGTTAGAGGGTACCCATGGGTGGGGCTTCTAGATTTGATCTTGGCAAGTGTAGGGGTGACTGATGGGCTGGCTGCTCTATCAACAGTTACCCCAGATTGTCTGTTTCCAACTCTTTCTCTTAATTTTGTTGAACCCTAGTATTGGTTTATTTTCACAGGTTTTAGTCCTCTATGACTTTAAACTGGAATTTCCTTTGGTTTTCAAGTGCCGGACTCTTCACTCTTATTGGTTTTGGTTTTTTTGTGTTGGACGTTGTGTTTTTGTTAAAAGGTACCCAAGGGGGGCTTCTAGATTTTATTTTGGCAAGTGTGGGGGTAACTGATGAGCTCGCTGCTCTGTAGAACAGTTACCCCAGAATGTCTGTCTCAAGTCTTTTGTTTTTCCTAGTTGAATTCTAGTTCTGTTGTTTATTATTCAGGTTTTAAGTCCGCTATGACTTTAAACTGGTTTGGGACTGGCTTCTTTATCTTTGGTTCTTTCAGATTGGTGGTGGATCACTGGTGGTCTCCCATCATTTTTACTTATTGGAGGGAGCCCACCCAGTGATCATTTCTATGGACCGGACTTTCCCTTATTGGATCATCTATGGAGCTGGACCTTCTTTGATTTTGCAGTTATGTTTTTGCTAGATAGCAGTTTTAGATTATTTTCTTTTTTTTCTCTTTTTTTTCTTTTAATTTTTTTATGGGGGTTGTTTAGAATTATAAAATCAAAAATATAGGGTGTTACCACATCAGGGTCACCTGGATGTGGGCAAGCATTGGTGAGGAAAGGCTCATCAATTGGCCGGGCAATGCTATTTTATTTTTATATATTACTTATTTCATGTGTTTCTGTGTTTCATTATTTGTTTTCTTCTGAATTTCTAAATTTTTGTTTTTTTTCTGTTAATCATTTAAAAGATTTAATTGTGTATCCACATCAAGGTGCACTTGGATGTGGGTAAGGTATCAGGGGATCAGCTCATCAATTGGCTGGGGGATACCATTTGTATTATTTTTTATATTTTATTTTATTTCATTTATGTTATTTCATTTTCATTTTATTTATTAATTTTTTATTTTAGTATATCAGTAGACCGTAAAAAAAAAAAAAAAAAAGAAATTCTGAAATTATTTTTATTACTTGTTTTATATTATTTTTATGTTTCTAATCTTTTTCAGGAGCTCATTGTCTGGATGATGAAGCTTCTGGAGGCTGGTCCGGATTGTGATGACGTTTTTGTTTTTGTTGGGATTGTGGGAAGCACTGTGTTCTTTGAAGTGCATCCTGCTGGAGAGATTATAGGGATTGTAATGATCAGGGATTGGATTAGAGGGAAGTTCAGAGGAGGAAGAAGAAGATGCAGGAATGGAGTGCTGGAGGGTGTGTTTAATGATCCTAGACATTTTCCAGTGGTTGTCCAGTAGGCGCTTTCTCAGGGATTTTTCAAAGTCATTCAAGGGTCCATGAAGGGCAAAGGATTTTAGCATATTGGAACACATGGTGCTTAGGTGTTTCTTCATGTCTCCATAATCCAGGGTCAAAGAAGTTTCAAGAGTTTGGCCAACTCCAATAATAGATTCAGGAGGAGGGGTGCCAACTAGACAAGAAGAATTGGATCAGTAATTATTTTTGTTGAAGAAATGGAATAATTAATTTGGTACTTACAGATTGGAAGCTCATCAAACCTGTAAGCAGCTGGGATTTGGATCTCTGACGATTTTGTTATGGTCATAGTGGGTGGATCAACTAGGGAAAGATATGGATTCTCATGGTCTTCCTCTGAAGGATCCTGAGAAGGTGAACTGGGATGATGAGGTTCCTGGGGCCTAGTTGGAGCAGTGAGATTGTGGTTGTTGTTGTTTTTGTTATTTCTGTTGGATTCAGCTGGAGGAGGTGCTGGTGATAGAGTACCAGGGTTGTTAAAGGATGGAGCAGGAGAGGGGGATTTGGAAGCAGACTGTTCTTTTCTGGATGGAGAATTTGAAGAGATGGAACTGTCAGAAGAGTAGTTGGCTGACAGAGGAGAGGTGTAGTTTCTTTGTCTTAGTTGGGGACGAAGTTGTTGTTGTGGAGCAGTGTGTGGTGTTCTGGTTTCTTCTTGGGGCTCTCTGGCAGTTCACTTAGAAATCTGGTAAATTTTCGTACTTTTAGACTTTGGAAGAGTGGATTGCATTGCTCTGGGAGCAGTAGGAGGTAGTTGGTTTGAGTTGTTATTGTTATCTGGATGAATTAGGCTATTTTCTGGCCGTTTTTGGAGGTTTTGGCCCTGATTTTCGCTGTTTGGTGAGGCGGGCGGGCCGCCTGGACGCGGTCTAGAAGCCTAGGGGTTGATTTTGAAGCTTTTGGAGCTAATTTAGCAGTGATAAAAGCGGTTTCTTGAGAAGCTAAGGCTGGTCTTTTTGGAAGAGGGCGGGAAGCTGAGCTTCTGGATCGTCTGGAAGGAGCTGAAGATAGAGAGGAAGAGGATGGACCAAGTTCTGGAGACCTGGTAGGGGATCTGGAGATGTACTTGTGAGAAGGAGAAGGCGGAGGAATAGGATAGTGGGCATCTCTGTCACATTTCTTTTTTTTGGAATAGCAGGAGTCACAAGCCCTGTTGTATAATTTGGCTTCTGGATTTGGAAGAGTGAATGTGCAAGATCTGCACATGTGTATGCACTGTTTGCAGGCATAGTCCCTTGGAGCAGTGAAGCAAGGAAGAGTAGAGGAGTCAACAGCAAGGGATCCAGACATGATTTGTGGTGTGAAAGGTGATGAAAAGGATAAGAGAAGATTTTGTCAGTGATGAGTAGAAGATGAAGTGAAGGTGGACGCTCTGTGGGTCTGGCTGTGTGTGTGTATTGCATGAAATTGGCTGGGTCAGATTCATGCAAGATTCTGTCAGTCCGCTATGACTCTAAACTTGAAATTTTATCAGTCCATCAAGACTCTAAACTAAAAAAGCTATAGTATCAAGGTAGTCCTTCAAGACTTTAAACTGAACACTGTGTTAGTCCCCCAAGACTTTAAACTGAGGGTTGTAAGTCCCCCAAGACTATAAACTGAGGGAAAAGTTTTTGTTGTTGGAGTTGGTTTGAAAGATTGGTGGAGGGTATCCACAGGGGGAGCCTCCTAATTTAGCAAAGGCAAGTTTGGGGGTAATTGATGGGCTGGAAGCTCTATTCACAATTACCCCAGAATGTTAGTTTTTTTCTCTGTGTCTTAATGTGGTTGATCTCTGGTTCTGGGTTTATGATTTAGGTTTTTGAGTCCCCCAAGACTTTAAACTGAGGTTTTTTGAGTCCCCCAAGACTATAAAATGAGGATGGTCCCCCAAGACTTAAAACTGAGGGTTGTTTGTGGTTACATCCTATAGAGGGTGTGATCAATTTTTCTTTTCTGAATCAAACTCAAGTACTAGTGGAATTACAGAGTGAATCAAGAGATGAAATGAAGTGTTCAGAATTAGCCTTGAACTGGTGAATGAGGTGTCTTCTTTTCTCAATGTCCTGTGGATCTCTAGCAGGAGTGGATTGGAAATAGTGAAGCAGAAGTTGTTTCTGTTGAGATGTGTGTTGTTGGAACTTGGCCTTGATAGTGGGCAAGTGCATTGGTGTTGGTGGGGCAATGGATCCTACATTGTTATCATCACTATCAGAAGAGGAATGAACTGAGAAGTTATCAGTTTTAAAGTTGAAGGAAGAAATGAATGTTCTTTACCATCAGATGGACCAGGGATGGGGGAACTAGTTGCTTTATGGGTTGTGGCACTCTTCTGGGAAGGGTGGAGCTTTTTGATTAATCTGGGTATCAGGATGGATGGCCTAGATCTTTTGGTGCTGGCAGAAGAAGGACCAGGTTGAGGCAGAGGCGAATCTGTTGTAGAAGAAAGTGGACCAGGTCTGTGGCAGGTCTTCTTTCTGGAGTGGAAGACATCGCAGGACGTTCTGTATGGATGAACAGGTGGTGTTATGGCGCAGATTAAATTATTGTTGATGCAGTATTGGCAGGGGCCCATTTCAGAGGCAGATTTGGAAAGGAGGTTAAACATGGTGGTTGGATGAAGAAAGAATGCGGACATTCTCAATTGGAGGGAGGATGTGGTCTTCCAACATTGGCAGGGGCCTTTGTTGTGTGATTTGGCGCTGTTTGTGCAGGTCTTAATTTACATCTGTTAAGGAATTTGGTATTTTTCTGGTTTTATTCTGTGGATATTGGGTCTGGGGGTATGTGGGTACTATCATTGGATAGCCCTGGTTTTTCTCTATATTTTATGTCTTGAAGACATTTTTCATATTCTGAGTTTTAAGGGGTCATTTCCTCATTTTTCATTTATAAAAGATTGCTGTTTAATTTTGTTTTTCGTGTTTTACGGGCTAACCTTAAGGCTTAGGGTTAAGTGCTTAGTACCATTTGATAGAGCTAATTTTTCTCTATATTTCATGTCTCAATGTTGTTATAGTGAAATTCCGTGTTTTAAAGGTTTTAGTAGTTGTAGCTAATTTTTCTAAGTAGATTAGTGGTTTTTATTGGTTTTCTGGCTTCAGGGAGGCCGGGCCGCTTCAGGCGGCATCTCCAACGTCGGGCGGCCCGCCCGCCTCGGTTTTAGGAGGTTGGGGAGCGCTCCAGGAGGGTTTTTTATGCAATCTGGCAGGTACAGGCGCCAGATTAGTGGGTGCGCATGGGCTCTTAGATAGTGGTCTGTGTGTACATAGTGAATAAGACAGTTTGGGGCAACCTTAATAATCATACAACCATCCGGAGGTGATCTCATTGTTCCTCACTCAGTTTTAACTGTTTTCTGGCCACAATTGGCTGTGTTTGTTGCAAGTGAGTTCTTCATTTAACTTAACTTTAGCAACTGTTTTCTCTGTTATAGTCTTGCAAGCTATAGCAAGTATTATTGCTGTCTCTGGTGTGGATTTGCAGCCTACATCAAGTATCTTTGCTGTCTCTGGTGTGGACTTTGTTCTACATTTCAGTTCTTTGGTCTTGTAGTCTATCTGGTGACTACTTTCTTGGCTCATCAAGCAGTCAAGTGTGTTTAAAAGGGGTCTTTAGCAAAACAGGAACCAACTTACTTTAGCAAGTAAATCTCACTCTATTTTTCTAAAGGGACAGGGGATTTTCTCTCTGGTTTTTCTCCAACTCCCTTGGTCAAGGCCTATAGCTAGTACTATAGGATTGTCTACAGCGGTACAGTATACTATGCACTTGAATTGTCCTCAAGTCATATCTCTTTTCTTTAATGTGTAACACATAATTATTGGAAATTCCAAATCCATATTGTTTAGCGCTTTACGGTCCTAAATCAATTACACATAATTCCCCATTGTGCGGCACATCTCGCTACAAAATCTGAGTGCACAGACCCTTAATCCTTTTCTGCGCTTCCATTTCCTTTGTTCTTTGAAACACGCAAATACATATTATATTTTAGCACTTCCTACTGCGCTAACTTCCTTTGTTCTTCCTGGACTACGCGCGCTGATTGGTCTAAAATTATGCTACCTGCGAGGTGCGTACCACACCGGCTAATGTCATGACTCTTCTGTCTTCCAAAGAAGGAGGATTTCTCAAACTCCTGGCTCATACTTTGACAGATCTCAGTACCTCCTTGCAGACTCAGCATATGCAAGTGGAAAGTACATTTTACCTGCTTTCCGTGGTGCAACTATAGAAAATGACCCCAAAACCATCTTTAATTATAACCTTGCCCAATAAAGAGTATGGATTGAAAATGCTATTGGGATTTTAAAGGGAATATTTTCTACTCCAGGAGCTCAGAATCCAATTTCAAAAAAAATGGAAAACAAAACTTCAAATCATTGAATAATGACTTGCATTATACTCCACAATATCCTAGCTGATTTAAAGGATGAGTGGAGTGATCTCTATGAGGAAGAGGATCCTGAACCAGCACTGGTGTGGTCTTCAAACATTGGAAGAGGCCTTTGTTGGGCTGTTTGGCGCTGTTTTGGTATGTCTTTAATGACTTTGGTTGAATAATAGGGTGTTTTTCTGGTTTTATTAAGTTAATATTGGGGCTATGGGTATGTGAACACTACCATTGGATAGTCCCTGTTTTTCTCTATATTTTATGTCTTTGTGACATTTTTCATATTCTACGTTTTAAGGGGTCATTTCCTCATTTTTCATTTCTAAAAGATAGCTGTTTAATTTTGTTTTTTGTGTTTTACTAGCTAACCTTAAGTCTTAGGGTTAAGTGCTTAGTATCATTAAGTAGAGCTAATTTGGCTCTATATATTATGTCTCAATATTTCCATAGATTAATTTTGTGTTTTAAGGGTTTTAGTAGTTGTGGTGGATTTTTCTAAGTATTTTGGAATTTATTGGAGGTTTTTGGTGGTTTTCTGGCTTCAGGGAGGTCTGGCCGCTTTTAGGCGGGCCACCTGCCTTGGTTATAGAAGGCTGGGAAGCGTTTATAGAGGGTTTATATTCAATTTGGCTGTCAAAAGCATCAAATTTGTTGCTGTGCATGGATTTTTAGAGGGTGGTCTGTGTGTACATACTGAATAAGACAGCTTGGGGTAACTTTAATTATCATAAATCCATCTGGAAGTGATATCATTGTTTCTCACTCAGTTTTCACTGTTTTTTGGCCACAATTGGCTGTGTTTGTTGCAAGGTTAGTTCTTCATTTAACTCAACTTTGGCAACTGGTTTCTCTGGTGCAGCTTTGAAACCTGCATCATGTATTATTTCTGTTTTCTGTGCAACAAGTGCACAGTGTTTTGGTTTTCTGGTGTGGATCTTTCTGCATTTCTGGTTTCTGGTTCTTTGGTTCTCAGTGCTCTGCTATTGGCTACTGTCTTGACTTGTAAAGCAGTCAAGAAGTGTGTTGGAAGGGGTATTGTAACAGTCTCTAATTTTTTGTAGCAAATAAATCTCACCTGGTATTTCTCAAAGGGACAGGGGTTTTCTCTCCAGTTTTACTCCAAATCCCTTGGTCAAGGCCTATAGCTAGTACTATAGGATTGTTTAAATCTCTGGCACCCAACGTTGTGGTCTTCCAACATTGGCAGGGGCCTTTGTTGTGCGGTTTGGTGCTGTTTGTGCATGTCTTAATTGACATTGTTTGAAGAATAGGGCGTTTTTCTGGATTTATTCCGTGGATATTGGGTCTTTGGGTATGTGGGTACTATCATTGGATAGCCCCAGTTTTTCTCTATATTTTATGTCTTGAAGACATTTTTCATAGTCTAAGTTTTAAGGGGTCATTTCCTCATTATTCATTTATAAAAGATAGCAGTTTAATTTTGTTTTTTGTGTTTTACGGGCTAACCTTAAGTCTAAGGGTTAAGTGCCTTGTACCATTGGATAGAGCTAATTTTTCTCTATATTTCATGTCTCAATGTTGTTATAGTGAAATTCCGTGTTTTAAAGGTTTTAGTAGTTGTAGCTAATTTTTCTAAGTAGATTAGTTGTTTTTATTGGTTTTCTGGCTTCAGGGAGGCCGGGCCGCTTCAGGCGGCACCTCCGACGTTGGGCAGCCCGCCCGCCTCTGTTTTAGAAGGTTGGGGAGCGCTTCAGGAGGGTTTTTTATTCAATTTGGTGGGTACAGGCGCCAGATTGGTGGGTGCGCATGGGCTCTTAGATAGTGGTCTGTGTTTAAATAGTGAATAAGACAGTTTGGGGCAACCTTAATTATCATACAACCATCCGGAGGTGATATCCTTGTTCCTCACTCAGTTTTCACTGTTTTCTGGCCACAATTTGGCTGTTTTTGTTGCAAGTGAGTTCTTTATTTAACTTAACTTTGGCAACTGTTTTCTCTGTTATAGTCTTGCAAGCTATAGCAAGTATTATTGCTGTCTCTGGTGTGGATTTGCAGCCTACATCAAGTATCTTTGCTGTCTCTGGTGTGGACATTGGTCTACATTTCAGTTCTTTGGTCTGGTAGTCTGTCTGGTGACTACTTTTTTGGCTCATCAAGCAGTCAAGTGTGTTGAAAAGGGGCTTTAGCAAAACAGGAACCAACATACTTTAGCAAGTAAATCTCACTCTATTTTTCTAAAGGGACAGGGGATTTTCTCTCTGGTTTTTCTCCAACTCCCTTGGTCAAGGCCTATAGCTAGTACTATAGGATTGTCTACAATATGAGATGAGGATTTTCTAGCTTTTAGAATCTCTGTTACTGTTGGACTCTCTTCTTTTGTGGACCCTTTGTGGATTTTAGATTTTTGGTGCTGTATCTCTCTGTGGTTGGTCTAGGGGGTCTTCTCTCTAGTTGGATTTGGTCCCACCTAGGTCTCTAAAGGCTATTGGGGGGACTTTGGCTATTTGTGGTGGAAAGTTGGGGAGGTGTAATTGGAAAAATTTAAGATTATCAGGATCAAGTCATGGAAAGGGCAAAGTTGCTTTGGAGAGGAGGCAAGGTAATTTTTGGAGATCTTTGAAGCTGCTGCTGATGTGTGTGGGGCTTCTGATTTGGATAGGGTGAAGCAGGAGATATTATTCATTGATGATAGAGAGGTGGTGAAGGAAGTTCTTAGGATGGAGAGATATAGGATTCACAATTGTAGAAAGCTAAAGATGTAAATGTTCAGAAGGTGGCCCACTGTCTTTTCAATGGATGATCTTTATGGCATTGCTAGGAAATGTGAAATGAATGGTGGTGTGACTTCTCTGGTTCAGCATGGTAAATTTAGGGAGGAATTTGAAGAGGTTATGGATTATCTGGATTACAATGGTATTTCCTCTCATGAAATGGAGGCCAAGAGTTTATTTTGGAGTGCCATGGGTCTGGAGGTCAAAAAGGAGGTTCAAGGATTTCTGTTAAAGGCTGGGCTGATGAAGACACTTCTAAATGGAAAAAGTAGGATTCCTGCTATAGGTGTTTTGAAGAAGGCTATTCTGGGGAGTCTTGAAAACCTTTTTTCTAAAGATTTGGAACCTGAAAATGAAAATTAAATGGATGGAAAGGTTCAGGAAGAAGTTGCAGAAAATTCAGCTACAGTGGAAATTTCATATCACCCACTTTGGGAGATGATGATGTTTGTGATGTTTCAGAAATTCTTATTTCTTTAACAGATGATTTCAATGGATCCCAAGAATGTGCTTCATTTTATGTTTTGGATACTTACACACTGGATGATCAGTGTATCTTTTCAAAGGTGGATGAGCTCTGTGGGAGGGAAAATTGGATTTTCATGATGATATGGTTTCTTCATGTTTGGATAATGTATTTTTGGATGAAGATTTTTCTTTAAGATATGTTGATGGTCAGAAAGAGTCTTTGTTGGATCTATTGCTTTTAGAAAAAAATTTTTTTCTGGGTGCTCCTTTAAGTTCAGAAGATGAATGCTTGAAGATGGATGTTAATTTTGAAATTATGGACTCTATTCTAGAGGATCTTTTGGATTCTCAGAGTAATTCTGAACTTAATGATTTGAAGCCTCATGAAAAAGATTCTCAGTTTCAACTTTCAAGTTTAGAGGATGGAAGGAGTGGTAACAATCTCTCTATAGAAAGTTTGGATCTTCAGAATGATTATGTTCTGGAAGTATGTTTGTTGAAGGAATATAATTCCAAGCTGGTTTCCTCAAGATCAGAAGATAGTTGCTTGGGGGAAGATGATTCCTTTAATGTTCTGGGTCCTTTTTCGAAGGATTTTTTAAATTCCAGAATAATTTTGTGATTGATTATTTTGAGTTAGAGACAATAAACTCTCAGCTTCTTCCCGTAACCTGAGAAGGCTTTTTTAGAAAGGAGGATAAAATTATTGAAGCTGTAGATTTCTCTGTTTCAATGGATATAGGGTGTATGGACACTGGGAATGAAATTGATGGTAAATTCAGTGCATGGAAAAGGAAGGGGATTTTGTTTGGAGGTCTTATTATGGGATATCAGAATTGGAAGAGGGGCTTAGCTTTTTGTAGCACTAGGGGCAAACTTATTGGTTTCAGCCTGGGGATTTCAAGAATCTAATTCCTCCAAAATGAGGATAAACTACTTAATTGGTATTTTGCTTTGTGTGGCTGGCTCTTCAGGATCCATTTTTCTCAACCTTTGGTCTGGTTATTTTTGTAGATCAGAAGTAAACTCAAGAAAAGAAAAGAAAAATTATAAGATAACTCAAGATAATCAAAAAAATAAAATAAAATAAATAAATAAATAAATAAAAATCTGAAAATAATGAAGAGAGAAGATAAGAAATATTTTTTTGAAGATCAGCAAGGTTTTTTCTCCTCCCCAATGAGGCTAAACTGGAAGATTTTTCTCTCCTACCCCAAGAGGTTAAACTGGCTGGTCTTGATCTTAACTCTGGTGATCAGGATGTCTTTGTTGATGAATATGGGGCTGTTTTTTGGGATGGCTAAAATTGAAAAATGGTATTTTTGTTGGTGAACTGGATTCTCTCAAGATTCAGTTAAAGAAAAAGGATGTACCAAAATTTAGGGATTGGTGTCCTGGTTGGGCTGGTCAAGTGGCTAACGTGTACAATGGTGATTTTGATGACAGGGTTGTACCCTTGGATGTTGTTTTGTTGGATTTTGAAGATGAGAAATGGGGTCAGACTGGGTTTTACATTACTATGGTTGAATATCTGTTAACCTTGGAGAGGCAAGATAGTTGTGATGATGATACTTGGGTGGAAATCAAGAAGATGAGTCCTGGATTCTATGTGTCAGGAAGGAGGTTTATGAGGAGGAGACATCCAAATCCTCAAGTAGGGGTGACTCAGAAGAAGGGTCAAGATTTGGTGTTGAAGTCTTTGCATGAAGACCTTGGTCATAGAGGCTTGGCGAGACTTATTGAAGAGTATCAGATTGATTTTGGTTTCCAGGTATGAAGTTGGCTGTACAGAGTTGGGTTCAATCTTGTGAAGAATTTCAAAGAAGAAGTCACTTGAAACCTAAAGAGTTTGGCCGTGCTACTGGTGAATTAACTGTGTTTGGAAGAGTCAGTTTGGATGCTGTCCATATTAAAGAGGGCAGGTATAAATACTTGAGTGTTGCCAGGGATGATTTTTCTGGTTGAGTTGAGGTAATACCTCTGGTTAATTAGACTGCCAAAAATCTGGCAGAGTCTTCAAAGAAGGAATGGGTGTTTAGATATGGGTTGATGAAGTTGGTGAATGTTGATTTTGGGCCAGAGTTTGGAGTTAAATTTAAAGAAGCTGTGGAAAGTATTGGTTCTAAAGTTAGAGTGGCTTCACCTTATTATCCTGAAGCTAAAGGCGTAGTTGAAAGAGGCCATTAAGTTATCAAGAATGATTTGGTGAAGATGTGTAGAGATAGTTCTGAAAAGTGGAGGCATTATGTACCCTTGGTGTTATTTGCTGATAGGGTCACTGTGAAAAGGACAACTGGATATTCCCCTTATGCATTAATGTTTAGGTAGAAGGCTGTTCTACCAGTGGATTTCGATGCTTTCACTTATCTTGGAATTTATTGGATTGATGTGTGCTCAACAGAAGATTTGCTCTGTACCAGGATGCAATAGTTGGAATGTGGAGAGGAATGTCTAGAGAAGGCATACTCTAGAATGATGAAAATAAAAATCAATCAGTCAGATACTTGGACAAGAAGTTGGCTCATATACTCAGGAATCCCTTGAAACCTGGTTGTTTGGTTTTAGTGTATAATAGAAGTTTGAAGAGTCAGTGGAGAAAATTTTTTGCTGACAGATGGAATGGACCATACAGAGTCAGATCTCAGGTTTCTGGAGGTTTTTATGTTTTGGAGGAGTTATATGGTGCAGTCTTAATGAAGAGAGTGGCCGCTGATCAGGCAAAGAGATTTTACCCAAGAGGCACTAGAAGTGAAGAAGATTGACTCTGCAATGAGGATAAACTATGGACCATTCTTTAATTTTGGATTTTGGTGATGCTGTGCATATTTTTTTCAGAAACCTTTTTTTGTTAGAAGGTATCCATGGGTAGGGCTTCTAGATTTGATCTTGGCAAGTGTAGGGGTAACTGATGAGCTGACTGCTCTGTAGACCAGTTACCCCAGATTTTCTGTTTCCAACCCCTTCTCTTTATTAGGTTGAACCCTAGTATTGGTTTCTCTTCACAGGTTTTAGTCCTCTATGACTTTAAACTTGAAACTCTATTGGTCTTCAAGTGCTGGACTCTTCACGCTTATTGGTTTTAGTTTATTGTGCTGGATGTTATGTTTTTTGTTAGAAGGTACCCAGGAGGGGCTTGTAGATTTTATTTTGGCAAGTGTGGGGGTAACTGATTATCTGGCTGCTCTGTAGAAAAGTTACCCCATAATGTCTGTTTCAAGTATTTTGTTTGTCCTAGTTGAATCCTAGTTCTGGGTTTTGTTATTCAGGTTTCAACTCCACTATGACTTTAAACTGGCTTGGGACTGGCTTCTTTGGTCAATTTGGATTGGTAGAAGATCACTGTTGGTCTTTCATCATTTTTACTTATTGGAGGGAGCCCACCCAGTGATCATTTCCTTGGACTGGACCTTCTATGGAGCCGGACTTTTTCTTTTCTTTTTTTGATTTTTGTGTCTATCGTTGCATTAGATAGTAGTTTTAGATTTTTTTCATTTTTTCATTTTTTCTTTTAATTTTTATGGGGGTTATTAGGATGTAAATAGGGGAGAAATCATAAATCATATTATATGGTGTCACCACATTAGGGTCACCTGGATGTGGGCAAGAATTGGTGGGGAAAGGCTAATCAATTTTCTGGGAAATGCTATTTTCTTTTTTTATTATTATCTCATTTTCATTATTATTTACTTTAATTTCTATTCATTTCACCTTTCCTTATTTATATTGTTTTTCTTAATATATTTTTATCACATTTTGTTTAAAAATTATTTAATGGTGTATCAACAGCAAGGTGCACTTGGATGTTGGTAAGGTATCAGGGGATCAGCTCATCAATTGGCTGGGGGATACCATTTGTAATTATTATTTATCTCATCTTATTATTTTTCATTTCATTTTAATTTCTCAGCTCTCATATTTTTTGGGGAAATTTTTTTAAATTCTTTTCAAGGTTTTTTAATATTTTTGTAGTTTAAGTAATAATTAGTAAAAAAATAAAAAAATAATAATAAATAAATAAATAAAAAAACAAAGAAGAAAATAAAAATAAAAATAAAAATAAAAATAAAAATAAAAATAAAAATAAAAATAAAAATAAAAATAAAAATAAAAATAAAAATAAAAATAAAAATAAAAATAAAAATAAAAATAAAAATAAAAATAAAAATAAAAATAAAAATAAAAATAAAAATAAAAATAAAAATAAAAATAAAAATAAAAATAAAAATAAAAATAAAAATAAAAATAAAAATAAAAATAAAAATAAAAATAAAAATAAAAATAAAAATAAAAATAAAAATAAAAATAAAAATAAAAATAAAAATAAAAATAAAAATAAAAATAAAAATAAAAATAAAAATAAAAATAAAAATAAAAATAAAAATAAAAATAAAAATAAAAATAAAAATAAAAATAAAAATAAAAATAAAAATAAAAATAAAAATAAAAATAAAAATAAAAATAAAAATAAAAATAAAAATAAAAATAAAAATAAAAATAAAAATAAAAATAAAAATAAAAATAAAAATAAAAATAAAAATAAAAATAAAAATAAAAATAAAAATAAAAATAAAAAAAAAAATAAAAATAAAAATAAAAATAAAAATAAAAATAAAAATAAAAATAAAAATAAAAATAAAAATAAAAATAAAAATAAAAATAAAAATAAAAATAAAAATAAAAATAAAAATAAAAATAAAAATAAAAATAAAAATAAAAATAAAAATAAAAATAAAAATAAAAATAAAAATAAAAATAAAAATAAAAATAAAAATAAAAATAAAAATAAAAATAAAAATAAAAATAAAAATAAAAATAAAAATAAAAATAAAAATAAAAATAAAAATAAAAATAAAAATAAAAATAAAAATAAAAATAAAAATAAAAATAAAAATAAAAATAAAAATAAAAATAAAAATAAAAATAAAAATAAAAATAAAAATAAAAATAAAAATAAAAATAAAAATAAAAATAAAAATAAAAATAAAAATAAAAATAAAAATAAAAATAAAAATAAAAATAAAAATAAAAATAAAAATAAAAATAAAAATAAAAATAAAAATAAAAATAAAAATAAAAATAAAAATAAAAATAAAAATAAAAATAAAAATAAAAATAAAAATAAAAATAAAAATAAAAATAAAAATAAAAATAAAAATAAAAATAAAAATAAAAATAAAAATAAAAATAAAAATAAAAATAAAAATAAAAATAAAAATAAAAATAAAAATAAAAATAAAAATAAAAGTAAATTATATATATATATATATATATGATAACTATTATTGCTCTCTCTATTTAGTGAATTATTATTTTCTTTATTTATTTAATGTCTGGAAGAAGAATCCTCCAGAGGTTGGTCTGAATTATGTTGGCCTTTTTGCTTTTTGTTTGGATTGGAGAAATAACTGTGTTCTTTGTGGTGCAAGCAGCTAAAAAGAGTAAATGGATTGTAATGGTCAGGAATTGAATAGGAAGGTAATTTTTGGGTATAAGTAGAAGAGTCTGGGATAGAGTGTTGGAAGGTGTGCTTAATTATTCTAGACATCTTCCAGTGGTCATCAAGAAGTTTTTTCATCAGATTCTTCTCAAATTCATTCAATGGACCATGAAGAGCAAAGGACTTAAGCATGTTTGAACACATCATACTTAAGTGTTGCTTCATATCAGTTTAATCCAGGGTTAATGTGGCTTATAGAGGTTGGCCAATACCAATAGAAGATTCAGGAGGCAGGGTGCCAACTAAACAGAAGAATTTGATCAGTAATTTTTTTCTGTTGAAAAAATTGGATTTATTAATTTGGTACTTACAGATTGGAAGTTCATCAAATTTGTAAATGGCTGGAATCTGGACTGTTGAAGGATTTTGAATGGATGTAGTAGGAGGATCAACCAGATGGAGGTTTGGATTTTCATGGTCATCCTCTAAATGGTTTTGAAAATATGAACTAGAAGGAGGACATTACTGTGGCCTGGTTGGAGCAGCAGGGCTGTTGTTGTTGTTTTTGTTGATATTTTTTCTAGGCTCAGTTTGGTGGAATACTTGTGGTGGATTACCAGGTTGGTTGTAGGATGGACCAAGAGAAGGTGACCTGGAAGCTGATTGGGATCTTCTTTTTGAAGATCTGAAAGAAATGGAACTGTCAGATAAGTAATTGGATGGCAGAGGAGAGGTGTAGTTAATTCTTCTTGTTTGAGAGGGAAATTTTTGTCTGGGAGCAGTGTTTGGTGCTCTGGTGTCTTCTTGAGGTCCTCTAGCAGTTCATCTAGAAGTTTTAGAATTTTTGGAATTATTGGATGTAGAAATTGTTTAGCGCATTTCTCTGGGAGCACTAAGAGGTTGTTTAGTGGAGTTGTTGGTGTTTACTGGTGGATTTTGGCTGTTTCCTGGCTGAATTTGGAGGTTTTGAGCCTGATTTTTGCTTCCTAGCAAGGTGGGGGCCGCCTGGACGTGGTCTAGCAGCCTGGGAGCTGATTTTGAAGCCGTTATAGCTGAATTCACTTAGATAAAGGCTGTTTCATGATATGATAAAGCATGTCTTTTGGAGAGTGTTTTGGGGAGGGAGCGGTGTGATATTCTGGATGGAGCTGAATTTAAAGAAGAGGAAGCAGGACCAAGTTCTGGGGATCTGGTAGGAGATCTAGAGATGTATTTGTGTGAAGGTGAAGGTGGTGGTATAAGATAATTGGGGTCTCTGTCACACTTTTTCTTTTTGGAGTTGCAAGAATCACAGGCCCTGTTGTAGAGTTTGGCTTCAGGAGTTCAAAGAGTGAAAGTGCAAGGTCTGCACATGTGGATACAATGTTTGCAGGCATAGTCCTTGGGAGCAGTGAAACAAGGAAGGTCTGATGGGTTAAAATTGTGGGATACGACCATTATCTGTTATGGGACAACTATTAAGAGAAAAGAGATAAAAGAAAATTTTTTATTAGTTATTTTTAGATGATGAAGATTAAGTGGAAGTTCAGTAGGGTGGTTGCAGAGTATTGTGGATGGAATTGGCTCTGTCTTTTTATGCAAAGTGTGGAAAGTCCATCAAGACTTTAAACTAAACACTGTGGTCAGTCCATGAAGAATTTAAACTGAAAAATGGTTTAGTCCTCCAATACTATAAACATATAATGTGATGCTGGTGTGATTCTGACAGAGGGCATCCAAAGGGGGAGTCTCTGAATTTAGTTAAGGAAAGTGTGGGGGTAACTGATGAGCTAGCTTCTCTGTAGAAAAGTTACCCCAGAATGTTAGTTTTTTTTTTGGTCTTTAATGGTTTGATCTCTGGTTCTGTCTTGATGATTTAGGTTTTGAGTCCCCCAAGACTATAAACTGAGGGTTTTTGTGTCCCCCAAGACTTAAAACTGAGGATGAGTCCCCCAAGACTTTAAACTGATGAATTTTTTATGGTTTTCTACATTCACAAAGTCTGGAAAGTGGTCAATATTTTAATGTCTAAGTCAAGAATTGCAGGCAAGAATCAAGAGATAAAACAAAGTGTTCAGCATTAGTCTTGAACTGGTGGATGATGTGTCTTCTTTTTTTAATTTCCTGTGGATCCTTGGCAGGGGTGGATTGGAAGTAGTTAAGAATGAGATTTTATTGTTTAGAAGAGTGTTGTTGGAATTTTCCTTGATGGTGAGAAATTGATTAGGTGATGGTGTTTCAATGGTTCCCACATTGTCATCATCACTGTCTGGATGGGAATGAACTGGAAATTCATCAGTTTAAATTTCAGTATGGAGAAGCATTGGTTTTACCATCAGAAGGACCAGGTATGGTATATATAGTGGTTGTAGTGGTTTTGGCACTCTTTTTGGAAGGGTGTAACTTGTTGATTAATCTGGGTATCAAGATGGAAGGCCTAGATCTTTTGGTTTTTCTGGAAGATGGACCAGGTTGAGAAAAAGGTGAATCTGTTTCAGATGATAATGGACCAGGTCTGGAGCAGGACTTCTTTCTGGAATAGCAGGTATCACAAGCAGTTCTGTATGGATGAATTGGTGGTGTTATGCTGCAGATGAGGTTATGGTCAATACAGTATCAACAGGGACCCATTTCAGAGATTGATTTTGAAAAATGTGTGAAAATGGTGGTTTTGGTGAAGGAGAATGTGGAAATTCTTAATTTGAGGGAGGATGTGGTCTTCCAACATTGACAGAGGCTTTTGTTGGGCTGTTTGGGGCTGTTTTGGTATGTCTTAATTGACATTGGTTGAATAATTGGGTGTTTCTCTGGTTTTATTTAGTGAATATTGGGACTATGGGTATGTAGATACTACCATTGGATAGCCTCCATTTCTATCTATATTTTATGTCTTGATGACATTCTTCATATTCTAAGTTTTAAGGGGTCATTTCCTCATTTTTCATTTCTAAATAATTTTTTTTTGTGTTTTACAGGCTAACCTTAAGTCTTAGGGTTAAGTGCTTAGTACCATTAAGTAAAGCTGATTTGGCTCTATATTTTATGTCTCATTATTGCCATAGCTTAATTTTTTGTTTTAAGGGTTTTTGTAGTTGTGGTGGATTTTTCTAAGTATTTTGGGCTTTATTGGAGGTTTTTGGTGGTTTTCTGGCTTCAGAGAGGTCTTGCCACTTCTAGGTGGGCTGCACACCTAGGTTATAGAAGGCTAGGAAGTGTTTATAGAAGGTTTTTACTCAATTTAACTGTCAAAAGTGCCAAATTTGTTGCTGTGCATGGATTTTTTAGAGGGTGGTCTGTGTGTATATACTGAATAAGACAATTTGGGGCAACTTTAATTATCATGCATCCATCCAGAAGTGATATCATTGTTTCTCACTCAGTTTTCACTGTTCTTTGGCCACAATTGGCTGTGTTTGTTGCAAGGTTAGTTCTTCATTTAACTCAACTTTGGCAACTGGTTTCTCTGGTGTAGCATTGCAACCTGAATCAAGTATTATTGCTGTTTTCTATGCAACAAGTGCATAGTGTTTTGTTTTTCTGGTGTAGATCTTTCTGCATTTTAGGTTTCTGGTTCTTTGGTTCTCAGTGGTCTTCTATTGGCTACTGTCTTGACTTGTAAAGCAGTCAAGAAGTGTGTTGGAAGGGGTATTGTAACGGTCTCTAATTTGCTGTAGCAAATAAATCTCACCTGGTATTTCTCAAAGGGACAGGGGTTTTTCTCTCCAGTTTTACTCCAACTCCCTTGGTCGAGGCCTAAAGCTAGTACTATAGGATTTTCTACACCAGCTCTTCCCTCCCTTGAGTTACAAAACATTCATTCAACTGGCATACGCTCTGTCTTTATGCCTATTACTCTCCAACATTTCTCTTCACCACCCTTTTTAATTATTTTTTCTTACTCTCCCAATTTTCAACATCCTTGTTTTTTTCACTTGTGTTATTTTCATTTTCCATGTTTTATTCACTCATTTTGGTTTTTTTTTTTTGCATAACTAAAATTTTGAATTGCTTTCAATTTTCTTTTTTGGATGTCTCATATGTTTCATTTCATCAGCTCAACATGAAATCACATATTTTCTGCAATTGCATAATTTTTCACTGTTTCACTGTTTCATTTTTTCATTCATCCCTCATATCCATTTCCTCCTCTCCTCAAACATCCATCAAATATTTTCAATTCCTCTATTTTCTCATCTCATCTCTCCAGGTAAGTAATTTTATTTTCTTATTTTTGATTATTTTACTTGCTAATAATTTACTTTTTCTCTCTTTTTTTTTGTCCTTTTTTTTTTCTTTTTTTTGTCCTGTAAGTGCTTTTTTTTTTTTTAAGGTTAGACTAATTTTGTTTTGTTTTTTTTCTTTTTTTCACCCTCCATCATCCCACTTTCTTCCCTCCTTGTCTGCCTCCATACCCTCCTTTCTCCCCTTCTTGGCCACCTCAAGTCCCCCCCTTTACCCCCTGCATCATCCCCTTTTCTCCCCTCCTTGTCTTCCTCCATACCCAGATTTCTCCCCTTCTTGGCCACCTCAACTCCCCCCTAGGGTGGGTAAAGGGGGAGTGAAGGGAGGGAAAGGGGGACTAAAGGGGGGGTTTGAGGTGGGTAAGAAGGGGTTAAAGTGGGCATTGAGGGGGTAAAGGGGAATTTTGAGGTGGGAAAGGAAGGGTTAAAGGTGGGATTGAGGGGGTAAAGGGGGGGGCATTTTGAAGCAAGAAAAAAAATACTAATCTCTGATTTTTAATTTTTTTTACAGATTTGTTTTTTTTCCCTTAGTTTCTGGACATTTCACCCTGTTTCCAAAATAAATCAGGTAATGTAATTTTTATTTATTTTTTTTTTGCAAATAAATTTACTGGATTTATTTTTTTTTTTTGGTGAATTTGTTTGTTGTTTTGAGAACTTTATCTGGTATTTTAAAAAGAATTTAGGATTTATTTTGATTTTTATTTTTTTGCAATTTATTTAACTTTTTTTTTATTTATTTTTTTAAAATTTTTTTTTCCAGGATATTACCTGGTATTTCAATCATAATTCAGGTTTTTATTTTCATTTTTAATTTTTTTCAAAATTTTTTACTGATTATTTTGCAATTTTTTTTTTGTTTTTTTTAGCAAAAAAAAAATTTTTTTTTCAATTATTTTAACAATAATTTTTTATTTTAGATTTTTTTTAATATATTTGTGTATTTTTTTGTTATATAAATTTTTTTTCAAGGATGTTACTATGGTAAGTTTAACTCACTCATCTTCATTATCATCAATTTCTTCTGAATCATCTTTATTGTCAGCCAGGCTGCTAGACTTAACCAGTAAAATAATTAATTATTTAGTGAAATGAAGCCGCACCTTATTATTTTAATTATATTACTTATAATTTATTTACTTTAATTTACCTATAACAAATTAACTAATTACAGAATGGTAAAGCTAGTGAATAATTAAAATTAATATTAATTTTCCCTTATATTTCTATTGTCTAACACCGTGCTCAATGACAGGTTAAAAGAAATAGAAATTAATATTAAAATAAATAAAAATAAAAATTTAATATTCAAATAAAATTAACTACCTACAAAAAATTCAAACTACTTATTTAAAATTGACATTTACAGTAAATTTTAAATATAGTAATTTATTTCTGTCATATACAGTAAATACACTTTTCTGACACCTTTTTTGGAACAACTTTATTAATTGGAAATATTTTTCTGGAATATTCTTTTCTTCTCTCAGACTACTGTATTTAGCATTTTAACACTGTGCCGTGTCTCTCCTTTGCCTATATAAGGCCTTCCTTTCTGGTTGTTTTTGATTCATTCCTTACTTACAAAACATTTTTATTAAATACTACTTAAACTCTTTATTACTATACTTTATCATATTAGTAGTTAGAACAACGTAATTCTAATCTATAAAATATAATAATATATTAAAACAATACCTCTTATTAATTGAGTAAAACCAATTAAAAGTTATAAGAAATACGTACCAAATTTTTGAGAGCCCATTAACCCATCCATACCCTCGTAGGACCTCGAGTTTAATCTTCTAGACAAAGGGGTACCACCGACAGTTGGCGTCCTTTCCAAATCATCAACGGTGCATTGCTATCTTGAGGCCGGAGACCGTGGGACCATCACCACCGAGGTACCTATAAGGATGAGTGGATGACAAAAACCACAAATGTCATCAATCACGTGACTTATTTTTTTCTTCAAACAGGAATTGAACCGTGCTCCAAAACTTAGGCTTATATATTTTCATGGTAACTATATTGATTACTATTTGTGGGTCACTTTTAACTCTTCATACTCTACATATTTCCTTTTACTCAACACTCTGTAAGTGGCATTAATTTGCTCATTTTACAGGGGGAGGTGTCTGATAAGTTAAACTAATTTTTTATTTATTTTCCTAGTTGACCAAGATAGAGCAATTGTGTTCTTAGTCCTAGAAGTAATATTTTTTTTTAATAAAAATTAATTATATTTTTCAGTTGACTTTGTCCTGATAAATTAAATTTTATTGTTCCAGTTGACAAATCGTCCTGACAATAAAATTTTAATAATTAATAAAAAATAAATTATATTAAATTATCCCAGTTGACAATTTAGTCCTGGTAATTAAATATTTTTCAGTTGATTTAAATCCTGATAATTATCATAAATTAATTTTTTAATCAAAAATTAATTTAATTTCTTCATTTGATTTCTTTTAGTCCTGGTTAAGAGATTATTTTGAATTAATAAATAATTTATTATTTTTCAGTTGATTTTTGTACTGAAGAGTTTTATATTCTTTTTATTATGATTTTTCTTTTCAATAAAAGCAAAAATAAAACTAATTCATCTTATTGTTTCCTTCCCTCACTTCAGGTTAAATTTAAACAATGACTGATTAAGGTGTTTCTGCTGCACGTGAAGAAGAATTGAATCTGATTGATTGTGATGAGTCTACTGCTGTGAGTTCTCCTTTAACTACAAAATTGGCTCAAATTAATAAATCATTGAACCAATCAGAATGTGGAAATGGAAGATCTGGTGGAAACAAATGCTCAGGAACAAAAACCTTCAATTAACCCCCCAGAAGGACTTCCTATAGGCTTCAAAATTTAAAAAAATGCCTTTACCTCAGCAAGTAAAGAACCTATCCACCCACATAAATGAACTGAGGACCGAGAACTTAAAACTGAGAGAAAGAATAGACTCACTAGAGGAAAAGGTAAGAAAAAGAGATGCCTTTCTTCAAGAGAAGAGGAGAACTCCTCCCCCCAGGGATCTTCCACAATTGGATCCCCAGAAAACAGAAAAGGTGGAAGTGTCAAAGTAGCAATGGGATTGGTTAAACACCCAGTGGGATTATCTGTTTCAACAGCAGCAGTCTCAAATGCCTCAGGAAGGTCTGTCAAGACCCAGTCAATTCAACCCAACACATCCTCACCCTTATCCAGGAGGCAAAAAAAGAAAAAAAAATATTCAGATCTTGTCCAAACCTTGGTAAGTCCCTCTTTTGAATCTCAAGTACCATTACTTGTTACTGATCCAGTTCCTTCAGGTAATTCTGGAAGAGGGGATGATACTAAAAGACCAGTATAGGTTGATATGAGTAGACAAATCACTCAATTTTCTAATGTATCTAATCCTTTAGTTTTAATTGCTACTTCAATGATAAATCCTGATATGGCTATTATTGATAAAACACTTGAACCTGAGTTTTATGAGAATCTGGAAAGTTACTCTGTTTCTTTATTGAGAAACACTCCAGATGTAGCAAAAATTAATGATGAATATTTGAGAGATATTATTGCTAAACAAAATCATATCATGAACAACATGCAATTAACTAAGAAATATAATAGTTTGTTAACTGCAAAGGGTTATCAAGCATTAAAGAGTGAGTTACAGAGAGTTTCTGATGATTTGTTTCATTACAAAGCAACTCATGAAAAGAAAGTTGCTTTATGGCAAAATATCAAAAATAATTTATCTAAACTACAAGATACTGTGTCTGCCTGTTTCCAGGAACTAGAGGTAGATAAGATGAACCTGAAAAGATTGAGTGATCATTATTCATCTTTTTAAAATAAAACCCAGTTTTCTTTTGCAACAATCAATGAGAGTTTATCTAGTCTTCCAAGGGTGAAAATTAGACTAACAACCATTGAAGAAAAATTGAATTCATTTTTTAATGATCAAAAATATTCTGAAGTTTCTTTAAAGGAACATATTGGACAGGATGCTCCAAGTTAACATGTTTCTAGTTCATCTGAAGTAAAATTAGACTCAGAAATGCCTGTTGATATCAATAAGTTTCCATCAAAAATTGATGATGCACCAGGATCTTCAACAGAAGGATTAAACAATGAGATTACTGCACAATTTGAGAGGTTAAAGCTGCTTCTTACTCAGAGACAAACTAATACTAAGGAGACTCCTTCAAATCAAAAGAATTGGCCAAAACTTGACCAGTACCCATTATTTGATGGTGATTCTTTTTCTGATTGGCAGCAATTCATTTGCAGAATTGATAACTTAAAAAATTCTTACAAACTCACAGATACGGAAATTGTGTCTAAGTTAATTTCTTTTTTACCAATGTTGCCCTAATGTGGTATGAATCTGTTCTCCTGGATATTAATGACTACTCATGGGAAGATTGGAAAAAATTGATTAAAGCACAATTTGGTGGCTCCAAGTTTAGGATGGCCCAACAAATTCAGTATGAGGAAGCTAGATATAGCTCTTCTACTGATAAACCTATTGAGTTCTTAATGAAACTTGTAAAAATCTTGAGGGAAATGGATCCAAATATGGAGTTTGAGTTATGGAAGGATAGGATCCTTTATAAATTACCAAGGTCTTTGAGAGACTTGATAGTGGCTAGTACTGAGTTCGCCATAGAACCTTCTTCCTTCATTAATACTTGTAATGATATCCCTCTAAAGAACAAGTATGATGCCAGAAGATTCATTCCTAGAACCCCTTTTGAGATATCCTCCACTTACCAACAGAAACCTCTGGAAAAGGTTGGTAAACCTTCTGCCCCTGTTGCACCTAAAAAGTATGCAACAAACACTTGCTTCAAGTGCAACAAGCCTTGGCAGAAAAGCCATGTTTTTGACAAGAAGACAAATCTTGATGAACAAACTGAGGAGTATGCTGATGACACAATAGCACTGGATGATACTTCAAGTGATTGTGCCAGCAATTTTTCATATGAATCTCAACAAGAAATCTTGATGCTGGAAGAAGATATTCATTATTTAAATACTATTGATATTGATAATAATGATTTATCTACAGTTGAGGATGCTGAGATCATAAGAAAAATTAAGGATAGATCAATTGTTATTGCCCCTCTCAAAGCACCAGTCTTGATCAATGGAACCAGCATTGAAGTTGTTCTGGATTCTGGAGCTGGAGGAAGTGTATTATCTGAATAAAACTTGCTTCAGTGGATCAAGACTATAAATCAAAACTTATGCCTATCATTTCTGAAAATTGGAGAGGTTATGGCTCTGTTTTGTCCCCCATTGGTAAACACAAAGCCACAGTGTTTTTTAAATATAACCATGGTTTTGTAATAGCTATTTGTGATTTTGTTGTCATGAAAAATGATAACTTAAGAAGTTGGTTTATTATAGGAAATGAAATTTTAACCAAATATGGAATAAATTTGGATCCTTCAAACCAATGCTTCACAATGGGGATGAATAGGAGGAGAAAATTAAAGATTTCCTCCCCCAAAAATTGTTAAAACCAGAATGGAACACATGTAATTCTGTGATTCAATATAAAGGAAGATCTACAAAGGAAATGCATGCCCTTATGTCTGAAATAGACAATGCTTCTTTTGGAGAACAACTTTCTGGTGAGGATAAAGATTCCATCATTAAATTGATAAAATCTTTTCCTATGGCCTTTTCTCTTGGTTCACATGAACTAGGATTAGTTAAAGAAGAAATGAAAATTTCATTATCTAGTCCTTTAACTGACATACCACCTAGTTTGAAGAAGAAGCCTTATCCTGCTTCTCCCACAAAGAGAAAATATATTGAGGATAATATCTCTACCCTTTTGAAAATGAATATTATTGAAAAGGTAGTTGAGACACCTAAATATTGTTTTATCTCACCTGTCCTAATTTCTTATGAGAAAGATAAATCCAGGTTATGTGGTGATTATAGAGCATTAAATAATTATACTGTTGATGATATTTATCCTTTACCTAGAATTAGCTCTATACATGCTACCTTACAAGGTGCTAAATATATAAGCTGTTTGGATGGTAACAAGGGATATCACCAGGTACCTGTTGAGAAGAATTTCAAGAATTTTTTGATGATTGCTACTCATATGGGTATTTATAAGTATGTTAGGATGCCATTTGGCCCTAAAAATTCCCCTTCAGTTTTTCAAAAAGTTATTGATAACACATTCCATCAGGAGATAATTGAAGGATGGCTGATGGTTTATATTGATGATATCATTATATTCTCAAAAATATTTGAGGGCCATTTTAACCACCTGTGTAAAGTGTTCCACAAAATGGATGAAATAAATATGACCCTTGTTTTGAAGAAATGTAAATTTGGTTTTCATTCCTTAAAAGTGCTTGGTCATGTTGTTTCAGGGTTACAGATATATGTTGACCAAAACAAAGTGGCAGCCATACAGCAGGTGAAGGCTCCTGCCACAGTTAGAGAGCTCCAGAGTTTTTTGGGAATGTTTGGATACTATAGACAGTATATTAAAAATTACCAAGTCATAGCTTTACCCCTTACCCAACTGACTCGGAAAAATGTTGCTTTTGTCTGGAATAGTTAAAGGCAGAGAGCTTTTGACACTATGAAACACTGTTTGATGTCAGCACCAATTCTTGCTTTACCTGACTTTAATCAACCATTTGTTTTGTACACTGATGCCAGTTTTATTAGTATTGGTGATTCCCTCCATCAAAAACAAATAATTAATGATAAAGTATCAGAAGTAGTAATTTGTTATATTTCAAGAACCTTGAGAAATAGTGAATTGAAATATGGTGCCACTCAGCTTGAATGTTTAGCCGTAGTGTGGGCTCCAGAAAAGCTACATTATTACCTAGATGACCAGAATTTTGAACTTGTCACTGACTGCAGTACAGTTAAATCCCTTTTAAACTTGAAAAAACACAACAGACATATGTTCAGATGGCAGTTAGCTGTTCAGGAATACAGAGGGAGAATGACAATTACTCATAGGGCTGGTACTGTTCACTCAAATGTGGATATGTTATCAAGGTTACCTTTACTAAATGATGACTCTAATCCTGCTTATGATCCTGAGGATGAAATTATTTATATTCATGGGATATATATGGTTGATATAGAGGAAGAGCTATTACAGCTTATTCTGGACTCATATGATAAGGACACTGACTTAAAAAAGTTATGCACCATATTAAATGATCCAATGAATGCTTCAATATAAGCATTAATTAAAACCCTTCCAACAAAGTACCAGAAGGCTTTGGAGAAAGGTAAATTTTCAATTGATGAAGGATATCTATATTATAGAAGAAAGTTGAGTAGTGTCATTGTTATTCCTCCTTCTATGAAAGAAATCATCTTGAAAATTTGTCATGATGACATATTAGCTGGACATTTTGTTTTTGAAAAAACAATGATCAGAATTAAAAACGCTGACTGGTGGGTTAATAGGTCTGAAGACACAAAATTATATGTTGAATCTTGTGATTCTTGCCAAAATCAAAAAGTTTGACTGGTAAGAGGGCTGGATTAATGAAACATACTGAACCTCCTGATGCACCATGGCAGATAATAAACATGGAGTTTGTAACAGGATTACCTATTTCTGGAAAAGAAAGTTATAACTCTTGTTGGTTTATTGTGGACAGATTCACTAAAATGTGTAAATTTATCCCTACTCACAAGGATGTTTCCACTAAAGAAGTAACTTTCTTATGGTGGAATCATATGTTTAATACTTCTGGTTTTCCCAAAGCCATAATCTCTGACAGAGACCCTAAATTTACTTCTGAATTTTGGATGTCTGTGATGGATGTTTGTGGCTGTGATCTGAAACTTTCTACTTCCTATCACTCTCAGACTGATGGATTAGCTGATAGAAAAATTCAGACTTTGGAGGACATGATAAGAAGTTATTGTGCCTTTGACCTTGAGTACATATAAAATGACAGACTCACTCATGATTGGTTTACCTTACTCCCTTAATTGGAATTTGCTTATAATAGCACTTTTCATTCTGTTACTCAAAGAAAGCCTTATGAGCTCTGGCTTGGATATGTTCCAAATACTCCTGCACAAATTCTCAATAATAAAAATCTAAATTTGATTTACATCCTGGTGTAAAATATTTTCTTCAAATGCAAAAACTTTGCAGAAGTCATGCTCAAAAGTGTATTGAAAAATCAATTGAATATGAGAAGAAGAGATGGGAAAAATCCCATAAAGAATACACTTTTAAAAAGGGTGATGAAGTGTTGATTTCTACAGTCCACTTCAATTTACAAGGTAATAACAAATTGAAAGACCCATTTGTTGGTCTATTTTTTGTCAGAAGAATGGTTGGTGATAATGCAGTTGAATTTATTTTGTATTCTCCATATGACAGAAAACATCCTGTTTTTCCAATATCTCTTTTGAAACCTTACACATCCAATAGTGATTTATTCCCAAAAAGTAGGGGAAGACCAAAGAAATCCCCTAATGAAATCACTGAAACAGCAGAAATTGATAAGATTCTGAATGACAGAATAGTCACTGCTGAAAAAGGTACAGAATACCTATTGAGATTCAAGATTAAATCTTCTGAATATGATTCTTGGATACCTGGGAAGAAGATATCTAATCTTCCTACTCTGCTAATGAAATATAAAAAGAAAAAATCATCAAATTTTTTTATTGTTTTTTTTAGAGTGAGGGAGTGTCAGCCAGGCTGCTAGACTTACCCAGTAAAATAATTAATTATTTACTGAGATGAAGCCACACCTTATTATTTTAATTTTATTAATTATAATTTATTTACATTAAATTTACCTATTAGAAATTAACTAATTACAGAATAGTAAAGTTAGTGAATAATTAAAATTAAAATTAATTGTCCCTTATATTTCTATTATCTAACACCGTGCTCAATGACAGGTTAAAAGAAATAGAAATTAATATTAAAATAAAGTAAAATAAGAATTTAATATTCAAATAAAATTAACTACCTACAAAAAATTCAAACTACTTATTTAAAATTGACATTTACAGTAAATTTTAAATACAGTAATTTATTTCTGTCATATACAGTAAATACACTTTTCTGACACCGTCTTTTTTGGAACAACTTTATTAATTGGAAATATTTTTCTGGAATATTCCTTTCTTCTCTAAGACTACTGTATTTAGGATTCTAACACCGTGCCGTGTCTCTCCTTTGCCTATATAAGGCCTTCCTTTCTGGTTGTTTTTGATTCATTCCTTACTTACAAAACATTTTTATTAAATACTACTTAAATTCTTTATTACTATACTTAATCATATTAGTAGTTACAACAATGTAATTCTAATCTATAAAATATAATAATATCTTAAAACAATACCTCTTATTAATTGAGTAAAACCAATCTAAAGTTATAAGAAATATGTACCAAATTGTTGAGAGCCCATTAGCCCATCCAAACCCTTGTAGGACCTCAAGTTTCATCTTCTAGACCAAGGGGACCACCAACATTTATCCTCTCTTTCTTCCTTGTCTTCAAATTATGAATGCTTTAAGAATCACCATCAAATATATTCGACTTCTTATTCTTTATCTTTAGTCTCTTCTACCTCTTCAATGTCCTTCAATTCTATTCCTTCTACCAATCAATATGAGCTTTCCTTTCCAGAAAATAAAAAGCAGAAAATCATGGAGCCAGCTAGAGAATAAAGTGATTCAAAGAAGAGAATTTTTCAAAATAGAAAATTGATTAGGATGAAGATATTTTGCAAAAAATTCTTTGGAAATTTGGAAAAGCTCAAATTTTATAAAACTTCAATATCAAATCTTAAGAAATTTTTTTTTTACAAAAATATCCAAAACCTTACAGAAGGCAGTATAGCTCTCATTGTTTCCGTTGTCAATAACGGATACAAACCTCAATTCATTTTGGTAGTTCATTCATTTAATGTGAAAAAGGATGTAGTTTTTTTCCAGCTTTCTGATTTAATTTCTACTTTTTATCAAATGGCTTTGGTTTGACAACCCCTATCAAATAAAAATCTGATTTCTGGTGTCATGGAAGGTTTTGTTTGGAAACCAGGATATGATCAAGGAGTTTCTTTTTGTGTGTAAATATTTTTTATTTTAAGTAATTTTTAATTTTGTCATACATTTCAGGAATTTATTCTTTATTGAAAAATTTGAAACTGGAGCAAATGGAAGTAGATCTGAAATAATGGAATTCTTTAGGATCATTTAATATTTTCTTGGAAAATCAATTTAATAAATTATGTATTCAAGCTTTTAAAAAAACCATCAACTTGCTTTAGAATCTTGTTTACCAAATTGGTCTGATCCTGAATGGGAAGAAGCAATAAATGCTTATGTTTTTTTTCCTAATGTTATCATCACTTATAAAGGATTCTACAATAATGTTAATCTAGATAAAAATGATAAGAGTTGTCCAGCATTTGGAATTTTCTCTTATATTAATCCAGAGACTGGTGTTTCTATTCCATAACCCTCTTCTAATGAGTGACATAGCCTTTATTTTCCTGACCATAAATGTATTATTGGTTTTGGTAGTGGCAATAGAATAGCTGAGGCTATATGGAGTTCTTCTCAACATTGGCATCAAACAACTAAAGCACCTGCAACTTTTGTTTCTTGTCAAGAATTTACCCATTTTGGCTGTTCCTTCCAAATAAATGAAGGTCTTATTATTTGTATTAATAATTAAAAAAATAGATAAAAAAATTGTTCTTAGTAGATCTGTCAAGTACTGTTGGAAGGTCATCTAGAGGAAGAAGAAGAAGGAGAAGAAACCAGAGAGGAAAAGCAGAAATTATGAATAGGGAGTAAAAATGTAGTAGTAATAAAATTAGATTTATAGATTTAAGATAAATGGTAATAAATATAGAGAAAATGCAACAACACTTTATGAGGAGAGACACAATAGAGAGGTTTTAATTTATTTATAAAAATTTTATTTTAAGTAATTCAAATGTTCTGCGCGGCTAACAATTATTATTACAAATAGACTTAAAGCAACCTTAATTAAATATTTAATATTTAAATTAAAATTATAATACTAATAAAATAACAAACAACGTGTATATATATATTTTAAAATATGTTAGAGTATGAGTAATAAGTGATGATGCTACAGGGGATTATCCAAGGCCTTTTTATAAGCAAGGGGTCCTCTGAAGCGCCACAAATGAGTATTTACAAAATAGTAATAAAGTAAAACAAGAATATAAAAGAATATAACTAAAACATAGATATTTAGAGAAAAACATGAAACAATAAACTAAACCCGTGATTAAGTAACCAATTTCCCACCATAAGTTCCCAAAACAATTAATTAAAATAAACAGTAACTAAGTAAGTCTGAAACATCAGAACTGTGAGTAAAATAATCCAAAACAGTTATTACAGTGAGATGTAAAGGCTTTAATTAAAACAAATAAAATTATTTTTATGCAAAAATTCATGTAATCAATTTAATCCAGTATAAGGCAAAATTAATTAATTGTATTAACTATGTAATTAATTCAATAACTAGTTTAAATGAAAAAAATAATTAATTTAATAATATTTCTAATTTAAAGTGAGAATTCAAATACCATCTTATTAAATAAGTGTTTTAATTTTTTAAATAAGTGTTTTAATTTATTAAATAAATTTACTTACACAATTAAGGGTCAAAAAAGCGCCCAATATTATTTTTTAAAAAGATATGTAAGGCTTTATTTAATATATAAATTTAATTAATTAATTTAATTACATTATAAGTTTATTTTACACTTATAATTATAATATATGCTTATAATTAATTAATTATTAATTTATATGTATTAAATACATAAAAATGTGCCATAATTTATAGACTATAAAATACATCATGCCTAATTTAAATGTATAAATAATTTATATAATAATAAAAGTAATATAATACTTATTTTACTTATATTTTATAAGATACTTAGATAATTTTAATATGCAATGAAATTTTAATTTATATACATAACATGCATATTTTTACAGGCTCTTTCAGGTCCAATAAATTAATATAGCTTTTACTGGGCTCCTGGTGCAGCCTGTCTGACAAGTATGGTAACTAAAGTATTATAAAAGTTTTTCTATCATTAAATATTTTCTTCCATTTTTTTTTCTATTTTTTTCTCTTTTTTTCTTTTTTATTAATTTTTTTTACTTATTTTATTTTTTATCTTTTTTAATTTTTTTAAATCTTCCTTTTTATTTTATTTTTTTTCAATTTTATTTTTCCTTTTTAATTTTTTTCATTTAATTTTGGATTTTTCTCTTCCAATTATTTTTTAAAGTTACACCAAGATAGTTTACTGTTTTTATATAATGGTGCATCTGGCCATAGGTCGTTCTACTTGTTATTATATAAAATAGGAAAAATTTATTGGAACTGGTGAAAATTATTGGTTGTAGGTATTTTAATTTTTGATTTTTTTTCATTTAATTTTGGATTTGTCTCTTCCAATTTTTTTTAAAGTCACATCAAGATAGATTACTGTCAGCCAGACTGCTAGACTTAGCCAGTAAAATAATAATTTACTATTTACTGGGATGAAGCCACACCTTTTTTATTTCTTATTTTATTATTAATTATATTTACTTTTTAATTACTTATAACAAATTTACTAATTACAATAAGCAAATTTAGTAAATATTTAAAATCAATATTAATTTCCCTTATAATCTTATTTCCTGACACTGTGCTAAATGAAAAGTTACAGAAATAAAATTATACTTATACTAAAAAAAAATGATAAAAAATTCAAATGAGTTTATTTAAAAAATATTCAAATATCTAAAAATTGAAAATTCAAATTATTTTGTACAAAGTGTGACATTTAAAAATGAACTTTATAATATATCAAATAAATTTATATATACTAAAACATATTTTATTTTCACATCCTTTTAGTACTCTCTGTTATTGGTTATTTCTTATTATGGAAAAGTCTTTTCTCTCCCAGCCTTGTATGTAGACTTCTTAACTCCATGTTCTCTCTATTCTTTTTGCCTATAAAAGGTCTTGTATTTTGTGCTGTTTTTGATCATTCTATACTGTTTACACAATTTATAATTTACAACCCAAAAACTTTTTTATTACTACTACCACTGCTTTAGTATTTAAACTTGTGTAAAATCTATACTTTATAAGTAATAATAATCTTATCCTTTTACCTTCTACTTGAGTAATTAAAATATAAAGATAAAAATTACGTACCCTATTGAAATCCTTTAGTTATCTACCTTCTCTACCATTTGGACTGCTGTAAAATTTTCTAGACCCAAAAGGACCCCTTAAAAGTTGTGAGACTTTCCCAATTGTTGTTGAAACTTTGTTATCTGGACACCGGTGACCAAGGGACCTTCTATCATAAGGATCAATAAGGAATTGCGAACAACCAAAAAACAACAAACGTCATAAATCACGTGGCTTACCTTTTTTTCCACAACTGGGAATTGAACCTTGCTCCAAATCTAAGGTTTATATAGGTGTTTTTGTCTATACATTTGTAGTGACAATACCAGTTACTATCTGTAGGTCTCACTCTGCTTATTTCAGCTTTCTTGTTTATCTTTTTACTCAGCACTCTGTAGTGGCATTAATTTGTTCACATTACAAGGCGAGGTTCCTGGTAAATAATAATTTGTTTGAATTTTTTTTCCTAGTTGACCAAGATAGAGCAATACTGTTCTTAGTCCCAGACATAATAAAAGTATTTTAATAAAATATATTATTATTTTTAATTATTTAAGTTGTTAATTCTCCCAATAATTAAAAATTTTATTGTTCAAGTTGAAAATTTTCCTGAAAGTGAAATAATAAATATATAAATTATGAAATTTAATTATATTAAATTACTTCAGAAGACTCATAGGCCTGATTATTATATATCAATATATATATAACTAATTGAGATTGGTATTAATTATTTCAGTTGACTTTCTGTCCTTATAATTAATAAATTATTTAACTATTTCAGTTGATTCATTTTGAATCCTGGTAGTAAAATATACATATCTTAAGTAGTTTAAATAAAATTTTCATAATTATTCAGTTGATTTTTGTCTTGATAAATAATATTCTCATTATTCCGGTTGATTAAATAATCCTGATAAATGATTATATACCTGAAATATTTTTATTTTTTCCTTTATTTTTCTTTCAAAAAAGTTAAATAATAACTGATTAAATTTTAATATTTCTTTCTCTCAGTTCAGCTATACACAAAAATGACTGATCAAAGTGCTTCTTCTGGCAGTGATGAGGAGCTTGACTTGATTTATTATGATGAGACTTCTGTAAGTTCTCCTTTGGCTACAAAACTTGCTCAAATTAATCAATTATTGGACCAATCAGGATTTTTAAATGCAAGAAATAGAAATAATAGTGGAAAAATCTGCTCTGGATCAAAAGCCTTCAGTGAACCCCCCAGAAATGATTCCAAAAGATTCAAGATTGAAAAGATGCCCTTGCAACAGCAAGTAAGAAACCTCTCCACTCACATCAGGGAGTTGAGAGCAGAAAATCTCAAAATAAGGTAAAAAGCAGAAATCCTAGAAGAAACGGTAAGAAACATAGAATCCTTTCTTCAAGAGAAGAGGAAACCTCCTCCAGCACCAAAAGACCATCCAAAATTGGCCCCTCAACAACAGTAAAAAGTGGAAGTTTCAAAATGGCAATGGGACTGGCTAAACACCCAGTGGGACTACCTCTAGGCCCAACAACAACAACAGCATGCACCTCAGGCAGTTCCTTCAAGAACCCATTACCTCTTCACCCCTACCAAGGTGGAAGAAAGAGAATGAACAATCAAATTCAATTTTTGCCAAAACCATGGTAAGCCCCTCTATTGAATCCCAAGTACCCTTTCTTGTTACTGATTCAGTTCTTTCATGTAATTCTGGAAGGGGAAATGATACCTTGAGACCAGTAGAGTATGAATGTAGTAGTCAGATTGCTCAATATTCTATTGTAAAAAATCCTTTGTTATTGATTGCTACTTCAATGATAATTCCTGATATGGCTATTATTGATGAAACACTTAATCCTGAATTATATGAGAATCTAGAAAATCATTCTGTTTCTTTATTAAGAAACACTCCATATGTAGCTACCATTAATGATGAATATTTGAGGGATATTATTGCTAAACAAAATCATATAATGAAAAACATTCAATTGACTCAGAAATTTTATAATTTGTTAACTGAACAAGTTATCAATCAGTGAGAAGTGAGTTACAGAGAGTTTCTGATGATTTTTTAAGTACAAAGTAACTCATGAAAAGAAAGCAGCTTTGTGGCGAAATATCAAGAATGATTTTTCTAAATTACAAGATACTGTGTCTATTGGTTGACAGTTGCGAGAGAGACACAAATTGAACTTAAAGAGATTAAGTGACCATTATTCGTCTTTCTAAAATAAGAACCAGTTATCTTTTGCAACCATCAATGAAAGATTATCTAGTATTCCAAGAGTGAAGACTAGGCTAACAACCATTGAAGAGAGATTGAATTCATTATAACATGACCAAAGGTTATCTGACATTTCTTTGAAAGAACCTGTTTCACAGGATACTCCAATTGTACCTGTACCTAGTTCATCTAAAGTAAAATTAGTGCCAGAAATGAAATTAGATATTACTGAGTTTACATCAAAAATTGATGATGTACTTTGTTCATCTACAGAAGGGTTAAACAATGAGATTACTGCCCAATTGGAAGCTACTTCTCACTCAAACAAGCTTGTAATAAGGAGACTTTTTCAAATCAAAAGAATTGGCCAAAACATAACCAATATCTAACATTTGATGGTGATTCTTCCTCTGATTGGAAGCAATTTATTTTCAGGATTGATAATCTGAAAAATTCTTACAAACTCCCAGATGAGGAAATTGTGTCAAAATTGATTTCTTTATTTACCAATGTAGCCCAAATGTGGTATGAATCTTTCTTCTTAAATAAAAATGACTACTCATGGGAATATTGGAAGAAGTTAATTAAAACACAATATGGTGGTTTCAAGTTTAGGTTAGTTAAACAAAGGAAGTATGAAGAAACTAGATATATCTCTTCTTCTTCTGAAAAAACTATTGAGTTCCTGATGAAACTTGTAAAGCTCTTGAGGGAAATGGACCCAGATATGGAGTTTGAATTATGGAAGGACAGTATCCTCTATAAATTATCTATGTCTCTGAGAGACCTGATAGTTGCTAGGACTGAGTTCTCAAGAGAACCTTTTTATTTTATTAAAACTTGTAATGAGATCCTTTTAAATAACAAGTATGATTCTAGAAGATTCATTCCTGGAAATTCATTGGAGAAAACCTCAAATTACAAACAGAAACCCTTTGAAAAAGTTGGTAAACCTTCTTCCCCTGTTGCACCTAAAATGTATGCAACAAACACTTTCTTTAAATGCAGAACCCCTTGGCAGAAAGGCCATGTTAGTGACAAGAAAATAAATCTTTTTGAACAGAAAGAGGAGCATGCTGATGACACAGTTGCACTGGCTGATACTTCAAGTGATTGTGCCAGCAATATTTCATATGAATCTCACCAGGAAATTTTAATGCTGGATGAAGATATTCATTATTCAAATAATATTGATATTGGGAATAATGTTGTATCTACAGTAGAAGATGCTAATATCATAAGGAATCTTGAGAACAGCTCAATAATTATTGCCACCCTGAAGGCACCAGTCTTATTAATGGAAATAACATTGAGGTTGTTTTAGATTCTGGAGCTGGAAGAAGTGTAGTATCTGAAAAACCACTTGCTTTAGTGGACCAAGAACTTAAATCAAAACTTTTTCCCATCATTTCTATGAATTGGAGAGTTGATGGCTCTGTTTTGTCCCCAATTGGTAAATACAAAGCCACAGTATTTTTCAAATATAACCATGGTTTTGTAATATCTATTTGTGATTTTGTTGTCATGAAAAATTATAACTTAAGCAGTTGGTTCATTGTGGGAAATGATATTTTAACCAAGCATGGCGTAAAATTGGATCCCTCAAACCAATGCTTCACAATGGAGATGAATGGGAAGAGAAAATTCGATATTTCATCCCCCAAAAAATTATTAACACCAGGATTGAACACATTTCATTCTGTAGTTCAATATAAAGGAAGATCTACAATAGAAATGCCTGCCCTTTTTCTGAAATTGACACTGCTTCTTTTGGAGAATAACTTTCTGGTGAGGAAAAAGATTCCATCATTCAATTGATAAAATCTTTTCCTATGGCCTTTGCTCATGGGTCACATGAATTAAGATTGGTAAAAGAAGAAATTAAACTTTCATTATCTTTCCCATTAGCTGAAATACCACCTAGTTTAAAGAAGAAGCTTTATCCTGCTTCTCCCACAAAAAGAAAAGATATTGAAGACAATATCTCTACCCTTTTATAAATGAATATTATTGAAAAGGTAGTTGAAACACCTAAAAATTGTGTTATATCACCTGGCCTAATTTCTTATGAGAAAGATAAAGCCAGGTTATGTGGTGATTATAGAGCATTAACCACTTATACTGTGGATGATATATATCCTTTACCTAGAATTAGCTCTATACATACTACCCTACAAGGTGCTAAATATATCAGCTGTTTAGATGGTAATAAAGGAAATCACCAGGTAATTGTTGAGAATAATTCTCAGAATTTTCTGATGATTGCCACTCATATGTTTATTTATAAGTATTTTAGGATTCCATTTGACTCTAAAAATTCCCCTTCAGTTTTTCAAAAATTTATGGATAACACATTCCATCAGGAAGTAATTGAAGGATGGCTGATGGTTTACGTGATGATATCATCAAATTCTCTAAAAGATTTGAGAACAATCTTAACCACCTGTGTTGTGAGGCTGAGGTCAAGTACAAAGACGTGAACTACCTTTAATGTTCAGTTGTCTAGAAGATTTTAATGGTCCTATATGAATTCTGTAGTACAAATCCTGTCAGTCAGTCGTCTAGAAGAGGTAAGAAAAATAGGAGAAAAAGGAGGAGAGAAGGAGGAGGACAAAGGAAAATAAAGAAATAAACCAAAAATATATATTTAATTTATTTGAGAGGGAAACAACGGTGAGCAACTTTGAGAGGTGACAAAAACTTTGATTTTATTAACAATAATATTATTAAATGTAAGGGTTCTGTGCGGCAAACACTTTTAATTACTATCAGACTTAAAGCAACCTTTGATTTGTTGTATAGAATTTTAATTAGATTTGTATTACTAATAAAAAAATATAAACGTAATAAAATGGTTATTTAATTTGTTGAGTGTGTAATAAGTGATGAGGCTACAGGGGATTATCCAAGGCCCTTTTATAGGCAATGGGTCCTCTGAAGCGCTACTATCTTTGTAAATACAATGATTAGAATGGAATAAAACAAATATATCAAAAGAGTAAATGAAACATAACAATATAGAGAGAAACATGAAACAATTAATTAAAACCCCAATTAAGAATCCAATTTCCCCGTCATTAATTCCCAAATCAGTAAGTGAAAATAGTGAATAACTAAACAAGATTGGAACATAGGAACTATGAGAAAAATAATTCCAAACAGATGGTACAGTCTGATTAAAGGACATTTTAAGTGAAACAAAAAATAATTTGACGCAACAAAACATGCAATTAATCTCAATTTAGTCCAAATTAATTTATTTGTTTTTTCTAACACAATTAAGGGTCAAAAGAAGCGTCATTAATTATTGTTTAGTATCATATGAGAGGTATTATTTAATATATAAATTTAAGTAATTAATTTAAATATATTATAAATCAATTTTACACTTATAATTATAATATATGTTTTTCAATTAATTAAATATAAATTTATAATTATTAAATACATAAAAATGCGCCATTATTTGTAGAATATATTATATTATGTTCAATTTAACTGTATATAAAAATATATATAACCAATAAATTTAATGTAACACTTGTATATAATAAAATACTTATATAATTTCATTATGCAATAAAATATTAAGTTATATTCATTAAATACCATTCTTACCCACTCTTTAAGGTTTTATAATTTATATATCATTTACTGGACTCCTGGAATAGCCTAGCTGACACTCCCTCACTCTAAAAAAACAATAAAAAAAAATGCTAAGATTTTTTCTTTTTGTATTTTTTCAACAGAGCAGGCAGATTTGAAACTTCCTTGCCAGGTATCCATGCATCATGTTCAGATGATTTGTTCTTATATCTAAATAAATATTCAGTACCTCTTTCAGAAGTGATAATTCTATCATTGAGAATTTTATCAATTTCTGCTGTTTCTGTGACTTCCTGAGGGTTCTTCTTAGGTCTTCCTCTTCTTTTTGGAAATAAGTCACTGTTGGAAGTATAAGGTTTAAGCAAAGAAATGGGAAAGACAGGATGTTTCATATCATATGCAGAATACAATACAACTTCTACTGCATTATCACCAACCATTCTTTTAACAACAAATGGTCCTACAAAAGCATCTTTTAATTTGTGGTTACCTTGTAAATTGAAATGGACAGTAGAGATCAACACTTCATCACCCTTGTTAAATGTGTATTCTTTATGGGATTTATCCCATCTTTTCTTTTCATATTCAAATGCTTTATCAATACAACTCTGAGCATGTTTTCTGCTTAGCTGTTGCATTTGCATAAAAGATTTTACACTAGGGTGTAGTTCCAACTTAGGTAATTTATTATTGAGAATCTGAGAAGGAGTGTTTGGGACATAACCTAACCAAAGCTCAAAAGGCTTTTTATCAGTGACAGAATGAACAGTGCTATTATATGAAAATTCAAGACCAGGCAAAAGAGTGACCCAATCATGAGTAAATCTGTCATTGTCTTTATATTCTAAACCAAAGGCACAATACCTTCTAATCATATCTTCCAGAGTTTGAATCATTATTTCAGCTAGACCATCAGTCTGAGGATGGTGAGCTGTAGACAATTTTAACTCACAGCCACAAATATCCATCAAAGAGGTCCAAAACACAGAAGTGAATTTTGGATCCCTATCAGAGATAATGGCTTTTTGAAAACCAATAATATTAAACATGTAAGACCACCATAAGAAAGCTAATTCTTTGGTGGATACATCTTTGTGGGTTGGAATAAATTTGCACATTTTTGTGAATCTATCAACTATTACCCAACAAGAGTTAAAGCTGTCTTTACCTGCAACAGGAAGACCAGTGACAAAATCCATATTAATGATTTGCCAGGGAGCACTAGGTGCTTCAATATTTTGTAATAACCCTGCTCTCTTACCTGTTAACCTTTTGGATTTTTGGCAGGAATCACAAGATTCAACATATAATTTTGTGTCTTCAGACATATTAGCCCACCATGCAGTGTTTTGATTCTAATCAATGTTTTTTCAAGATCAAAATGACCAGCTAATATGTCATCATGACAAAGTTTGAGGATAGTTTCTTTCATTGAAGGAGGAATAACAATTACATTGGTAAGCTTCCTTCTATAATATATATAACCATCTTCAATAGAAAACTTTCCTTTATTTAAAGCATTTTGGTACTTTGCAGGAAGAGTTTTTATTAATGCTTGAATTGAAGCATTCTTAGGATCATTCAAAATAGTAACTAATTTATTTAAGTCAGAATCTTTATCATATGAATCCAGTATTAACTGTAATAACTCTTCTTCCATATCAACTATAAATATACCATGTATATGAAAAGTATCATCCTCAGGTACATAAGCAGGATTGGAGTCATTATTTGGCAGAGGCAATCTGGAGAGCATATCAACATTAGAGTGAACATTTCCAGCTCTATGGATAATAGTCATCCTTCCTCTGTATTCCTGAACAGCAAGTTGCCACCTGAACATATGTCTGTTAGGTGTTTTGAGGTTTAAGAGAGATTTCACAGCACTACAGTCAGTTACCAACTCAAATTTTTGGTCATCCAAGTAGTAATGAAGTTTCTCAAGAGCCTAAACAACTGCTAAGCACTCCAATTGAGTGGCACCATATTTCAATTCACTATTTCTTAAGGTTCTTGAAATATAACAAATTACAACCTCTGAGGATTTATCATTAATAATTTGCTTTTGGTGAAGGGCAGCACCCAGACCAATAAAGCTAGCATCTGTATAAAGTACAAATGGCTTGTTAAAATCTGGAAGAGCCAATATAGGGGCTGTCATTAAGCAACTTTTCAATGTATTAAAAGCTTTCTGACAGTCATTATTCAAGAGAAAAGCAACATCTTTTCTGGTTAGTTTTGTAAGAGGCAAGGCTATGACCTGATAATTTTTAATATATTGTCTATAATAGCCACACATACCCAAAAAACTTTGGATTTCTCTTACAGAAGTTGGTGCTTTCACATTTTGAATGGCAGCAAATTTATTATGGTCTACACAAATTTGTAAGCCTGACACAACATGGCCAAGGACTTTCAAAGATTGAAAACCAAATTTACACTTTTTTAAAGATAAGGTCATATTGATTTCATCCATTTTTTGGAAAACTCTATTCAAGTGAATCATATGTTCATCAAAAGTTTTAGAAAAAACAATAATATCATCAATATAAACCATGAGCCAACCTTCAATAATTTCTTGATGGAAAGTGTTATCCATGACTTTCTGAAAAACTGAAGGAGCATTTTTAGGGCCAAATGGCATCCTAACATACTTATATATTCCCATATGAGTAGCAATAAGCAAAAAATTTTGAGAATTTTTCTCAACTGGAACTTGATGATAACCTTTATTACCATCCAGACAACTAATAAATTTTGCACCTTGCAAGGTAGCATGTATTGAATTAATTCTGGGTAAAGGATAAATATCATCAACAGTATAAGTATTTAAATCTCTGTAATCTCCACATAATCTAGCTTTATCTTTTTCATATGAAATCAAGACTGGGGAGATGACACAATATTTGGGGGTGACATCCACTTTCTCAATGATATTCATTTTTAATAATGTTTCAATATTATCTTCAATATCTTTTCTTTTTGTTGGAGAAGCAGGATATGGTTTTTTCTTAAGGGAAGGAGGAATATCACTCAAATTACAGGATAAGGTAATTTTCATCTCCTCCTGAACAATTCCCAAGACATGAGAACCATGAGCAAAAGCCATAGGGAAAGAGGTAATAGAGGCAACAATAGAATCCTTTTGTTCACTAGTCAACTGATCACCAAAAGAAGCGGTATTTATTTCATGTAATAAATCATCCATTTCAGTTGTTGTTCTACCTTTACATTGGGTCAGTGAGTTACAAGATTTCAACAAATGCCCAGAAGGTCTAGGAGAAGAAATTTTGAATTTTCTTTTCCCATTCATTCCTAAGGTAAAGCAACTATTTGCTGGATCCAGTTTCACACCAAATATGGTTAAAATATCATTTCCCATAATAAACCAATTGCTCAAATTATCATTTTTCATGACAACAAACTCACAAATAGCTCTGAAAAAACCACCATTATATTTGAAGAATACAGAGGTTTTGTATTTGCCAATAGGAAATAAGGTAGAACCATACCCTCTCCATTTTTCAGAAGTTATAGGTAATAATTTACTCAAGTATTCCTTATCCACTGAAGCCAAAACTTTTTCAGATACTACACTTCCTCCAGCAGCAGAATCAAGAACTACATCAACACTTTTACCATTAATGATAACAGGTGCCTTCAAAGGGGATATAGGAATAGAATTGTTAGTAATATCTTTAATTATCTCAGCATTTTAACTGAAGATAAATTCAATACACAGTCTTCAGATATATTATTTAAATAATGGACATCATGTTCCAACATTAAAACATCTTTAACAGATTCATTGTCATAGGAGATATTACTTTCACAGTCACTGGAAGAATTATTGACTTCAAGTTCAACTTCATCAGTGTCTTCCTTTTGTTCAACAAGATGAATTTTCTTGTCACAAACATGACCCTTCTGCCACGGTTTGTTACATTTATAACAAGTATTTGTTGCATATTTTTTAGGTGCAACTGGGGCAAAGGGTTTACCAGATTTTTCTGGGAGCTTTATAGAAGGTTTATTCTGATCATTATAAGATTTATTAAGGTAATTCTTTGGTTCATATCTATGGTTGAGTAGTACTTCATTACAGATATTAATGAAAGAAGAATTTTCCCTTACATGCTCAGTTCTAGCAACAATAAAATCCCTAAGAGAATTTGGTAATTTATACAAGATTTTATCTCTCCAAATATCATAATCCATTTTTGGATCAATTGCTCTAAGGATTTTAGTTATTTTCATCAGAAAAACAATGGGCTTTTCAACAGAGGAGGATACATATCTAGTATTCTCATACAATCTCTGCTGAGCTAACCTGAATTTTGAACCACCAAACTGATTCTCAATCAAGGATTTCCAATCATTCCATGTATAATTATTGTTATCCAAAAGGACATATTCATACCACATCAAGGCTACATTGGAAAATAAAGAAATTAGCTTAGAAAAATTTCCTCATCAGGTAGTTTATAAGATCTCTTTATATTATCAATCCTTTGTATAAAGTGTTGCCAATCAGATGAAGAATCACCATCAAAGGTAGGATATTGATCCAACTTAGGCCAATTTTTCTGGCTACTATAGTGTTACATCCTATGGTTTGAATTATTCATTAGTAATAATTCCTGAAGTTTAGCCAGGTGTTCAGAAATTTCATTATTTACAGAAACAGCTGGTGCATGACCATCACAAGATTTTTTGCTAGTAGCAAAAGATTTTACAGACTCATTGTCAGTTTGTTTAATGGTTGAAATATGAGGAAGAAAGGATGAACTTTGTTCAGGTTTTTTCCCTTTATTTTTATGCAGCTTATTTGCAGAAATCTCATTTAATTCATTATTGGTGGTTAAGGTTGAGAACTTTTCCTGTAGGTCAGACACATAGTTTCTTATTCTTGGAATTTCAGACATCTGGTCATTTACTTTTGCAAGAGATAGAACATTTCTGTCTTCAGAAACTGAGTGTTTGGTACTTAGTGCATGGAAATCATTTTTTAGCTTCTTAAACTCATTTTGCAGAGATTTTATTTCATTCTTGAATGAATAATTTTCCTCAATAAGGGGTTTCAATTCACTCAAGGTCTTATGTAGACTGATATTTCTATATGAGATAGCTCTATGGTCACTTATTATTTGTTTTTGTTGACTAAGAACAATATTCAAGGTTTCTTTGATTTTTAAATAAGCTGTATCCTGTACAGAAGAACTCACTTTACATTGCAAGTGTAAATTATTTAATCTATCATTTTCATGGATTAACACATCTCTCACATGTTTGTCTTTCACAATATTAAAATCAAGGGTATCTTTCAATATTTCCTCAGAAGTTTTTTCAATTAAGGTATAGATTTCAGGGGGAACAGAATCATTTTTAATTGCAAGAGAAGGATTAATTAAAGATGTAGAAGTTAAATGTAAAGGTTCATCAAATGACAATTTGCTAATTACATCAATAGGGCTACTAGTTACAGGAAGCTGTCTTTGAACAGGTTTAACTGTTCTTTCACCATGTTCAATAATATTACCTGCAGAAGAAGATTTATTAGAAAACATACTCAAGTGACTATCAACCAAATTACTTACCATGGCAGAGGAGGAAACTTCCCCTGGGACTGGGTTTGGGATTGTGCTTGGGCCTTCTTTCTCCTGCCTTGTTGGTAGGGATGAGGAGGTGGATGGAAATTGGGTGTTCTGGATGGGCCAGGCTGATGATGAGGAGGGTGTTGCACATTCTGTTGGTAGTGACTCATTAGATAATCCCATTTCCATTGCTCTACTTCCATAGTATTTGGATTTTGGATGGTTGATCTGGGTGGCTATGAAGGTTGAGCCTGAAACTGAGGCTGATTGGGAGGCAACTGAGGAGGGGCCTGGGCCTGAATCTGGTTCTTGAGTTCTTAGACCTGATCCCACAATGTGTCTACCTTTGCTTTGTACGTCATATTTTCTGTCTTCAACTCTTTTATATGACTGGATAGGTTGCTGATTTGTTGTTGCAGAGGAAGCTTTTTTATTTTGAAGCCTTTTGGAAGACCTTCTTGAGGCACTAGAGGCTTTACTTCCTTCTGTGGTACTGGGGGAAGGGGGTTTGGTTTGTTTGCATTTCCTGTCATTTCCACATCCTGCAGTATGTGAATTCTTTGTGTTAGCATAAGATTTTTTATGACCAACTTTAGAAGAACTTACAGTGTCAGCATCATAGTCAATTTCTATCTCATCCACTTGCATGTTATCCATTTTTTCTGCCAAATTGTTGGACATACTAGTGGGAAGATTTAGAATTTACTTTTTATTTTATAAAAAAAATAATAAAAGTTAGTCAATAATTGCTCCAAATAATAAAAAAAAATATTTAATTAATTAAATTATAGAAAAAATAATTTTGAATATAAAGTAATAATTAAAAAAAATTAATTTTTAAAAAAAATGGATTTCAAGGTTAAATTGGGAATAAAAATTAAGTTAATTCAACCAATTAATTACCAATATTAAATATGGCAATATATTTGGGACTAAGCACAATGTACTTTTAATTCAACCAAAATTAACAATAATTAATAATAAAAAAAAATTAAATTAATAATTCAATTTGTATTAATAAAAAATGTCAATTCTTCTAGGACTAAGAGGATTTAACACTCTATAATGGTCAACTAGGAAAAAAAAAATTTAAAAATTGAACACTTACACTCAGTGAATCAGCAATTAAGCCACAATCACTGTTATTGCAATAAAAATATAGTAATATGAGTGAGAGGCGCAAAGGTGAACTTACTATAGTGATCGAAAAATCACTTCAAAATAATATAAAAATTAATATTATATAAACCTAAGATGTTGAACCCAAGTTCGAAACACAGTCGCGGCAAAAGTTTCGTTTTGCTAGGTGGTCCGTGCGTTTTGTCGTTTGTTGCCAGGCTTGATCGTCTTTGTCGTTTTGGAAAGGTCCCCAGTTGTCGGTCAGTCGTCTAGAAGAGGTAAGAAAAATAGGAGAAAAAGGAGGAGAGAAGGAGGAGGACAAAGGAAAATAAAGAAATAAACCAAAAATATGTATTTAATTTATTTGAGAGGGAAACAACGGTGAGCAACTTTGAGAGGTGACAAAAACTTAGATTTTATTAACAATAATATTATTAAATGTAAGGGTTCTGCGCGGAAAACACTTTTAATTACTATCAGACTTAAAGCAACCTTTGATTTGTTGTATAGAATTTTAATTAGATTTGTATTACTAATAAAAAAAAATATAAACGTAATAAAATGGTTATTTAATTTGTTGAGTGTGTAATAAGTGATGAGGCTACAGGGGATTATCCAAGGCCCTTTTATAGGCAATGGGTCCTCTGAAGCGCTACTATCTTTGTAAATACAATGATTAGAATGGAATAAAACAAATATATCAAAAGAGTAAATGAAACATAACAATATAGAGAAAAACATGAAACAATTAATTAAAACCCCAATTAAGAATCCAATTTTCCTGTCATTAATTCCCAAATCAGTAAGTGAAAATAGTGAATAACTAAACAAGATTGGAACATAGGAACTATGAGAAAAATAATTCCAAACAGATGGTACAGTCTGATTAAAGGACATTTTAAGTGAAACAAAAAATACTTTGACGCAACAAAACATGCAATTAATCTCAATTTAGTCCAAATTAATTTATTTGTTTTTTCTAACACAATTAAGGGTAAAAAGAAGTGTCATTAATTATTGTTTAGTATCATATGAGAGGTATTATTTAATATATAAATTTAAGTAATTAATTTAAATATATTATAAATCAATTTTACACTTATAATTATAATATATGTTTTTCAATTAATTAAATATAAATTTATAATTATTAAATACATAAAAATGCGCCATTATTTGTAGAATATATTATATTATGTTCAATTTAACTGTATATAAAAATATATATAACCAATAAATTTAATGTAACACTTGTATATAATAAAATACTTATATAATTTCATTATGCAATAAAATATTAAGTTATATTCATTAAATACAATTCTTACCCACTCTTTAAGGTTTTATAATCTATATATCATTTACTTGACTCCTGGAATAGCCTGGCTGACAAATCCAATAAGAAAACTATAACTCAATATAAGGGTCTCAGTAATTCTAATCTCACTAATTATATATGGCTTACAATCTTTATAGTTGGTAGAAAAATAGATTTAATCAACTCAGATACTATTCAAAGACTTTATAAGTAATATTGATATGTATTGTAATTGTATTGGTTATATGTTTAAATTGTAATGATAAAGAATGTAGAAAACAAGACCCAAAACCTCATCCTTTTATACACATTGAGTTCCCCAATTACTCCCTTGATTTACCAGTCCAATACACAGTTAATGGCCCCTCCATCCAACTAATTGAAATTTCCATCAACATCCCTAGTGACCTATAACATAAATAGAAGAGTAACTACTTCCAAAATCCTGAAATAATAGGTAAAATCAATCAAAATTAAAATATAAGTAAAAAAGAGATTATATGCGTATTATACATCAATATAAAAGACTAATGAGGGAGAATTAAGGTTAATAAGAGCTTAATAATAATGGGGATTCACTGTAGAAATGATGGGGCTATTCCTGACATTATACTACATGAAATTCCCATTCAAAAATGACCAAAATTGACTGAGGAACCACCTAGAAACCCAAAAAAGGGCATGAGATGTGGGGTAACTACATGCAGTCCTTGGAAGGCTCTTGCACGGGTAAATCCTTGACTAATTTTTAGGATAATTTAAACGTGGTAGTGAAATAAGGTGCCAAGAGTGAGGTTATTAATGAAATTAGTGCATATAAAGAGGGTCAATGCATTATTAATTAAGCTAGGACACTAAATAAGTGCCTGTCACCTATTTTAGTGTGGTTCGCCACAGTGAGCATATAATGTGGGGTAATTATAGTGTGAAAAAGCTAACTTTGCTAAAAATGAAGCTATTCACACGGGAAAAATGTAGGCAGTATGTGGCCAGTACACAGAAGCCATTTCTGGCATAAAAAACACCAAATTTTAAAAGTGTTATTTTTATGCATTTAAATAGCAAAATCAATAGTCTTAAATGAGACAAATTGAACTGTCAAAGCGCATTTTTAATATTCTTAAATTTATAGCGCATATAATCAACTTTTAAGTCAAATAAATCGCATTTCTTGTTTTTTGCATAAAACAATGAAAATAACAGCTTTAAGTATACTTAAAAATTTTGTAGCCTTATAATTAAGGGTCTTAAGGTTAATCTAACATATTACAACTTAATATTAAGTACATAAGACTTATAAAAGGTGGATATATGCGTGTATATAAGGTGTTATAATGGCATTTTTTGTGTATTATCATAATTTTACTTATGTATACTGTTTGTGTACTCTCATTTATCGTTCCAATGTATAGTTCATGTGTTTAAAATAACTTATAAGTACTTTTTACTCAGTCATGGGGATATACAGGCTGACATGTGTAAAGTGTTTTATAGAATGAAGGAGATAAATATGACACTTTCCTTGAAAAAATGCAAATTCGGTTTTCATTCCTTAAAAGTGCTTGGTCATTTTGTCTCAGGTTTACAGATATGTGTTGACCAAAACAAAGTGGAAGCCATACAACAGGTAATAGCTCCTACCACAGTTAGAGAGCTCCAGAGGTTTTTGGGAATGTGTGGATACTATAGAAAGTATATTAAAAATTATCAGGTCATAGCATTACTCCTTACCCAATTCACTAGGAAAGATGTTGCTTTTGTCTGTAACAGTGAAAGACAAAGAGCTTTTGACACTATGAAAAATTGTTTAATGTCAGCACCAATTCTTGCTTTGCTTGACTTTAATCAACAATTTGTTTTATACACTGATGCCAGTTTTATTGGTGTGGGTTCTGCTCTCCATCAAAAACAATTTATGAATGATTAATTATACAAAGTATCCATTTCTTATATTTCAAGATCCTTTAGAAATAGTGAATTTAAATATGGTGCCACTCAACTGGAGTGTTTAGCAGTTGGGTGGGCTCTAGAGAAGCTACATTATTATCTACATGACCAGAAATTTAAACTTGTCACTGACTGAAGTGCAGTTAAATCCCTCTTAAACTGGAAAACACCTAACAGTTATATGTTCAGATGGCAGCTAGCTATTGTAGAATACAGAGGGAGAATGACAATAACTCATAGTGCTGGTATTGTTCACTCAAATGTGGATATTTTATCATGGCTAACTTTGCTAAATGATTACTCAAATCCTTCATATTTTCCTGAAGATGAGATAGTTCACATTCATGGGATATATGTGGTTGATATGGAGGAAGATCTATTACAGCTTATTCTGCATTCATATGATAAGGACACTGACTTAAAAAAGTTATGTACTATATTAGGGGGTATAAATGTTCAGGGATCTGCAATTAAATTAATTGCGGAAAATAATCTGCATACCCCAATTATCTTCCACAATTATTTTTGCTAATAATTGGGTTATTAGACACTTTAAGTGTCAATTTTCACCTCTTATCTGACATTTTTTTACTCAATTTTTCATAACCACATCTTGGACAACTTTCTGTCATATCCAGATGTTGCACAACTTTCTGCCATAACCACATCTTGGACTACTCTCTGGATATGCCTCATGGATGTGATGAGTTTGGGATCAAGAATTAGGAATGGAAATCGGGGTATAAGAGGCGGGATAATGCATTATTCTGGATTCCTTATCAACTAGCCCTGGGGCTAGTGGATAAGAATCTTCCGCAATTAATAATGTCTGATCCCGGGAAAAAAAATTCTGATCCCTAATTGCAGATCCTTGAACATTGATACCCCCTATTAAATGATTTAAATAATGCTTCAATACAAGCATTAATTAAAACCCTCCCACAAAAGTACCAGACTGCTTTGGAAAAAGGTAAATTTTCAATTGATGAAGGCTACCTCTATTTTAAAGAAAGTTGAGTAATGTTATTGTCATTCCTCCTTCTATGAAAGAGTTAATCATGAAAATTTGTCATGATGACATATTGGATGGACATTTTTATCTTGAGAAAACAATGATCAGAATTAAGAACACTGCTTGGTGGGTTAATATGTCTGAAGACATCAAAATATATGTTAAATCCTGTGATTCTTGCCAGAAATCAAAAAGATTGACTGGTAAAAGAGCTGAATTAATGCAAAATATTGAAGCTCCTTATGCACCATGGCAGATTATAATTATGGAATTTGTAAGAGGATTAACCATTTCTGAGAAATATAGTTATAACTCTTGCTGGGTTATCCTGAAAAGATTCACAAAAATGTTTAAATTTATCATTACTCACAAGGATGTTTCCACTAATGAATTAGACTTCTTGTGGTGGTCTCATATTTTTAATACTGCTGGTTTTCCAAAGGCCATATTCGCTGACAGAGACCTTAAATTTAATTTTGAATTTTTGATGTCTCTAATGGATGTATGTGGTTGTGATCTGAAGCTTTCTACTTCCCATCAACCCCAGACTTATGGATTAGCTGAAAGAATGATTCAGACATTAGATGACATGATAAGAAGTTATTGTGCCTTTGGCCTTGAGTACAAATACAATGACAGATTCACTCATGATTGGGTTACCTTACTCCCTGGGTTGGAATTTGCTTATAATAACACTGCTCATTCTGTTATGCAGAGGAAGCCTTTTGAGCTCTGGCGTGGATATGCTCCAAATACTCCTGCCCAAATTATCAATAATGAATTACCTAAATTGGATTTACATCATGGTGTGAAGTCATTTCTTCAAATGCGACAACTTTTCAGAAGTCATGCTCAAAAATGTATTGAAAATTCTTTTGAATATGCAAAGAAGAGGTTATACAAATCCCATAAAGAATACACTTTTAAAAAGGGTGATGAAGTACTTATGTCCACAGCCCACTTCAATTTACAAGGTAATAAAAAATTAAAATACCCATTTGTAAGTCCATTTGTTGTCAGAAGAATGATTGGTGAAAATTCAGTTGAAGTTATCCTGTACTCACCATATGATAGAAAACATCCTGTTTCTCCAATATCTCTTCTGAAATCTTACACATCCAATAGTGATTAATTTCCCAAAAGTAGGGGAAGTCCAAAAAAGACCCCTAAAGAAATCACTGAAGCAGACAAAATTGATAAAATTATAAATGAAAGAATAATTACTGCTGAAAAAGGTACTGAATACTTATTTATGCTCAAGAATATATCTTTTGAATATTATTCTTGGGGACCTGGGAAAGAGATATCTAATATTCCTACACTTCTAAAGAAATATAAAAAGAAAAAATCATAGCATTTTCTTATTGTTTTTTTGGAGTGAGGGAGTGTCAGCCAGGCTGCTAGACTTATCCTGTAAAATAATTAATTATTTACTGGCATGAAGCCATGCCTTTTTTATTTCTTATTTTATTATTGATTATATTTAATTTAAAACTACACTACACAATATAGGGGGTGTACTTGCTAGCAAGTCCCCAACCTGAACTCAGAAGGAACTCAGATGGAACTCAGACTGAACTCATACTGAACCCATACTGAACTCTACTTAAAAGCCCAGCTAAAACTGTTCTTCTTAGTGATGTTCATCCCTGATTGTATTGTTCTTTTGTCAATAGCTCAATGTGTGCTCAATCTGTGGTGAGTTTGGGTCCAAGGTTGCGGACTTGCTAGCAAGTCCACCCCCTATGTTGTGTGGTGTTACTTATAACAAATTAACTAATTAAAATAAGTAAATTTAGTAAATATTTAAAATTAATATTAATGTTTCTTATAATTTTATTTCCTAAAACCATGCTCAATGACAAGTTACAGAATTAAAAATGTACTAATACTACAAAAAAAAAATTATAAAAAATTCAAATGAGTTTATTTAAAAAATATTCAAATCTCTACAAATTGAAAATTTAAATTTTTTTATACTAAGTGTGAAATTTAAAAATGAAATTTTAAATGTATCAAATAAATTGATATATACTAAAACATATTTTATTTGCACATCTTTTTTAGTACTCTATGTGATTAGTTATTTCTTATTTTGGAAAGTTCTTTTCTCTCCCATACTTGTATGTAGGCTTTTAACTCTGTGTTTTCTACATTCTCTTTGCCTATAAAAGGACTTTTATTTTGTGCTGTTTTTGATAATTCTATACTATTTACACATTTTATTATTTACAACTTAAAAAATATTTTATTACTACTAGCACTGCTTTAGTATTTTTATTTGCTTAAAATATAACCTTTATAAGTAATAATAATCTTATTCTTTTACATTTTACTTGAGTAATTAGAATATAAAGATAAAAATTATGTATCCATTTTAAATCCTTGAGTTATCCACCTTCTCTGCCATTTGGGCTGCCATAGAATCTTCTAAACCCAAAAGGACCCCTTGACAATTACTCTTTTTATATAATTGTACATCTGGCCTTAGTTTGCTCTACTGGCTATTATATAAATTAGGAAAACTTGATTGGGACTGTTGAAAATAATTGGTTGTATGAATTTTAATTTTTAATTTTTTTTTCATTTAACTTTGGTTTTGTCTTTTCCAATTGTTTTTTAAAGTTACATCAAGATATATGTCGGCCGGTCGTCTAGAAGAAGGAGAAAAATAGAAGAAGGAATGAGAGGAGGAGAAGGAGGAAAGGAGTATGGGTAATAAAAAAAATAGAATTTAATAAAATTATTTAATTTATTGAGAGAAAAACAACGATAAGTGAGCTGGGAGGTGAAAACAACTTGGTTTTATTAATATTAATATTATTTAAGTAAGAATTCTGCGCGGCAACCAAAATAATTACTATCAGACTTAAAGCAACCTTTAAATTGTTATATAAAATTTTAATTAGAATTTTATTACTAATAAAAAGAATATAAACGTAATATAAAAATTGTATTTAAATTGTTGAGTGTATAATAAGTGATAAGGCTACAGGGGATTATCCAAGGCCCTTTTATAGGCAATGGGTCCTCTGAAGCGCTACTATATCAGTAAATACAATGATTAGAAAGGAATAAAACAAACATATCAAAAGAGTAAATGAAACATAACAATATAGAGAAAAACATGAAACAAATAATTAAAAGCCCAATTAAGAATCCAATTTCCCCGCCATTAATCCCCAAATCAGTAAGTGACAATAGTGAATAACTAAACAAGATTGGAAACATAGGAACTATGAGAAATATAAATCCCAACAGATGGTACATTCTGATTAGAGGACATTTTAAGTGAAACAAAAAATAATTTGACGCAACAAAACAAGCAATTAATCTCAATTTAGTCCAAATTAATTTATTTGTTTTTTCTAACACAATTAAGGGTCAAAAGAAGCGTCCTTAATAATTGTTTAGTATCATATGAGAGGTATTAGTTAATATATAAATTTAAGTAATTAATTTAAATATATTATAAATCAAATTTACACTTGTAATTATAATATATGTTTTTTAATTAATTAAATATAAATTTATAATTATTAAATACATAAAAATGCGCCATTATTTGTAGAATATATTATATTATGCTCAATTTAATTGTATATAAAAATATATATAACCAATAAATTTAATGTAAAATTTGTATATAATAAAATTCTTATATAATTTCATTATGCAATAAAATATTAAGTTATATTCATTAAATACAAGTCTTACCCACTCTTTAAGGTTTTATAATTTATATATCATTTACTGGACTCCTGGAATAGCCTGGCTGACAATATATTACTGTTCTTATATAATGGTGCATCTGGCCTTACATAGTTCTACTGGCTATTATATAAAATAGGAAAACTTTATTGGGACTGGTGAAAATTATTGGTTGTAGAGATTTTCATTTTTAATTTTTTTTCATTTAATTTTGGATTTGTCTCTTCCAATTATTTTTTAAAGTTACATCAAGACAGATTACTGCTTTTATATAATGATTCATCTGGCCTCAGGTTGTTCTACTGGCTATTATATAAAATAGGAAAACTTGATTGGGACTGGTGAATATTATTGGTTGTTGAAATTTTCTTTTATAATTTTTTTTCCATTTGATTTCTTTGAATCAATAAATTGCAGGGGGGTATTTCCAAATTTTGATATCAGACTTTAAAAAAAGATTGACTTGAAAATTTGGTGATACCCTTCTCTAAATTCAATAAAATACAGGGGGGGTGTTGCCAAATTTTCATATCAGACTTAAAAAAAATTTTGATATTAAAATTTGGTGGCACCCTTCCCTTAATTCAATAAAATACAGATGGGGGTATTTCCAAACCTTATATCAGAATTTAAAAATTATTTTTGCTTGAAAATTTGGTGATACCCTTCCCTTAATTTAATAAAATACAGGGGGGGTATTGCCAAATTTTCATATGGGACTTGCAAAAATAAATTGACTTGAAATTTTAGGTGATACCCATTGCTTAATTCAATAAATTCCAGGGGGGAGTATTGCCAAAATTTCATGTAAGACTTGCAAAATTCTTTACTTGAAAGAATTTTGGTGATACCTGCACCTTAGTTTAATCAAATGCATGGGTGGGATTGGGAAAATTTCAAATGTGACTTGAAAATTATAACTAAAAAAGAATTTTAACATTAAAAATTCTTGAAAATTTTATTTAAAAAATAATTTATAAAATTAAAATATGATAATTCAACTAATGAAGGATAGAGTAAAGAAATACAGGAAATTAAGATAAAATTTTATGTACAATTAATTATGAACAGTTGAAGTGTGAGAGAAATAAAACTAACTAGCCATCAAACAATTTATTTAAACATTCAATTTTCTCAACAGACTTATTAGCTTTAACACATTCTATCATGAAATCATTCTTTTTGGAATTTTCTTCACAATCAAGCTTATATTTCATCTGTTCCATGAGTTTTTGATGCTTGAGTTTTTTCTTCTCTTTATTTGATTCTTCAATACTTAGAGATAACTCAAATTTCTTCTCATCCAAGTCTTGTACCCTATCATCCTTCCATAAAGAGAGTTCATACTTCTTCTCCTCCAAGACTTGTGTCCTATCATTCTTCTGTAAAGAGAGTTCAAACTTCTTCTCTTCAAAATCATGTACCCTGTCATACCTCCTTAAAGAGAGCTTGTATTTTTGCTTTTCAAACTTTATAGTCTCTTTAGCAACTTCCACTTGTTCTAGAGTGATAAGAAATATTGAGTAAAAGTAGAAGAAAATCAGAGTAAAGTATTAGCAGGTTTGGTATCACTTACCAGTATCACCTTTCTCCAAAAATTCTTCAATAGAAGAAAAAGGGGTTTGAGATAAAGAATCACTTTTTCTTCTTCTTTGAGAGTGGAAATTTAGACTACTTGAAGCCTTTTGCTTTTGTTTAAGGTCACATTCTCCTCCTCATCATTGTTGCTGTCTTCTGAATCAGCTGATTGTGGCTCCTTTGTTTGTTCTTCAGCCTTTTTAGAAATAAGAAATGTAAATAAAAAAATTGGTAAGATAAAAGAAAAAAAACATACTTGAGTTAGATCAGGTTGGTTTATATTGTCATAAGAATCTATTGAAAAGATATCTTGATTTGTGAAAGTTAAATGAGGGGAGGCTTGAGTAGAAGAAGAAGGAGAAAGATCTCTTTTGACATCATGTTTGGAGATAGCATCTTAACTATCCAACATTTTTGCCGGATTAACATCAGCTTGCTCTCTGAAAATAGCATCCATCTCTTTAAAGTAAGGACATAAAGAATCAAGTTTTTTGTCTATGGATTTGATGCCCTTACTGATATTGAGGTTAGTAATACCAAAACCAGTAGAAGATTAAAAAGTCTTTGCCTTCTTGTATTTGGCTCAATAATGATTGAATTGTTCAGACATCTGTTTTGCTAAAAGATCTATCTTTCCCTTGGTCTTATTCTGTAATTTGTTGGCCATTAGAAGATAACAATTAGCTTTTGATGCTGGGGGATGTCCTACTTTAGTTTCATTTTTGGTACCAAAACAAGAATCATAGTTAAATTTAGTTTTCAGCCAGTTGATAAGAATGAGATGATCATCTTTTTTTAATTGAATGGTCCTTGATTTCTCAGCTGAGCGGGGGAAAGTGGGAGTAGTGCAATTTGAAGAACAACTGGGGGAAGGCTGCATTTGAGAATATCTATGATGACAGGGAATGTTAAGATAATTGAAGATAAAAAGGAGCAAAAACAAGTAGATGAGATGGCGAGATGTTCTGAATGTAAAGAACAGATAGGATGAGATGAGAATGTGAGTTTGCAGCAAGGTAGAAGGCATATCCAGAGAGTAGTCAAAGATGTGGTTATGAATGAAAGTAGACCAAGATGTGGTTATGTGAAATTGAGTACAAAAGTGTCAGATAAGAGGTCAACTTTGACATGTAAAATGTCTAATAACCTAATTATTAGTAAAAATAATTGGGGAAGACAATTGGGGTATAAGGATTTTATCCACAATTAATTTAATTTTGGATCGGTCAACTTTGATACCCCCTATTATTATTATTATTATTATCAGGGTGAGAGAGTGAAGCCAGGTGTTAAAGCATATAAACAAAATATTTATTTAAGTTTTTGCTATTACCCCTTAACCAGTGCTCAATATTACAACTTAAGTAAACTCACAATAAAACTTATTCATTTGACACACCAAGAATAATTATTCTGACTTGAGCGTTCTTGGATGAGAATTTTATTGAAAATAATAAATAAAATTAGTAGTTTTATTGGGATGGGAATAAAATATTTGTTGTATTTTTTGATGTGGGAAGTTAATCATAGGCTGAGAAATTATTTTTTCAGTAATGGATGCAAGTATCTCATTTTTTTGTATTTTTCTAAATTACAAGTGTATTTACTCTTATTTTGATTTTTCTAGAAACCCTTGTATTTATTTATTTGAAATATTATTTTACTTTAGGTCTATGGTTTAATACTTTTTTGCCTATAAAAGGGTCTTGGTTTTGGAGGAGAAGGGAAATCTTCTTTATAATTATTACTTACCTTACTGTATTTTATAGAAACTTTTAAAAATAAAAATTTTTATAACACTTCCATTATAAAGAACTTTCATTGAAGTACATATACTTGGCTACTACTATTGTGAACATGTAAAACTTGCATCCTTTAAACTCTTTCAATTTTTGACCACCTCTGGATTAATCCCTTGAAATGAGATGTGAGGTAGAGTATATGGGTTATTATAAAAGGAATGTGATGTATAATTAATCTGGACAATGTGGGTATTGGTGGGCTGATTTGTGGTTGAGAAAATTGTACAAAAGTAGGAGGTATTTGACCCCATGTTTGAGACCCCAAGTACCAAATCATCCATGCTTCATGGTGTGTTTGTGTGGTGTTTTTAAAAGAAACACTCTAAGTGAGTTTGATAAGGTTTGAGACCTCCTAATAAGTGAAATCATATTACTTAGACTTATATATTGAATTTTATTTAATACTTTATTGAACCTGGACAACTCCAATTCATACTGGACCATTGAAATCTCCTAGACAACTGCCCGATAAAGCTTCTCAAATCTCTGTACCTAAACTTAGGCTGACATTTTATCTCTATATCATTTTCATTTTTTTTATTTTTGGAAAAAAATTTCTATTCTTTCTTTTCATTATTTATTTATCATTTTTGCTTTTTTTTCACATTTTTTGCAACCCTTTTTTCATTTTCATTTCATTATTATTAATTTTTCTTCTTTTTTTTTCTCTCCTTTCTTTCTTTTATTTTTATTTTTTTTCTTTTCTTTTATTTCATTATTTATTTATCTTTTTTTTCTTTCCTTTTTTTCACTTTTTTTTTCAACCCTTTATTCATTTTTATCGGCCGGGCGTCTAGAAGGATGGAGGAAATGAAGAGGAAAATGACAAGAGGAGGGGAAAACTACAATATATGATAATTATGAGTAATAAAAATAAGATATTTGTAGTTGAGAAGAGAGGACAACAAGAGAGTTTGAGAGAGTAGACAAAGTTGTAAAAATTTGTTAAAATTGTAATATATTAAAATTAATAGCTAATGTTTAATGCGCGACAGTCAATGATAGTATTATAAATCTTAAAGCAACCTATAGTTATTTATGAAGTATTTAAATTAGATATATTGAACTAATAAAAATAATAAATAAAAGAGAGATATTTAAAATATGTTAAGTGAGTGTATAGTAAGTTATCCTCTACCAGAGAGGTTTATAAAGCCCTTTTATAGGCAAGAGGAATTTCTACAGCATTCCAAATGTAATTACAAAAAGGTAAAATAAAGTGAAAGAAATAATTAAAAGAAATTAATTAAAAACAATAATAATAAAAAATAAACCTGTGATTAAACAAGTATCTTTTCCCATTAGAAATTCTAAAAAAGAATAGAACTAATATAGAAAATAACTACGTGAACATGGAATATGAGAATTATGAGAGTGAATTCTAAAGAGGGAATAAAAATAGCTAAAAAAAGTATAATTAAAATAAAAGGAATTATTTTTATGTTTTTAAATAATCTTAAATCAGTATAAGTAAAGGTAGTTTAATTATTTTAACTATTCCAAGTAATTTAATGATTAAATTAATTGAAACAATTAATTAATTTAATAAGGAACTTATTTAACATGAGAAATTAAATTTAATCATATTAAATAAAAAACTTTAATTGAGTTAGTAATTTTTGTGATGCAATTAAGAGTCAAGGAAGCGCCAAATATTTATGGATATTATTATATGATGAGTTTTACTTAGTTTATATGAATGTTATTATTAAAATTGTAACTACAGTGTAAGTTAAATTTACACTTATAATCTAATTTTGAATAATTTATTTATACATACAAGTTACGCCATGATATTATAGAATATTATATTTATTTATCACTACGCAATATAGGGGGTGGACTTGCTAGCAAGTCCCCAACCTGAACTCAGACTGAACTCAGATGGAACTCAGACTGAACTCATACTGAACTCATACTGAACTCTACTTGAAGACCCACAAAAACTGTTATGCTGAGTGGTGTTCATCCCTGATTGTATGGTTCCTTTGTCAATAGCTCAATGTGTGTTCAATCTGTGGTGAATTTGAGTCCAAGGTTGCGGACTTGCTAACAAGTCCACCCCCCGTATTGCGCGGTGTATGTAATACAATTTATTTAATAATAAAATTAAGTATAATAATTTTTTTATTTATTCATGAAATATTTATAATTTTATTTAAATAATTTTTTATAATTACATAAAGTTATACCTCTATATGATTACAGTAATTTATTGTATAAATTACTGGACTCCTGAGATAGCCTGGCTGACAATTTTCATTCAATTTTTTCATATTCATTTAATTATTTTTTTTTTATTATTTTCATCCCTTTCTTTTTGTTTTTTTCAATTTTTTTTGATTCTTCTATTTCATTGTATGTTTATTTATTTTTGCTTTTCTTTTTTTTCAGTTTTTTTTCTTCCTTTATTAATTTTCATTTCATTTATCATTATAATTATTTTTTGTATTTTATTTTCATAAATATGATTTCATTATTTAATTATTTAAGCTTTTTTTCTTTATTTTTTTATTATTTTTTTCCCTTTCATTATTATTTTCTTTCTATTTTTTATCAACATTTTGTTTGCTATATTTTTTTCTCTGTGCCGCTTTTTTTCATTTTTTATCCCCGATATCATTTTAATTTTCATTCATTTTCTTTTTATTCTCTTTCCTTTTCATTTATTTTCCTTCATTCTCAATTCCATGAATTCTTTTTCTCTTCACAATTTTTTATTCTCACTTTCACTTTCATTCTTTCATTCTTTTATTTTTATTTTTTCACTATTTTCTAAATTCTATTCTATTTTTAGTTCTTTTTCACATTTCATGTTTCATTTTTTTCCTTTTCTTTTATTTTTATTTTTTTCTTTTTCTTTTATTTTTTATTTTTTATTTTTTCTATTTTCTTTTTTCTTTCCTCTTTTTTCTTTTTTCTTTCTTTCTTTTTCATTTCTTTCGTATTTCATTTTTCTTTCTTTCTTAACTAATTTTTTATTCTTTCTAAATTTCTTTCTTTCTATTTTCTACTTTTTTTTACTTCTTTTTTTCTTTTTTCATATTTCTTTATTCTTTTTTCATTCTTTCATTTTTCTTTTTTCAATTTTGTTTCTTTTTTTTTTTATTTTTTCCTTATTTGTTTTTTCTTTTTTCTAATTTCATTTTTTCATTTTTCATTTTCTTCATTCTTCTTTACTTTTTTACTTTTTCTTTTTTCTTTTTCTTTTTCCTTCTTACTTTCTTTCTTTCAATCTTTCATTCTTTTTTTTTCTTTTTTTTCTTTTTTCTTTTTTTTTCTATCTTTCTTTTGTCTTTTTATTTTTTAATTTTTTTTCATTCTTTCTTTCTTTGGTTCTTTTTTTCTCTTTCTTTCTTTCTTTCTTTCTTTATCTCTATTATTTTCTTCTTATTTTGTGTCTATTTTCTTTCTTTATTTTATCTTTTATCATTTTGTCTTTCTTTAATCTATCTTATATCTTTTTCCTTTCTTTCATTCTTTTTTTTTTCTTCTTTTTCTTTTTCCTTTTCTTTTTTTTTCTTTATTCTTTTTTGATTTTTGATTTTATCTATCTTCTTTTTTATGTCTTTTTTTCTTCTTTTTTCTTTTTAATTTTATGATTCTTTTTTTTCATTTTTATTTTTTCATTTTTTTACTTCTTTTTTTCTTTTTTCTTTATTCTTTTTTCATTCTTTCATTTTTCTTTTTTTCAATTTTCTTGCTTTCTTTTATTTTTTATTTCTAATTTATTTCTTTTTTCTTATTTCTTTTTTGATTTTTAATCTTTTAATTTTTTCTTTTTTTCTTTTCTCTTTTTTCTTTTTTCATTTTTCTGTTTTCTTTTTCCTTCTTTCTTTATTTATATTTCTTTGTTTTTTCTTTCTTTCTTTATTCTTTCATTCATTCTTTTTTATTTATTTATTTTTCTTTCTTTTTTCTTTCTTTTCTATCTTTTTTTTTCTTTCTTTCTTTCTTTCTTTCTTTTTTTCTTTTTCTTTCTTTCCTTCTTTGTGTCTTTTTTCTTTTATCATTATTTCTTTTTTCTTTTTCTTTCTTTTTCTTTCTTTTTTCTTTCCTTTCTTTTTTTCTTTTTTTTTTCTTCATTTATTTTATCTTTTTTCTTTCTTTCTATCTTTCTTTTTTCTTTTTCTCTTTCTTTTCTCTATTTTCTTTCTTTCTTTTTTTCTTTTTTTTTCCTTCTTTCTTTCTTTTTTTCATTTTTTCTTTTTCCTTTTTTCTTTTTCATTTTCTTTCTTTATCTTTATTCATTTTTATTAATTCTTTTTCTATTTCTTTTTTCTATTTTTCTCTTTTCTTTTTTCTTTTTTCTTTTTTCTTTTTTCTTTTTTCTTTTTTCTTTTTTCTTTTTTCTTTTTTCTTTTTTCTTTTTTCTTTTTTCTTTTTTCTTTTTTCTTTTTTCTTTTTTCTTTTTTCATTTCTCATTTTTTCTTTTTCCTTTTTCCTTTTTTCTTTTTTCTTTTTTTTTTCTTTTTTCTTTTTTATTTTTCTTTTTTCTATTTTTTTTTCCTTTCTTTCTTTTTTCTTTTTCCTTCTTTTTTTTCATTTTTCATTTTTTTCTATCTTATTTTCTTTCTTTCCATCTTTCTTTCTTTTCATCTTACTTTCTTTCTTTCTTTTTTTTTTCTTTTTTTTTCTTTATTTTATTTTTTTTCTTCTTTCTATTTTCTTTTTTTTCTTTCATTTTTCTTCTTTCTTTCCATTTCCATTTTTCTTTTTTCTTTCTTTCTCTCTCTATCTTTCTTTTTTCTGTCTATCTTTTTGTCAGGCTAAGGTCAAGTACAAGGACGTGAACTAGCTTGAATAGTCAGTTGTCTAGAAGATTTTAATGGTCCTATATGAATACTGTAGTTCTAATCCACTAAGTTGTAAAATATAATCAAATATAAAGGTCTCAGTAATATAATTCTCACTATTCTTATATATGGCTTACAATCTTTATAGTTGGTAGAAAAATAGATTATATAAATTCAGATACTATTCAAAAGTCTTATAAAAGTACTAATTGATATGTATTGTAATTGATTTGGTTATATTGGTTAAATTGTAATGATAAAGAATGAAGAAATACAACACAAAAACCTCCTCCTTTTATACACACTGAGTTCCCCAATGATTCCCTTGATGTACCACCCAATACACAGTTAATGACGCCTCTAAACAACTAATAGACATGCCCATCAACATTCCCAGTAACCCATGACATAATTAGAAGAGTAACAACCGCCAAAATCCTGTAATAATAAGGGATATCCATCAAAATTAAAGAAAAAGACAAAAAGAGAGTATATGCGTATAAAACAATAATATTAAAGACTAAAGGAGACTTTTTAAGGTTAATAATAGCTTAATAATAAGGGGGATTGACTGTAGAAATAATGGGGCTAATCCTGACATTATACTACGTGAAATTCCCATTCAAAAATAACCAAAATTGACTGAGAAACCACCCAAAAACTTAAAAAAGAGCGTGAGATGTGGGGTAACTACATGCAGTTCTTGGCAGGCTCTTGCACGGGTAAATCCTTGACTAAAATTAGGCGAATTTAAGCGTGGTGATGAAATAAAGTGCCAAGAGTGAGGTTATTAATGAAATTAGTGCATATAAACAAGGTCAATGCATTATTAATTAAGCTAGGACACTAAATAAGCGCCTGTTGCCTATTTTAGTGTGTTTCCCCACAGTGGGCGTAGAATGTGGGGTAATTATAGTGTGAAAAAGCTAACTTTGCTAAAAATGAAGCTATTCACACGGGAAAAAAGCAGGCAGTATGTGGCCAGTACACAGAAGCCATTTCTGGCATAAAAAACACCAAATTTGAAAAGTGTTATTTTTATGCATTTAAATAGCCAAATCAATAGTTCTAAATGAGCCCAATTGATCTGTCAAAGCGCAATTTTGATATTCTCAATTTTATAGCGCATATAGTCAACTTTTAAGTGAAATAAAGCGCATTTCTTGTTTTTTGCATAAAACAATGAATATAACAGCTTTAAGTGTACTTAAAAATTATGTAGCCTTATACTTAAGGTTCTTAAGATTACCCTAACATATTCCAACTTAATATTAAGTACATAAGACCTATAAAAGGTGGATATATGCATGTATATAAGGTGTTATAATGGCATTTTTTGTGTATTATCATAATTTTACTTATGTATACTATTTGTGTACTCTGATTTATTATTCCCATGTATAGTTCATGTGTTTAACATAACTTAAAATTACTTTTTACTCAGTCCTGGAGATATACAGGCTGACACTCACCCACCCAAAAAAAAACAATAAAAAAAATGATAAGTTATACATTTTATTTTATTAATTTGTAATTTTCAGGTATTCAGAATAAATCTGTAGCATTAAAGATTCAACTTTAAAGAAATAAAACATAATAAAATGTTATGAGTACTGGTTTTTTAACCCCTCAGCTGGTTGAACAGAAATTTATTTCTGTTTAAATTTTTTTAGAAGGGTGGATAAATTAGAAATTTCTTTTTCAGGTATCCATTTATCAAATTCATTTGATTTCCCTTTAAATCTTAGTAAATACTCAGTTCCTTTTTCTTTAGTAAGGATTCTTTTCTTGAGTATTTTTTCAATCTCTGCTTTTTCCACAATTTCTTCAGGTTGCTTTTTAGGCCTTCCCCTTCTTTTTGGAAATAAGTCAGGATCATTTGCATGGTAAGGTTTCAATAATGAGATAGGGAAAACTGGATGTTTCCTGTCATATGGAGCATATAATATGACTTCCACTGCATTATTCCCAACCATTTTATTTACTACAAAAGGTCCTACAAAGGGATCCTTTAATTTAACATTACCTTGTAAGTTAAAATGTAGTGTTGATATGAGGACTTCATCTCCCTTTTCAAATGCAAATTCTTTATGAGATTTGTCCCACCTTTTCTTTTCATATTCAAATGCTTTTTGGATGCATTCTTCTGCATGCTTTCTACACATTTGTTGCATATGAATAAAGGATTTAGTGCCAGGGTGTATATCCAACCTTGGTAGTTTATTTAAATGATTTACTGGGGTATTTGGTACATATCCCAGCCAGAGTTCAAATGGTTTCTTCTCTGTTACAGAATGAGTTGTGCTGTTATAAGCAAATTCAAGGCCAGGAATTAATGTTACCCAGTCATGTGTGAATTTCTCATTGTCTTTGTATTCTAATCCAAAGGCACAATATCTTCTGATCATGTCTTCTAGAGTTTTTATCATCCTCTCAGCCAGCCCATCAGTTTGTGGATGGTGTGCTGTAGACAATTTTAATTGACAACCTGATACTTCCATCAAAGATGTCCAGAACTCTGAAGTAAATTTAGGGTCTCTGTCAGAGATTATGGCTTTGGGGAACCCAGCAGTATTCATCATCTGAGTCCACCATAGTAATGCCAAGTCTTTTGCAGATACCTCTTTATGGGTAGGGATAAACTTACACATTTTTGTTAATCTATCCACTATTACCCAGCAAGAATTGGAACTTTCTTTTCCTGCTAATAGCAAGCCAGTTACAAAATCCATGTTTATAATTTCCCATGGAGCTTTTGGCTGCTCTATTTGTTGTAACAACCCAGCTCTCTTCCCAGTTAATCTTTTAGATTTCTGACAAGAGTCACATGTTTCAATGTATTTTTGTACATCCTCTTTCATGTTTATCCACCAGGCTGTATTTTTAACTCTGGTTAATGTTTTGTTAAAGTCAAAATGACCAGCTAAGATGTCATCATGACAAGTACTCAACATTAACTCTTTCATAGAAGGTGGTATTACTATTAAATTACTTAGCTTTTTCCTGTAATATATATATCCATCTTTAATTGACAGTTTACCTTTTTCCAACCCATTTTTATACTTTGGAGGCAAGGTTTTAGTTAATGCACTCATGGAGGCATTTGTTGGATCATTAAGAATGGTAGATAGTTTAGACAAATCTGTATCAGATGAATAATTTTCCAATATAATTTGCATAAACTCTTCTTCTAAATCCACTATATAAATCCCAAATATATGTATAACCTCATTTTCAGGCACATAAGCTGGGTTGTCAGCATCATTTGGCAAATGACTTCTGGATAACAAATCCACATTTGAATGCAATGTTCCTGCTCTGTGAGTGATTGTCATTCTTCCTCTGTACTCTTGTACAGCTAGTTGCCATCTAAACATGTGCCTATTAGGTGTTTTCATGTTTAGTAATGATTTTACTGCACTGCAATCTGTTATAAGTTCAAACTTCTGGTCTTCCAGATAGTAATGAAGTTTCTCCAAAGCCCACACCACGGCTAAACATTCTAGCTGTGTGGCACCATACCTTAATTCTGTTTTCCTTAAGGTTCTGGATATATAACAGATAACTACTTCAGATAATTTTCCATTTATTATCTGTTTTTGCTGTAAAGCAGCACCCAAACCTATGAAACTTGCATCAGTGTACAAGATAAAAGGTAGGGTGAAATCTGGCAGTCCCAATATTGGAGCTGACATTAAACATTCCTTTGATTTATTAAAGGCGTGTTGTCTTTCATTATTCCAAATGAAAGCTTCATTCTTCCTGATTGATGTTGTTAAAGGGGCTGCAATGGATTGGTAATTTTTAATATATTGTCTATAATATCCACACATACCCAAAAAACTTTGAACCTCTTTTACATTTTTAGGTATCCCAATGTTTTTAATTGCTGCCACTTTATTCTGGTCAACACAAATTTGTAATCCAGATACAACATGTCCAAGTACTTTCAAGGATTGAAATCCAAACTTACATTTCTTTAATGCAATAGTCATATTAATTTCATCCATTTTTTGAAAGACTCTTTTCAGGTGATTTAAATGTTCATCATATGTTTTTGAAAACACTATGATGTCATCAATATAGACCAATAGCCATCCTTCAACCATTTCCTGATGAAAAACACTATCCATCAATTTTTGGAAGACTGAAGGGGCATTCTTTGGGCCAAATGGCATTCTCACATACTTATATATACCCATATGTGTGGTTATTAATAAGTAATTTTGAGAATTTCTTTCCACAGGAATCTGGTGGTAACCCTTGTTCCCATCCAGACAGGAAATATATTTTGCTCCTTGTAAGGTAGCATGGATAGAAGCTATCCTTGGTAGAGGGTAAATATCATCTACTGTATATGTATTCAGAGCTCTATAATCACCACATAATCTTGCCTTATCTTTTTCATAAGAGATTAATACTGGTGAAAAGACACAATACTTAGGTGTTGTGTCCACTTTTTCAACAATACCCATTTCCAACAACAATTTTATATTGTCTTCAATATCTTTCCTTTTTGCAGGAGATGCTGGGTAAGGTTTCTTTTTTAAGCTGCCAGGAATATTATCCAGATCACAGCTTAGAGAGATTTTCATCTCATGGTCTTTGACCAATCCTAGTTCATTTGATCCATGAGCAAATGCCATAGGATATGATTTAATCAATCTCAAAATGTCTTCTTGTTCAATTTTTGAGAGTTGAGGACTGAAAGAGGCCTTTTGGATTTCATTTTCCAATTCACCCACTTCATTGGTGGCTCTTCCACCTTGCAGTTGTTCTTCTCTAGGAGAAATGGCATATACTGAATTTTCAGAACATATTTTGAATTTCCTTTTACCATTCACCCCTATGGTGAAACAACTGTTTGCAGGATCTAGTTTAATGCCAAATTTTGTCAATAAATCATTGCCAATAATAAAACAATCACTACAATTATTATTATCCATTACTACAAATTCACAAACTGCTCTAACATATCCATTATTATATTTAAAGAATACAGCAGTTTTGTATTTGCCAATTGGATTTAATACTGAACCAAAAACCCTCCAGTTCTTTGTCTGAACAGGTTCTAGTTTTTCCTGGTACTTACTATCAAGTTTCATTAATGCATTAAGTGAAACTACACTACCTGCAGCCCCAGTGTCAAGAATGGTATTCATTTCTTTTCCACATATGATAATAGGTGCTCTGATAGGTTTTATTTTGTAAGTGTCATGAGATACATCTTTAATTATTTCAGCTTCCTCTATGGAAGTTAAAGATGTGTCTGTATGAGGTATAGCATCATTCAGGAACATTATATCCTGTTCTAATACAAATATCTCATTTTAATCATCACTGTAAGATATGTTACTCTTGCAATCCTCACTGGATTCCACATTCTCATCTTCATGATTACTAGGTTCAGAATTCTGTGAGGTTTCAATAACATTTATTCTTTTCTTACACGTGTGACCTTTAACCCAAGGTTCATTACATTTGTAACAAGTGTTATTTTCTTGTCTCTTAGGGACAAGGGGAGCTGAAGGTTTTTTCTTTTCCACTGGTAACTTACTTGTAGTAGGTTTTACCACGTCAACACTTTGTCTGTAATTACTATACTTGGTTTCATACTTGTGGTTTAATAATATCTCATTGCATATATTAATGAATCCAGAGGTGTCTCTGACAGTCTCAGTTCTAGCTACAATAATGTCTCTAACTGATATAGGCAACTTGTATATTATTTTTTCTTTCCACTCTTCATAATCCATTTTTGGATCCATAGCTTTCATGATTTTTATTAAATTCATTAAGAAGACCATGGGTTTATCTCCAGCATTTGGATTATATCTGGCCCTTTCATACAGTCTTTGTTGAGTGATTCTAAATTTTGGGCCACCAAATTGCCTTTCAATTAGTGCCTTCCATTCATTCCAGGAGTAATTAATTCCCTCACTCAATACAGATTCAAACCATAATAAGGCCACATCTGTAAATAAAGATATTAACTTTGAAGTAATTTCTTCATCAGGTAATTTATATGAAAATTTTAAGTTATCAATTCTTTGTATGAATTGTTGCCAATCAGATTTTGAATCCCCGTCAAAAGAAGGGTACTGATCTAACTTAGGCCAGTTCTTTTGGCTAGTTTTAGCTTCCCTAACCTGAGGAATATTGAGTAATTCACTCACTTTAGAAAGATGATCATTAATTTCATCTTTTACTGATTTTATATTCTCAGAGCCCATGACACTATGTTCATGTTCCATCATTGGTTTATCATCAGAGTGTTTCATAAAAACTGGTACTCTTTCTACATAAGAGGTATTATCCTTTATTGTTTCAGTATTTTTCAAAATGTTGGCTACCTCAATTTCTACTCTTTGTAACCTATCTTTTATTACAGGTACATGAGTTAAAGTATCATTTACATTTGAAAAAGACAATTTTACACGTCCCTCTATGGTGGCCATAATATTCTGAGAATGTTCTAATTTAATTTCTAAATTTTTAATCTCAGAATTTAATCTTTTGTTTTCATTGATCAATTCATTATTTGAATTCTCAATAATTTTTAACTTATTGGCGGTTGTACTCAATGATTGTGTGATGTTTAATAATACACTTTCTGTATTATTGTTGGACTCTCTAGAGAATTCTTCCAATTTTTCAATTCTCAATAATAATTTACTAATTATTTTTGATTCCATTGGATTTTCTTTCAGAAAATATTCAATTTTGTCTGTTTCCAATTCAGAAGATTCATCATCAGGGTCAATTTTTTCTTCATTTGATTCCATTTTTATATTAATAGTATTTTCCTGGTGATCAATAAAACTATGTACATTGTCCTCATGTAATGACAAGTCTAACATGTTATTTTCAAATGAATAATTTTTTAAATCCTTATCAATTATATCCAATAACTCTCTATCAATTTCATTACCTATAAGTAATTCATTGTTAGGATTATATAATTGATCTTGAGAAGATGGATGACTTACCACGGTCTTATTCCATTTCCCCTGCCTCTCCTTGGCTTTCCCCTGTAAGGGTGACTGCTGGATCCCTGTTGAGGAGGACTGTTGTAGTTTTGGGCATACCAATCCCACTTCCATTTTCTTACAGTTATCTTTTGGTCCTCTTCTGGGACTGGAGGTGTTGCTGTGGTATTTGGTGCCACTGGTTGTTGATGAGACCTTATATCCACTAGAGCCTGGTTGACTTCTATAAAGCCCTGTGCCGCCCTTTTCTCCAGATTGTTGATCTGGTCTAACATATTGTTTACTCTTATTGTTAGTGTATTCAGTAGGGTTGAGAGGGAGTGAATTTGCTCTTGTAAGGTGTTTTTGGACTTCTTTATTGACATTTGTTTTAAGAGCTTTTCCTTTTCCTCCATGGACATTGGTGGGGTGTTGTTTATTGTTACTGGTGATTCTTGACCCTCCATTTGGATGTCCTGTAACAGATATTTCAGATCTAGTTCTTAAGTTATAAGGTTTTGCCTTAATACTTACAATGTCATTGTTGTCACACATTTTTACGTGGAATTTTAGAGAATTGAAAGTTTAGATTTGAAAAACTTCAAAAAGGAGTTTAATCAGTATTTTTTATTACCACTGAAGACAATTTTATTGCTTACTTATTGGTATTAAGTGAATTTTTAAGTTCCAAAAGTCAAATATGCTTTTATGTGGTCACTTGATTTAACTGGTCTACAATATGTAGCCGTGTATTTATATTTAAAAAAGAAAATTTGTTAGTAAGATTCTTTCTAAATATCAAATGAATTTTACAAACCAATAAAAAGGGATTAAGAGTCCTGTAAAAAGAAAACAATTAATCAGTTTAATTGTTTATCATCTGCAAAGATCACAAATTTAATTGGTCTATTGACAGACTCCCACTAAGAACAATTATATGTTAAATTAGTGGTAAAAATTGATGATTCAATATCACAATTTTATTATATAACAGGGCTTCTTTTTCTGAAATCACTATATAAGTGACCCCAACCTGTTGTAATTATCCAAATATTTCTATAGGGATATTATTTACGTGCACCTTCTTTTGAAAATTTCACTTACAGGATTATAACAGAATTCTTGAGGAAAGGTCCCCAATTGTCAGGCTAAGGTCAAGTACAAGGACGTGAACTAGCTTGAATAGTCAGTTGTCTAGAAGATTTTAATGGTCCTATATGAATACTGTAGTTCTAATCCACTAAGTTGTAAAATATAATCAAATATAAAGGTCTCAGTAATATAATTCTCACTATTCTTATATATGGCTTACAATCTTTATAGTTGGTAGAAAAATAGATTATATAAATTCAGATACTATTCAAAAGTCTTATAAAAGTACTAATTGATATGTATTGTAATTGATTTGGTTATATTGGTTAAATTGTAATGATAAAGAATGAAGAAATACAACACAAAAACCTCCTCCTTTTATACACACTGAGTTCCCCAATGATTCCCTTGATGTACCACCCAATACACAGTTAATGACGCCTCTAAACAACTAATAGACATGCCCATCAACATTCCCAGTAACCCATGACATAATTAGAAGAGTAACAACCGCCAAAATCCTGTAATAATAAGGGATATCCATCAAAATTAAAGAAAAAGACAAAAAGAGAGTATATGCGTATAAAACAATAATATTAAAGACTAAAGGAGACTTTTTAAGGTTAATAATAGCTTAATAATAAGGGGGATTGACTGTAGAAATAATGGGGCTAATCCTGACATTATACTACGTGAAATTCCCATTCAAAAATAACCAAAATTGACTGAGAAACCACCCAAAAACTTAAAAAAGAGCGTGAGATGTGGGGTAACTACATGCAGTTCTTGGCAGGCTCTTGCACGGGTAAATCCTTGACTAAAATTAGGCGAATTTAAGCGTGGTGATGAAATAAAGTGCCAAGAGTGAGGTTATTAATGAAATTAGTGCATATAAACAAGGTCAATGCATTATTAATTAAGCTAGGACACTAAATAAGCGCCTGTTGCCTATTTTAGTGTGTTTCCCCACAGTGGGCGTAGAATGTGGGGTAATTATAGTGTGAAAAAGCTAACTTTGCTAAAAATGAAGCTATTCACACGGGAAAAAAGCAGGCAGTATGTGGCCAGTACACAGAAGCCATTTCTGGCATAAAAAACACCAAATTTGAAAAGTGTTATTTTTATGCATTTAAATAGCCAAATCAATAGTTCTAAATGAGCCCAATTGATCTATCAAAGCGCAATTTTGATATTCTCAATTTTATAGCGCATATAGTCAACTTTTAAGTGAAATAAAGCGCATTTCTTGTTTTTTGCATAAAACAATGAATATAACAGCTTTAAGTGTACTTAAAAATTATGTAGCCTTATACTTAAGGTTCTTAAGATTACCCTAACATATTCCAACTTAATATTAAGTACATAAGACCTATAAAAGGTGGATATATGCATGTATATAAGGTGTTATAATGGCATTTTTTGTGTATTATCATAATTTTACTTATGTATACTATTTGTGTACTCTTATTTATTATTCCCATGTATAGTTCATGTGTTTAACATAACTTATAATTACTTTTTACTCAGTCCTGGAGATATAAAGGCTGACACTTTTCCTTTCCTTCTTTTTTATTTTTTTATTCTTTTTTTATTCTTCTTTTCTTCTTTTTTCTTTTTTCTTAATTCTTTTTTCATCCTTTTTTTCTTTCATTTTTCTTTATTTCACTTTTCTTTCTTTCTTTTTTTTTTCTTTTTTCTTTTTTCTTTTTTTTATTCTTTTATTATTTTTTTTCTTTTTTTCTATTTTCCTTTTTTTATTCTTTTTTTATTTTTTCTGTTTATTTTTCTTTTTTCTTCTTTCTTTCTTTATTTGTCTTTCTAACTTTCATTCCATCTTTCTTTCTTTTCATCTTATTTTCTTTCCTTCTTTCATTTTTCTTTATTTTTCTTTTATTTTTTTCATTTTTCTTCTTTCTTTCTATTTCTTTTTTCCTTTTTTCTTTATTTTTTTTCTATCTATCTTTTTTATTTCTTTTTTTTTCTTTTATTTATCTTTTTTCTTTCTTTCTTTTCTATTTTTATTTGTTCTTTCTTTCTTTTTTTTTCTTTTTTTTACTTCTTTTCTTTACTTCTTTACTTCTTTTTCTTTCTTCTTAATTCTTTTTTCATTTTACTTTCTTGAATTTTTCTTTTTTTCACTTTTCATTTATTCTTTTTTTTTCTTTCATTTTTTTTTCTTTTTTCTTATTTAATTTTCAATTTTCAATTTTTTCTTTTTTTCATTCATTCTTTTTTCTTTTTAATTCTTCTTTTTCTTCTTTTCTTTTTCTTTTTTCTTTTTTTCTTTTTTTCTTTATTTCTTTATTTCTTTTTTTTCTTTTTTTTCTTTTTTTCTTTTATCTTTTATCTTTTATCTTTTTATTCTTTGTTTTTTCTTTCTTTTTTTTCTTTTTTCAGTTTTCTCTTTACTTATTTCTTTCTTTATTTTTTCTTTCTTTCTCTCTATCTTTTATTCTGTTTAAAGGTCCTAATGGTCTAGAAGATTTTACAGTGGTCTAAACAACAGTAAAGGTGGATAACTCAAGGATTTCTATTAAGGTACATAGATCTAATCTTATATGATTTATTTCTCAACTAGAAGGTTGGTAATAATTTTATTATTACTTATAAAAACCCAATTTAAAAAAATTTAAATAATTTATCAGTACTGGTAGTAATTGAATGTATTTTATTTTATATGATAAAAAGTAAGTAAGTAAAAGAATGAAGAAAACCGCACAAAATGGAAGGTGTTTTTAGGCAAAATGGAGAGAGAGCACATGGAGTTAAGAAGCCTACATACTCGAGTGTGATACGGGAAGATTTCCAAAATAAGAAATTGGAAATAAAAAAAGTGTGCTATAAAGATGCATCAAAAAAATATTTTTTACTATATATCAAATTATTTGATATATTTTAGACTTTATTTTAAATGTCACACTTATTATAAAAATAATTTGAATTAAATTTTTTATTGATAGAGCTTTAACTTTTTAAATGAAAGAAATTGAATTCATAAAATTTAGTATTAATATACTTTTATTTCTTCTTGCAACCTGACATTGAGCACGGTGTTAGGAAATAAAAAAATAAAGTACATTTAATATTAATTTTAAATATATATCAAATTTACTTATTGTAATTAGTTAATTTAATACAAGTACTTTTTAAAGTAAATATAATAATATAATTAATATTAAAATAAGAATTAAAAAGGTGTGGTTTCATCCCAGAAAATAATTAACTATTTTACTGGGTAAGTCTTGTAAACTGGCTCACACATTAGGGGGTGTCAGTTCTGGCAAATCTGCACTTACAAATCCACACTTAAATAAGTGCAGATTTCCAAAACATACTAGCCCCAATACTGGTGGATTTTAAAATGAAATAAGTCACTTATTTCACTCAAATCGGCACTTTCACAACCAAAAGTGCTGATTTCACCATCAAGTCCCATTTCACTGATTTGTCAGCATCATCCCATTTATACGCAGCACTCTGCAGCATAACACTTCATAACTCAAAAAATTGTACATCACTTACATATTTATATCATATCATATAAGAGTTATGCCTTCCTCACTTTCAAATAGTGATAAATTACATAAAGCAATGACTTTCTTGGCTCTTGAACTGCTCTTGGACTCTGATTGAAATTCTGATTCTGATCTAGAAGAAGATTTTGTCTTTTTATCAAAAATGGCCACGAAACGTTACCTTCTTCCCAGAAAGCCTCAAGTACTTCATACCCCCAAGTACACCATCCAAACACTTCTTAAACTATCTAAACCCAGTTTTAGACAGCTGTTCAGGACTTCTCAGGAATGTTTCCTTAAATTGCTTGAGCTTATTCAGGATCATCCCATATTTCACAATAATTCTCAAAAAGAACAACAACATCCTTCAATTCAATTGGCCATCACACTATGTCATTTGGGTTCAAATGGTAATGGAGCCACTTTGAAACGTTTATAAAATGTCTTTGATTTAGGGTATGGTTCAGTTAACACTTATACAAAACAATGTATCACTGCCATCAACTCCTTGTAATCTCAACTTCTCACCTGGCCAACAAAAGAAGAGCGACTTGAATCATCTCAGGTTATGAAAGCAGAGGGCTTCCCAGGATGTATTGGTTTTGTTGATGGTACTGCTATTCCTTTGAGCCAGAAACCTGCTCAAGGTCAAAACAATTACTTTCACATTCTCGTCAAAAATTTTCACCAAAATATTTACAAGTCAAAAAAATTCTATATCTGTTTTAAAAAATTGGCAATACTCTCCCCTGCATTTTATTGAAGCAAGGGGTGGGTATCACCAAAATTTTTATAAGTCATCAATTTCACATGTCAGATTTGAAAATTTGGCAATACCCCCCCTGCATTTTATTGAAGTAAGTGGTGGAAGTCATCTAAATTTAATATAATTACGTAAATTATTAAATAAATATCTAATATATATCACTTTCCCTAGTTTAAAGTAATGACAATCCCTCAACCCAAAATGCATACCAAGTCTAGAAACAAAAGTTTGGGACTTTCCACAGGTATAGGCTAGAGGAACCCCATGAAACAAATAAATGTTATCATGATTACCATTTATACAACACAAGGTCGTGGGCCCATTACTTTAGTTAAGGAAATTGATACATAAAAAATATTTATTAAAAATTTACGAAAAAATATAAAATTTTTGATGACAACTCTAATCCCCATACTTTTTGGATCTAAATAAAGTTTTTTTTAATTGATTAACTTTACCTTCTTTCATTACCTTATTGATTCTTTGAATCAACTTATGATTGATTTGAAATGAGCAACCAAAATGTGTTAAATCTTGACAGGATTCCAAACCAGGAGGAGCTTTGGTTGTTTGATGATTATCCTTAGAAGCATTCCAAATAGTTTCAATGATACCATTTCCCAAACCAAAATCAATGATGCACCGGTGGTCTGGAAAATATAAACCATGTCATTTGATTTTAGCTGGAGATGGTATTGGTTGGCCAGTAATCGGTTTGATATATGAGAATATACCAAAAGTAAGAAAATTGGTGTCCTTGGTATCGGCGTGAATTTTATTGTGAAATCCAGAATGAGTGATAATAACATTAGAAAATAAAGGATATTTGTGGCTGATATCTTCCCATTCTGAGTCACACCAATTTGGTATTCCAACTTTGGTTGCAAGTTCATGATTTTTTTCAAATGCTTTATTACAGTGCTTTTTGAGTCAAAGAGCAAGAAAAGAGTTAAAGGAAGGTAGAGTGTCCCATAAGCAAAAATCTTCATCTTTTTGAGCTTTAGTGAAATTCTTGAGCAACGAATATATGCCTATATAATTGAAATGCCTAGATAATAATCATATAAGAGTTTCAGAATCCTTATCCTCTAAATATGAAATATAAAAATGTGAAATAAGACAAGTGAAATTTGGAAAAAAGGATAAACTTCAAAGGTCAAAATCTCAGCAACCACTGAACCTAATTCAAACCTGTTTGAGGGAAATGAAAGATATGCTTTAGTAGAATCTTCAGTTAAAGGACATGTGATTTAAATAAACCTAACTCTAATTTGTTACATAAAAAAATGAAATAAAAATTTAAATTGGGAAAAAAAAGGCTCAACTTTAACGGTAAATATCTCAGCAACCACTGAATCAAATTCAAATATGTTTGTGGGAAATGAAAGGTAGCCTTCAGGAGAATCTTCAGTAAAAAGAACATTAGATTTGAATAAACCTAACCCTAATTCCGAGTCTGATTTTCAAAATTTTACAAAAACTTGAAAAGTGGTAATGAAGATGAGATCAAAAGGAGTTTTATAAGTTCACTGTTATCCAGATAAGAGTCATACATATATTTAAGTATGAACTTTTCATAAAAGGAATGAGATATCATATAGGCATGAAAAAAAGGAGATGAAACTTACCTTGATTGAAAAGTAGGAAAAATAGAGTGAGAAAGATTGATGTTGGAATTGTGGGGAAATTGAATATGGAGTAAGTGAAATGCATAAAGAATGTGCAATGTATGTGTTTCAATGAAATGGAGCCAAAAAAAAGTGAAATAAGGGAAAGGGGGGATAATGACCATGCCAAGGAGGGATGAAGAGTAGGGTGATGGAGCTAAAAAAGAAAGTAAAGAGGGAGAGAAAAAAAAGGTTAATTATACCATTGAAATCCAAAATAGCCACTTACAAAAAAAATAAAATAAACAGAAAAAAACATAAAAAATTATAATTAGTAATCAAAAAATCAAAAAAAAAGAATAAAGTGACTTACCTGGAGAGATGAGATGACAAAATGAATGAAACCAAATTGTTTGAGGGATGTTGGAGGAGAATAGGAAAAGGATATGAGGGATGAATAAAAAAAATCACTGACAAAATATGTGATTTCATGTTGAGCTGGTGAAAGAAAACCAATGAGCCATCTGAAAAAAAAAAATTCACCGTAAATTCCAAAAAAAAATGAATATGCAACAAACCAAAATACCAACCCAAGTGAATGAAGTACACAAAGAGGAAATTTGGAGAGTACAAAATGGTATGGGAAAGAAAGGGATGATGTGGCCAACATGTGGTTTTGAAAAAAAAATCACAAAAAAAGTGCTGATTTGAGGTCAGAACTGACACCCATAGAAAAAAGATTAAGAAGTAGAAGAAATAAGTAAAAAAGAATGTAAACATGGCTGGTCAAAATATTGAAAATGTCAGGAAGGGGTGTGTGCCGAGGATTGATGGGTAGGTAGCGAGGAAGGTCAGTGTGTCACATGTGACAGGGATGTTTTGTGGCCAAAATGTGGTTGTGAAAAAAAACGGGAAAAAAGTGGTGATTTGAGGTCATAACTGACACCCTTTTTTGAAATAAGTGACTTTTTTGCAAAATTTAAGTGCTGATTTGGTTTGAAATCTGCACTTAAGTTAAGTGCGGATTTGCCAGAACTGACACCCCCTATTCTTTCTTTCTTTTTTTTCTTTCTTTTTTCTATCTTTCCTTTTTCTTTCCTTTTTTCATTTCTACCTCTTTCTTTCTTTCTTTTATTCTTTCTTTTCTCTTTCTTTCTTTCTTTCTTTCTTTATTTTTTTCCTTTTATCTTTTTTCTTTTTTCATTTCTCTTTATTTCTTTATTACATTTTTAATTTTTATTTCTTTATTTTTTATTTTTTTTTCTTTCTTTATTTTTTTTCATTCTTTTTCTACTTTTTTTTTCTTTTTTCTTTCTTTCCTTCTTTCTTTTCTCTTTTTAGCTATCTTTACCTTTCTTTTTTCTTTCTTTTGTTTTTTCTTTTACTTTTTTTTCTTTTTTTCTTTTTTTCATTTTCATTTTCCTTTTATTTTATTTTCTTTTTTTTTCTTTTTTTTCATTTCTTCATTTTTTCTTCTTTCTTTCTTTTTTCTTTTTTCTTTCTTCTATTTTTCTTTTTTCTGTCTTTCGTTTTCTTTTTTATATTTTTCTTTCTTTCTTCTTTCATTCATTCTATCTTTTTTCATTCATTCATTCTTTTTCTTTTTTATTTTTTCTATTTTCTTTTTTATTTTTTCATTTTTTTTATTTTTATTTCTTTCTTCCTGTTTTTCATTTTACATTTTTTTTCTTCTTTTTTCTTTTTCTTTTTCTCCTTTGTTTTTTTCCTTCTTTCTTTCTTTCATTTTCAATTTTATTTCTTCTTCTTTTCTTTCTTTTTTCTTTCTATCTTTGTTATTTTTTTCTGTCTATCTTTCCTACTTTCTTTCCTCCTTTCTTTCTTTTTCTTTATTTCTTTAATTTTTCCTTTTATTCTTTTCTCTTAATTTCTCTTTTTTTCTTTTTTCTTTTTTTCATTTTTCTTTCTTTCATTCCTTTTTTTCTCTTTTGTTCTTTCTTTGTTATTTCTTTTTTTCATTTTTCATTTTTATTCTTATTTTTCTTTTTGCTTTTTCTTTCTTTTTTCTTTTTTCTGTCTTTCTTTCTTTTTCTTTTTTTTCCCTCTTTAATTCTTTCTTTTCTCTTTTTATCATTCATTTCCTTTTTCTTTTCTCATTTTTCCATTTTTTTTCTTTTTTTTTCTTCTTTTTTTCATTTTTCATTTTTTTCATATTTCTTTTTTTTTTCTATTTTCATTCTTTTATCTATCTTTCTATTTTATTTTGTTTTTTCATTTGTTTTTTATATCTTTTTTTTTCTTTTTTTAATCTTTCTTTCTCTTTACTTTTTTCATTTTTTCATTCTTTCTTTTTTCATTCATTCATTCTTTCTTTTTTTTATTTTCTATTTTCTTTTTTACATTTAACATTTGTAAATTTTTTCTTTTATTCATTTTGCTTTTGTTCTTTCTTTCTTTTTTTTTATATTGTTTTCGTTTCCCTTTTTCTTTTTTCTTTCCTTCCTTTTTTTCTTTTTTCTTTTTTACAATTTACATTTTTACATTTTACATTATTACATCTTTTCTTTCTTTTTTTTCATTTTTATTCTTTCTTTTTTTTTCATTCTTTTATCTTTCTTCCTTTTTTTGTTTTTCGGTTTTTCTTTCTTTCTTTCTTTCTTTCCTTCTTTTTTCTTTTTTCTTTTTTCTTTTTTCTTTTTTCTTTTTTCTTTTTTCTTTTTTCCTTTTTCCTTTTTCTTTTTTCTTTTTTCTTTTTCTTTTTCTTTTTTCTTTTTTCTTTCTTTCTTTCTTTCTTTCTTTCTTTTTTCTTCTTTCTTCTTTCTTTTTTCGTTTTATCATTATACATTTTTACATTTTTTCTTTCTTTCTTTCTTATATCTTTCTTGTTTCTTTTTTCCTTCTTTCTTTCTTTCTTTCTTTTTTCTTTTTTCTCTCTTTCTTTTTCTTTTTTTCTTTCATTCTTTTTTTTTCATTTTTTCATTTTTTCTTTTATCTTTTCCTTTCTTTTTTCTTTTTTCTTTTGTCATTTTTTTCTTTTATTTTTCTCCTTCTTTTTTTTTTCTTTCTTTCATTTTTCTTTCTTCCTTTTTGTTTTTTTATTTCTTTCTTTTTTCTTTTGTCTTTTTTCATTTTTCATTTTTCCTTCTTTTTTTTTTCTTTTTCCCTTTTTATCTTTTTTTTTTTTTCTATTCTCTTTTTTCTTTCTTTCTTTCCTTTTTTTATTTTTTATACTTCTTTCTTTTTTCTATTCTCTTTTTTCTTTTCACTTTGTTCATTTTTAATTTTTCTTTCTTTTATATTTCTTTTTTCTTTTTTCTTTTTTTTCGATTTTTTATTTTTATTTTTTATTTTTTCTTTTTTATTTCTTTCTTTTTTCTATTCTCTTTTTTCTTCTTTATTTTTTAGTTTTTCTTTTTAATTTTTACATTTTAAATTTTTCCATTTTCTTTCTTTTTTCTTTCTTTTGTCTTTTTTTCTTTTTTCTATTTTTAATTTTCTTTTTCTTCTTTCTTATTTTATTTTTTCATTTTTTCATCTCTCATTTTTTCTTTCTTTCTTTTTTCTTTTTTTATTCTTTCTTTTTTATATTCTCATTTTTCATCTTTATTTTTACATTATACATATTTCCTTTTTTTTTCTTTTTTTCTATTTTCAATTTTCTTTTTCTTCTTTCTTATATTATTATTTTCATTTTTTTTCTTTCTTTCTTTCTTTTTTCTCTTTTATTTTTTCCTTCTTTCATTTTTCTATTTTCTTTTTTTCTATTTTCATTTTTCAATTGTTCTTTCTTTCTTTTTCTTTCCTTCTTATTTCTTCTTTGTTTTTTCTTTGCATCTTTTTTATTTTTATTTTCCATTTTTTCATTCTTTCATTCATTCAATTTTTTCTTTCTTTCTTTTTTCTTTTTTCTTTTTACTTTCTTTTATTTTTCTTTCTTTCTTTTTTCATTTTTCTTTCTTCTTTTTATTTTATACATTTTACATTTTTACATATTTCTTTCTTTCTTTTTTCTTTCTTTCTTTTTTTGTTTTTCTTTTGTCATTTTTCATATTTCATTTTTTCATTTTTTTTGATTTTTCTTTCTGTCCTTCTTTTCTTTTCTTTCTTTCTGTTTTACTTTTTACATTTTATATTTCCTTCTTTTTTCTTTCTTTCTTTTTTCCTCTTTCTTTTTTTTTTCTTTTTTCTCCTTTCTTTTTCTTTTTCTTTCTTTCTTTCATATTTCATTTTTATTTTTTAGTTTTGTCTTTCTTTATTTTTTCTTTCTTTCATTCATTCTTTTTTTTCTTTTTTTTTCTTTTTTGTTTCTATCTTTTCTTATTTTTTTTGCTTTCTTTTTTTCTTTCTTTTTTTAATCTTTCATTCTTTTATTTTCACTTTTTACTTTTTTCTTTCTTTCTTTCATTCTTTTTTCTATTCTCTTTTTTCTCTCTTTCTTACTTTTTTCTTTTTTCTTTGTTCATTTTTAATTTTAATTTTATTATTTTTTCATTCTTTTATTTTCATTTTTTCTTTCTTTCTTTTCTCTTTTTTCCTTTTTCTTTTTTCTATTTTCTTTCTTCTTTCTTCTTTTTTCTTTTTTCTATTCCCTTTTTCCTTCTTTCTTTCTTTTTTCTTTTTTTCTTTTTTTCTTTTTTGTTTTTTTATTTCTTTCTTTTTTCTATTCTCTTTTTTCTTCTTTATTTTATCTTTTTTCTTTTTAATTTTTACATATTTCTTTTTTCTTTCTTTTTTCTTTTTTTCGTTTTACTTTTTTCTATTTTCAATTTTCTTTTTTTCTTTCTTATTTTATTTTTTTATCTTTTCATCTTTCATTTTTTCTTTCTTTCATTTTTCTTCTTTCTTTCTTTCTTTCTTTCTTTCTTCTTTTTTTTCTTTCTTTTTTTAATTCTCATTTTTCTTCTTTATTTTTTCTTTTTTTTTGAATTTTTAATTTTTACATTTTTTCTTTTTTTCCTTCTTTTGTCTTTTTTTTGTTTTTCTTTTATTAATTTTGAATTTTCTTTTTCTTCTTTCTTATATTATTTTTTCATTTTTTTTTCTTTCTTTTTTCTCTTTTATTCTTTCTTTCTTTCATTTTTCATTTTTCATTTTTTCATTTTTTCTATTTTCATTTTTCAATTGTTCTTTCTTTCTTTTTTCTTTCCTTATTTTTTTTTCTATCTTTTTTCATTGCCTTTTTTTTCTATTTTCATTTTTCATTTTTTCATTCTTTCATTCATTCAATTTTTTCTTTCTTTCTTTTTTCTTTTTTCTTATTACTTTCTTATATTTATCTATCTTTCTTTATACTTTCTTTCTTTTTTCTTTCTTTTTCTTTTTTTTCTTTTTTCTGTCTTTCTTTTTGTCAAGGTACGCTTTTAGTCTAGAAGTTTTGGTACGAAGTTCTACGAGGATTTAAAAGGTTTAAATGGATTCTCAACAAATTTGTACGTATTTCTTAATTCAAAGATGATTGTTTTACTCAATAAAAAGAGGTAGGATTAAAATATTAATATAATTTATAAATTAGAATTACGCTATTGTAAATACTAATGATATAGAATATAAGAATAAGTTTTTATTGTTTATTATTGTAATAAAATGGTTTGGTAAGATAGAATGATCAAAAGACAACAAAAAGAGAGGCCTTTTATAGGCAAAGGAGAGACAAAGCACAGAAATCAAATTCTAAAAACAGTAGGAAAAGTGAGAGAAAAAGAACATTCCAGAAAGAGTATTTCAAATAATAAAGTTATTCCAAAAAGAAGGCGTCAAAAAGATGTATTTACAGAGTATGTCAGAAATACATCAATATTTTTAATATTTACTGTAAATGTCAATCCCAAATAAGAAATTTGATTTTTTTGTATATATTTAATATTATTTGAATATTTAAATCTTATTTTAACTTTGTATTTTATTTTTTTAAATATAAAGTTTTATTTTTCCCAACCTGTCAATTGAGCACGGTGTTAGAGAAAAATATAAGGGACAAAATTATAATTTTAATTTTGCTTATTTATTTAATTAATTAATTTAATTTTAACATTCTGTAACTAGTTAATTTATAACTAATTTTAATGTAACTAAATGATAATTAAATAATAATTAAAGATGATAAGGTGCGGCTTCATCCAGTAAATAATTACTTATTTCACTGGGTAAGGCTAGTAGCCTGGCTGACACTCCCTCACTCTAAAAAAATAATAATAATAAAATGCTATGATTTTTTCTTCTTATACTTTTTTAGTAGAGTAGGAAGATTAGATATCTCCTTCCCAGGTATCCAAGAATCATATTCAGATGATTTATTCTTGAATCTCAATAAGTATTCTGTACCTTTCTTAGCAGTGACTATTCTGTCATTTAATATTTTTTCAATTTCTGCTGTCTCAGTGATTTCATTTGGGGTTTTCTTTGGTCTACCCCTCCTTCTTGGAAATAAATCACTATTGGATGTGTAAGGTTTCAAAAGAGATATTGGAAAAACAGGATGTTTTCTGTCATATGGGGAATACAGAATAACTTCAACTGCATTATCTCCAATCATTCTTCTGACAACAAAAGGACCAACAAATGGATCTTTTAATTTGTTATTACCTTGTAAGTTGAAGTGGACTGTAGAAATCAACACTTCATCACCCTTTTTAAAAGTGTATTCTTTATGGGATTTGTCCCATCTTTTCTTCTCATATTCAAATGATTTTTCAATACATTTTTGAGCATGATTTCTGCATAGTTGTTGCATTTGAAGAAAAGCTTTTACACCAGGATGTATATCCAATTTAGGTATTTTGTTATTGAGAATTTGGGCAGGAGTATTAGGAACATATCCAAGCCAGAGCTCAAAAGGCTTTCTTTGAGTAACATAATGAACAGTGCTATTATAAGCAAATTCTAACCCAGGAAGTAAGGTAACCCAATCATGAGTGAATCTGTCATTATCTTTATACTCAAGGCCAAAGGCACAATATCTTCTTATCATGTCCTCTAAAGTCTGAATCATTCTTTCAGCTAAACCATCAGTCTGAGGGTGATGGGCAGTAGAAAGTTTCAGATCACAACCACAAACATCCATCAGAGACATCCAAAATTCAGAAGTAAATTTAGGGTCTCTGTCAGAGATTATGGCTTTAGGAAAACCAGCAGTATTAAACATATGAGACCACCATAAGAAAGCTAATTCTTTAGTGGAAACATCCTTGTGGGTAGGGATAAATTTACACATTTTTGTGAATCTGTCCACAATAACCCAACAAGAGTTTTAACTGTCTTTACCAGCAATAGGTAATCCTGTTACAAAATCCATGTTTATTATTTGCCATGGAGAATCAGGAGGTTCAATATGTTGCATTAATCCTGCTCTTTTACCAGTTAATCTTTTTGATTTTTGGCATGAATCACAGGATTCAACATATAATTTTGTGTCCTCAGACATATTAGCCCACCGAGCAGTGTTCTTAATTCTGATCATTGTTTTGTCAAGATCAAAATGTCCAGCTAATATGTCATCATGACAAATTTTCAAGATGATTTCTTTCATAGAAGGAGGAATAACAATAACATTACTCAACTTTCTTCTATAATATAGATATCCTTCATCAATTGAAAATTTTCCTTTTTCCAAACCTTTTTGGTACTTTGGTGGAAGGGTTTTAATTAATGCTTGTATTGAAGCATTCTTTGGATCATTTAATATGGTGCATAACTTTTTCAAGTCAGTGTCCTTATCATATGATTCCAGAATAAGCTGTAATAGCTCTTCCTCCATATCAACCACATATATCCCATGGATATGGATAATTTCATCCTCAGGATTGTAAGCAGGATTTGAGTCATCATTTGGTAAGGGTAACCTTGATAACATATCCACATTTGAGTGACCAATACCAGCTCTGTGAATAATTGTCATTCTCCCTCTGTATTCTTGAACAGCCAGCTGCCATCTAAACATATGTCTATTAGGTGTTTTCAAGTTTAAAAGGGATTTAACTGCACTGCAGTCAGTGACAAGTTCAAATTTCTGGTCATCTAGGTAATAATGAAGCTTTTCCAGAGCCCATACTACAGCTAAACACTCTGATTGAGTAGCACCATATTTCAATTCACTATTTCTCAAGGTTCTTGAAATATAACAAATGACTACCTCTGAAACTTTATCATTTATCACTTGTTTTTGGTGGAGGGCAGCACCAAGACCAATAAAACTGGCATCAGTGTACAAAACAAATGGTTGATCAAAGTCAGGTAAAGCAAGAATTGGTGCTGACATCAAACAGTGTTTCATAGTGTCAAAGGCTCTTTGTCTTTCACTATTCCAGACAAAAGCAACATCCTTTCTAGTTAATTGGGTAAGGGGTAAAGCTATGACTTGGTAATTTTTAATATACTGTCTATAGTATCCACACATTCCCAAAAAACTTTGGAGCTCTCTCACTGTTGTAGGAGCTTTCACCTGTTGTATGGCTGCCACTTTGTTCTGGTCAACACATATCTGTAAGCCTGAAACAACATGACCAAGAACTTTTAAAGAATGGAAACCAAATTTACATTTCTTCAAAGAAAGTTTCATATTTATTTCATCCATTTTCTGGAATACTTTACACAGGTGTTTAAGATGGTCCTCAAATGTTTTTGAGAATATAATGATATCATCAATATAAACCATCAGCCAACCTTCAATTATCTCTTGATGGAATGTGTTATCCATTACTTTTTTGAAAACAGAAGGGGTATTTTTAGGGCCAAATGGCATCCTAATATACTTATAAATACCCATATGAGTGGCAATCATCAGAAAGTTCTGAGAATTTTTCTCAACAGGTACCTGGTGATATCCCTTATTACCATCCAAACAGCTGATATATTTAGCACCCTGTAAATTAGCATGTATAGAGCTGATTCTAGGTAAAGGATAGATATCATCAACAGTATAAGTGTTTAGTGCTCTATAATCACCACATAACCTGGCTTTATCTTTCTCATAAGAAATTAGGACAGGTGAGATAACACAATATTTAGGTGTTTCAACTACCTTTTCAATAATATTCATTTTTAAAAGGGTAGAGATATTATCTTCAATATCTTTTCTCTTTGTGGGAGAAGCAGGATAAGGCTTCTTCTTTAAACTAGGTGGTATATCAGTTAATGGGCAAGACAATGAAAGTTTCATTTCCTCCTTAACTAATCCCAGTTCATGTGACCCATGAGCAAAGGCCATAGGAAAAGATTTTATCAAGTTAATGATGGAATCTTTATCCTCACTAGAAAGTTGTTCTCCAAAAGAGGCATTGTCAATTTCAGACATAAGGGCATGCATTTCCTTTGTAGATCTCCCTTTATATTGAACCACAGAATTACATGTGTTCAATTCTGGTTTTAATAATTTTTTAGGGGAGGAAATTTTAAATTTTCTCTTCCCATTCAACCCCATTGTGAAACATTGGTTTGAAGGATCCAATTTTATGCCATACTTGGTTAAAATATCATTCCCTACAATAAACCAATTGCTCAAGTTATCATTTTTAATGACAACAAAATCACAAATAGCTCTTACAAAACCATGGTTATATTTAAAAAACACTGTGGCTTTGTATTTACCAATGGGGGACAAAACAGAGCCATACCCTCTCCAATTTTCAGAAATGATAGGCAACAGTTTAGATTTATAGTCTTGATCTACTGAGGCAAGTGCTCTTTCAGATACTACACTTCCTCCAGCTCCAGAATCCAGAACAACTTCAATGCTGGTTCCATTAATCAAGACTGGTGCCTTAAGAGGGGCAATAACAATTGAGTTATCCTCAATGTTCTTTATGATCTCAGCATCCTCAACTGTAGATAAATCATTATTATCGATTTCAATAGTATTTAAATAATGAATATCTTCTTCCAGCATCAAGATTTCTTGTTGAGATTCATATGAAATATTGCTGGCACAATCACTTGATGTATCATCCAGTGCCACTGTGTCATCAGCATGCTCCTCTGTTTGTCCCACAAGATTTATCTTCTTGTCACAAACATGGCCTTTCTGCCAAGGCTTGTTGCACTTGAAGCAAGTGTTTGTTGCATACTTCTTTGGTGCAACAGGGGCAGAAGGTTTACCAACCTTTTCCAGAGGTTTTTGTTGGTAAGTGGAGGGTTTCTCCAAAGGGGTCCTAGGAATGAATCTTCTTGCATCATACTTATTGTTTAGAAGTATCTCATTGCAAGTATTATTGAAAGAAGAGGGTTCTTTGAAGGCTCAGTCCTAGCCACAATCAAGTCTCTCAGAGACATTGGTAATTTATAGAGGATCCTGTCCTTCCATAAATCAAACTCCATATTTGGGTCCATTGCCCTTACGATTTTGACAAGTTTCATTAAAAACTCAATAGGTTTATCAGTAGAAGAGCTATATCTAGTTTCCTCATACTGCCTTTGTTGAGCCATTCTGAACTTGGAGCCACCAAATTGTGCTTTAATTAATTTCTTCCAATCCTCCTATGAGTAGTCATTCCCATCCAGGAGAACAGATTCATACCACATCAGGGCAACATTAGTGAACAAAGAAATTAATTTGGACACAATTTCCTCATCTGGGAGTTTGTAAGAATTTTTTAAATTATCAATTCTGCAAATAAATTGTTGCCAATCAGAGGAAGAATCACCATCAAATGTTGGGTACTGGTCAAGTTTTGGCCAATTCTTTTGATTTAAAGGAGTCTCCTTAGTACTAGCTTGTTTCTGAGTAAGAAGCAGCTGTAATTTCTCTAATTGTGCTGAAATCTCATTGTTTAATTCTGTTGCAGATCCTGGTGCATCATCAGTTTTTGATGGAAACTCAGTGTTATCAACAGGTATTTCTGGATCAATTTTTATTTTAGATGAACTAGCCACAGGTACTGGTTGAGCATCCTGCACTATATGTTCCTTCACAGAAATGTCAGAATATTTTTGGTCATTTAACAATGAGTTCAATGTTTCTTCAATGGTTGTTAGTCTTGTTTTCATTCTTGGAAGACTAGATAAACTTTCATTGATAGTTGCAAAAGATAATTGATTTTTATGTTGAAAAGATGACAAATGGTCACTCAATCTTTTCATATTTATCTTATCTATCTCTACCTCCTGGAAACAGGCAGATACAGTATCTTTTAGTTTAGATAAATCATTTTTTATATTTTGCCATAAAGCAATTTTCTTTTCATGGGTTGCTTTGTAATGAGACAATTCATCAGAAACTCTCTGTGCTTCACTTTTTAATGCTTGATAACCCTGATCAGTTAACAAACTATTATATCTCTGAGTCAATTGCATATTGTTCATTATATGATTTTGCTTGGCAATAATATCTCTCAAGTGCTCATCATTAATTCTTGCTACATCTGGAGTGTTTCTCAATAAGGAAACTGTGTAACTTTCCAGACTCTCATAGAACTCAGTGTCAAGAGTTTCATCAATCACAGCCATATCAGGATTAATCATTGAGGTAGCAATTAAAAGTAATGGATTAGATACATGAGATAACTGTCTACTATTCCCAACTTCTATAGGTCTCAAGGTTTCATCCTGCCTTCCAGATTTACCTGAAGGAACAGAGTCAGCCACAAGAAAAGGCACTTGAGAATCAATAGAGGGACGTACCAGGGTTTGCTGGGTATCACCATATTGGGCTTCCTTCTTCTTTTGCCTCCTTGATAAGGGTGGGGAGGAGTGGGGTTTGCCTGGGTGGGCCTTGATGGACCTACCTGAGGTAATTGATGCTGATTTTGAGCTAAGTAGTCCCACTGTGTGTTGAGCCAGTCCCACTGCCACTTGGACACTTCCACCATCTCTTGGGATTGGGGAGCCAATTGTTGTTGATCCCTGGGAGGAAGAGGTTTCCTTTTCTCTTGGAGAGAAGTATTTGTTCTTTTCTCCCATTCTTCCAAGGTATCTACCCTTACCTTTAGTTTTAAGCTGTCTGTCTTTAACTCCTTTATGTGGGTTGACAGATTCTTTATCTGCTGGGACAACGGCATCTTTTTTATCTTGAAGCCTCTTGGAAGCTCTTCTGGTGGGTTTGTCCTGGGCTTCTGATCCTGAGTATTGTCCACTAGGATTTCTACTTCTTCTATTTCTACATCCTGTTTGGGGCAAGGATTTATCAGATTGAGAAATTCTTCTTGTTAAAGGAGAACTTACAGAAGTAGGCTCATCATAATCAATTAAGTCTAGTTCTTCTTCACGTGCAGCAAAGCCACTTTGATCAGTCATCTTAAGATTCTACTGAAATGAAGGAAAAGAGACAAAAAATTAATTAGTCTTTATTTTTAATTTTTATTTAACAGAAAAAATAAAATAAAAATAATAATAAAAAAAATCTTTTTAGGATAAAAATCAACTTAAATAAAATTAATAAAAAAAAAATTTAAAACCAGGATAATGCAATCAACTGTAGAAATAAATTAGAGTTTCTATTAATTTTTATTTTTAGGATTTAAATCAACTAATTTATTACCAGGATTTATTGTCAACTGAAATAATCAAAATATGAATCTTTATTAATAAAATTATTTTAACTGATTACCTAACTACCAGGACTTAATTTCAACTGAAGTAATTTAAATATGAATTTTATTTCTTAAAAAGATTTATTGGATTACCAGGACTCAAAGTCAACTGAAGTAATGAAATGTTAATTATTTAATAAAAAAAATATAATTGTCAGGACAATTTGTCAACTGGAACAATTAATTAATCAGGACAAATGTCAACTGAAAAATTATAATAATTATTTTATTTAATAAAAATATTATTGTCAGGACAGTTTGTCAACTGGAACAATTAAAATTCAAATTAATCAGGACAATTGTCAACTGAAAATTGATAATAATTAATATTAATATATAATTATTTTATTACCTCTGGGACTAAGAACAGTTATTGCTCTATTATGGTCAACCAGGAAAAATAAAAAAATATAATAATAAAAATAAATTCCAATTACCAGACACCTCCCCCTGCAAAATGAGCAAATTAATGCCACTTACAGAGTGCTGAGTAAAAGGAAATACGTAGCAAATGAAGAGTGAAGAGTAACCCACAATTAGTAATCACAATAATTACCACGATATATACGATCTTTAGTCAGTATATGAACTTAAGTTTTGGAGCGCGGTTCGATTCCCATTCGCAGCAAAAACTTTTATCACGTGACGTATGACGTTTGTCGTTTTTCTCGCCTCCACTCATCCTTTACAGGTGCTTGTATGCCGATGGTCCCCTCGATTACGCCTCAAGTAATGTTGCGCCGTCGATATTTCGGAAAGGATCCCAATTGTCAAGGTACGCTTTTAGTCTAGAAGTTTTGGTACGAAGTTCTACGAGGATGCAAAAGGCTTAAATGGGTTCTCAACAAATTTGTACGTATTTCTTAATTCAAAGATGATTGTTTTACTCAATAAAAAGAGGTAGGATTAAAATATTAATATAATTTATAAATTAGAATTACGCTATTGTAAATACTAATGATATAGAATATAAGAATAAGTTTTTATTGGTTATTATTGTAATAAAATGGTTTGGTAAGATAGAATGATCAAAAGACAACAAAAAGAGAGGCCTTTTATAGGCAAAGGAGAGACAAAGCACGGAAATCAAATTCTAAAAACAGTAGGAAAAGAGAGAGAAAAAGAACATTCCAGAAAGAGTATTTCAAATAATAAAGTTATTCCAAAAAGAAGGCGTCAAAAAGATGTATTTACAGAGTATGTCAGAAATACATCAATATTTTTAATATTTACTGTAAATGTCAATCCCAAATAAGAAATTTGATTTTTTTGTATATATTTAATATTATTTGAATATTTAAATCTTATTTTAACTTTGTATTTTATTTTTTTAAATATAAAGTTTTATTTTTCCCAACCTGTCAATTGAGCACGGTGATAGAGAAAAATATAAGGGACAAAATTATAATTTTAATTTTACTTATTTATTTAATTAATTAATTTAATTTTAACATTCTGTAACTAGTTAATTTATAACTAATTTTAATGTAACTAAATGATAATTAAATAATAATTAAAGATGATAAGGTGCGGCTTCATCCAGTAAATAATTACTTATTTCACTGGGTAAGTCTAGTAGCCTGGCTGACACTTTTTTACATTTTACATTTTTACATTTTTCTTTCTTTCTTTTTTCTTTCTTCCTTTCTTTTTTCTTTTTTCTTTCATCATTTTTCATTTTTTTTAATTTTTCTTTCTTTCCTTCATTATTTTTTCTTTCTTTCTGTTTTGATTTTTACATTTTTTATTTCTTTCTTTTTTCTTTCCTTCTTTTTTCCCCTTTCTTTTTTCTTTTTTTTTACTTTTTTTTTTCTTTTTTCTCCTTTCTTTTACTTTTTTCATACTTTCTTTCTTTCATTTTTAACTTTTCTTTCTGTCATTTTTCATTTATAATTTTATATTTTTTCTTTCTTTATTTTTTCTTTCTTTCATTCATTCTTTTTTTTCTCTTTCTTTCTTTCTTTCTTTTTTCTTTTTGTTTCTTTCTTTTCTTCTTTTTTTTGCCTTCTTTCATTCCTTCTTTCTTTTTTTTCTTTCTTTCTTTTTTTATTCTTTCATTCTTTTATTTTCACTTTTTTCTTTTTTCTTTCTTTCTTTCCTTCTTCTTTCTTATTTCATTTTTCATTATTTTTCATTCTTTTTTATTTCTTTTTATTTCTATTCTCTATTTTCTTTCTTTCTTACTTTTTTCTTTTGTCTTTGTTCATTTTCAATTTTTCTTTCTTTTATTTTTCATTTTCCTTTCTTTCTTTTTTTTATTTGTCTTTCTTTTTTCATTCTTTTATTTTAATTTTTTCTTACTTTCTTTTTTCTTTTTTCTATTCTCTTTTTTCTTTCTTTCTTTCCTTTTTTCCTTTTTTCTTTTTTATTTCTTTCTTTTTTCTATTCTCTTTTTTCTTCTTTATTTTTATTTTTATTTTTTTTATTTTTACATTTTACATAGTTCCTTTTTCTTTCTTTTTTTCTTTTTTCTATATTCTATTTTCTTTTACTTCTTTCTTATTTTATATTTTTAATTTTTCATCTTGCATCTTTTCTTTCTTTCTTTTTACTTCTTTCTTTCTTTCTTTTTTTCATTTTTCTATTTTCATTTTTTATTTTTTATTTGTTCTTTCTTTCTTTTTTCTTTCCTTCTTTTTTCTTCTTTCTTTTTCTTTGCGTCTTTTTTCTATTTTCATTTTTTGTTCTTTCATTCTTTCATTCATTCATTTGTTTTTTCTTTCTTTCTTTCTTCTTTTTTTTTCTTTCTTTTTTCTTTCTTTCTTTCTTTCTTTTTTCTTTCTTTCTTTTTCTTTTTTCTATTTTCTTTTTTACATATTACATTTTTTTCTTTAATTTTTCATTTTTATTTTTATATTTTTTCTTTCTTTCATTTATTCTTTTTTTTCTCTTTCTTTCTTTCATTCTTTTTTCTTTTTTCTTTCTTTCTTTTCTTCATTTTTTTTTCTTTCTTTCTTTATTTTTTTGCTTTCTTAATTTATTTTCTTCTTTCTTTCTTTATTCTTTAATTCTTTTATTTTCACTTTTTTCTTTTTTCTTTCTTTCTTTTCTTCTTCTTTTTTACTTTATTTTTCATTTTTCATTTTTTTTATTTTATTCTTTTTTCATTCTTTTGTTCTTTTTTCTTTTTTTTTTTTATATTTTTTTTTATTTTTATTTTTTCTTTTTTCTTTCTTTTTACTTTTTTTTTCCCTATTTTTTTTGTTTTTTTTTCTTTTTTCATTTTTCCTTTTTTTTTTTTTTTTTTTTTTTTGTTATTGTTTTTCTTTTTTTTCTTTCTTTTGTCATTTTTTTTTTTTATTATTCTTTTTTCATTCTTTTGTTCTTTCTTTCTTTTTTCTTTTTTTTTTCTTTTTTTTAGATATTTTTTTTCTTCTTTTTCTTTTTTCTTTTTTCTTTTTTCTTTCTTTCTTTTTACTTTTTTTTCCCCTTTTTCTTTATTTGTTTCTTTTTTCATTTTTCCATTTTTTTTTTTTGTTATTTTTTTTCTTTTTTTCTTTCTTTTTTCTTTTTTCATTTTTTTTATTTTATTCTTTTTTCATTCTTTTGTTCTTTCATTCTTTTTTCTTTTCTTCTTTTTTTTTATATTTTTTTTCTTCTTTTTCTTTTTTCTTTTTTCTTTCTTTCTGTCTTTCTTTCTTTTTACTTTTTTTTCCCTTTTTCTTTTTCTTTTTATTTTTATTTTTTCATTTTTTCATTTTTCCATTTTTTTTTTTTTGCTTTTGTTTTTTTTTTCTTTTTTTTCTTTCTTTTTTCTTTTTTTTTTCTTCTTTTATTCTTTTTTATTTTTTTTTATTTTTTCTTTTATCTTTCTTCTTTCTTTCTTTTTTTTCATTTTTTTTTTCATTCTTATTTGTTTCTTTCTTTTATCTTTCTTTCTTTTTTTTATTTTTCATTTTTTCATTCATTCTTTTTTTTTTCTTTCTTATTTTTCTATTTTCTATTTTTATATTTTCATATTGACATTTGACATTTGTACATTTTTTCTTTTCCTTCTTTATTCTTTCTTTCTTTCTTTCTTTCATTTTATTTCTTCTTTTTTTCTTTTTTTCCTTTTTCTTTTTTCTTCTTCCTTTTATTTCAATTTTTCTTTTTTACATTTTAGAATTTTACATTTTTTCTTTCTTTTTTTTCCTCTTTTTTTATTTTTTCTTTCATTCTTTTTTCATTTTTTCATTCTTTCTTTTATCTTTTTTTCTTTCTTTTTTTTTCTTTCTTCTTTTTTTATTTATTCTTTCATTAATTTTTTATCTTTCTTTCCTTTTTTCTTTTTTCATTTTTTCATTCTTTCTTTTATCTTTTTTTCTTACTTTCTTTTTCTTTCTTCTTTTTATATTTTTTCTTTCATTCTTTTACCTTTCTTTCCTTTTTTCTTTTTTCATTTTTTCATTTTTTCATTCTTTCATTTATCTTTCTTTCTTTCTTTTTTTTTATTTATTCTTTCATTCTTTTTTTATCTTTCTTTCTTTTTTCATTTTTCATTTATTCAGTCTTTCTTTTATCTTTTTTTCTTTCTTTCTTTTTCTTTCTTCTTTTTTTATTTTTTCTTTCATTCTTTTATCTTTCTTTCCTTTTTTCTTTTTTCATTTTTTCATTTTTTCATTCTTTCTTTTTATCTTTTTTTCTTTCTTTTTTTTTATTTCTTCTTTTTTTATTTTTTCTTTCTTTCATTTTTTTTATTTCTTCTTTTTTTTCATTTTTTATTTCTTTCTTTTTATCTTTTTTTCTTTCTTTCTTTTTCTTTCTTCTTTTTTTCATTCTTTCTTTTTATCTTTCCTTTTTTCATTTTTCATTTTTTCATTCTTTCTTTTTATCTTTTTATCTTTCTTTTTTTTTTTATCTTTTTTGTTTTCTTTCATTCTTTTTTCTTTCTTTCCTTTTTTCATTTTTCATTTTTTCATTCATTCTTTTTTTATTTTTTCTTTCATTCTTTTATCTTTCTTCTTCTTTCTTTATTCATTTTTTCATTTTTTTATTTTTTCTTTCTTTCTTTTTTTTCATTCTTTTTTCTTCTTTCTTTTTTCTTTCTTCTTTTTTTTATTTCTTTCTTTTTTCATTTTTCATTTTTTCATTTTTTCATTTTTTCATTCTTTCCTTTTTTCCTTCTTTCATTTTTTCATTTTTCATTTTTTCTTTCTTCATTTTTTATTTTTTCTTTCTTTCTTTTATCTTTCTTTCTTTTTTTATTTCTTCTTTTTTTCTTTTATCTTTTTTTCTTTTTTTCATTTTTCATTTTTTCATTCTTTCTTTTTATCTTTTTTTCTTTCTTTCTTATATCTTTCTTTCTTTTTTCTTTTTTCTTTCTTTCTTTTTTTATTTTTTCTTTCTTTCTTTTTTCTTTTATCTTTTTTTCTTTCTTCTTCTTTTATTTTTTATTTCTTTATTTTTTCTTTCTTTCTTTTTTCATTTTTCATTTTGTCATTCTTTCTTTTTATCTTTTTTTCATTTTTTTATTGTTTCTTTCTTTCTTTTTTTCTTTCTTCTTTTTTTATTTTTCATTTTTTCATTTTATCTTTTTTTCATTTTTTCATTCTTTGTTTTATTTTTTTTTTATTTCTTCTTTTTTTATTTTTTCTTTCTTTCTTTCTTCTTTCTTTCTTTTTTCTTTTTTCTTTTTTCTTTTTTCTTTTTTCTTTTTTCTTTTTACTTTTTTACATTTTTCATTTTTTCATTCTTTCTTTTTATCTTTTTATCTTTCTTTTTTTATTTTTTCTTTCTTTATTTTTTCTTTCTTCTTTTTCTTTCTTCTTTTTTATTTTTTCTTTCATTCTTTTATCTTTCATTCTTTTATCCTTTTTCATTTTTTCACTCTTTCTTTTATCTTTTTTTCATTTTTTTTATTTCTTTCTTCTTTTTTTATTTTTTCTTTCTTTTTTCATTTTTTACATTCTTTGTCAGCCAGGCTATTCCAGGAGTCCAGTAAATGATATATAAATTATAAAACCTTAAAGAGTGGGTAAGAATTGTATTTAATGAATATAACTTAATATTTTATTGCATAATGAAATTATATAAGTATTTTATTATATACAAGTGTTACATTAAATTTATTGGTTATATATATTTTTATATACAGTTAAATTGAGCATAATATAATATATTCTACAAATGATGGCGCATTTTTATGTATTTAATAATTATAAATTTTTATTTAATTAATTGAAAAACATATATTATAATTATAAGTGTAAAATGGATTTATAATATATTTAAATTAATTACTTAAATTTATATATTAAATAATACCTCTCATATGATACTAAACAATAATTAATGAGGCTTCTTTTGACCCTTAATTGTGTTAGAAAAAACAAATAAATTAATTTGGACTAAATTGAGATTAATTGCATGTTTTGTTGCGTCAAATTTTTTTTTATTTCACTTAAAATGTCCTTTAATCAGACTGTACCATCTGTTTGGAATTATTTTTCTCATAGTTCCTATGTTCCAATCTTGTTTAGTTATTCACTATTTTTCACTTACTGATTTGGGAATTAATGACGGGAAAATTGGATTCTTAATTGGGGTTTTAATAAATTGTTTCATGTTTTTCTCTATATTGTTATGTTTCATTTACTCTTTTGATATATTTGTTTTACTTCATTCTAATCATTGTATTTACAAAGATAGTAGCGCTTCAGAGGACCCATTGTCTATAAAAGGGCCTTGGATAATCCCCTGTAGCCTCATCACTTATTATACACTCAACAAATTAAATACAATTTTTATATTACGTTTATATTCTTTTTATTAGTAATAAAATTCTAATTAAAATTCTATATAACAATTTAAAGGTTGCTTTAAGTCTGATAGTGATCATAGTGTCTGCTGCGCATAGTCCTTACATCCTAATAATATTATTACTTAATAATAACCTCATTTTTGTCACCTCTCAAGAAACCCGTCGTTGATTCCTCTCAATAAATTAAATAATTTTATTAAATTTTATTTCTTTTATTACCTATACTCCTTTTCTCCTTCTCCTCCTCTCATTTCTTCCCTCTTTTCTTATCTCTTCTAGACAACTGACCGACATTCTTTCTTTTTATCTTTTTTTCTTTCATTTTTTCATTCTTTCATTTATCTTTTTTTCTTTCTTTCTTTTTCTTTCTTCTTTTTTTTTCTTTCTTTCTTTTTTCTTTTTTCATTTTTTCTTTCTTTCTTTTTTCTTTCTTTTATCTTTCCTTTTTTCATTTTTTCATTTTTTCACTTTTTCATTCTTTCTTTTTTCATTCTTTCCTTTTTTCATTTTTCACTTTTTCATTCATTCTTTTTTTTTCTTTCTTTCTTTTTTCTTTCATTCTTTTTTCTTCTTTCTTTTTTCTTTCTTCTTATTTATATTTTTTTCTTTTTTTCATTTTTCATTTTTTCATTTTTTCATTTTTCATTTTTTCATTCTTTCCTTTTTTCCTTCTTTCATTTTTTCATTTTTCATTTTTTAATTTTTCTTTCTTTCTTTTATCTTTCTTTCTTTTTTTATTTCTTCTTTTTTTCTTTTATCTTATTTTCTTTTTTTCATTTTTCATTTTTTCATTCTTTCTTTTTATCTTTTTTTCTTTCTTTCTTTTATCTTTCATTCTTTTTTCTTTTTTCATTCATTCTTTTTTTATTTTTTCTTTCTTTCTTTTTTCTTTTATCTTTTTTTCTTTCTTTTTCTTTCTTCTTTTTTTATTTTTTCTTTCTTTCTTTTTTCTTCTTTCTTTTTTCATTTTTCATTTTTTCATTTTTTCATTCTTTCTTTTCATCTTTTTTTCAATCTTTCTTTTATCTTTCCTTTTTTCATTTTTTCATTTTTTCACTTTTTCATTCTTTCTTTTTTCATTCTTTCCTTTTTTCATTTTTCACTTTTTCATTCTTTCTTTTTTTTTCTTTCTTCTTTTTTTATTTTTTCTTTCTTTCGTTTTTTTCATTCTTTTTTCTTCTTTCTTTTTTCATTTTTCATTTTTTCATTTTTTCATTTTTTCATTTTTTCATTTTTTCATTTTTTCATTCTTTCCTTTTTTCCTTCTTTCTTTTTTCATTTTTCATTTTTTCTTTCTTCATTTTTTATTTTTTCTTTCTTTCTTTTATCTTTCTTTCTTTTTTTATTTCTTCTTTTTTTCTTTTATCTTATTTTCTTTTTTTCATTTTTCATTTTTTCATTCTTTCTTTTTATCTTTTTTTCTTTCTTTCTTTTATCTTTCTTTCTTTTTTCTTTTTTCATTCATTCTTTTTTTATTTTTTCTTTCTTTCTTTTTTCTTTTATCTTTTTTTCTTTCTTTTTCTTTATTCTTTTTTTATTTTTTCTTTCTTTCTTTTTTCTTCTTTCTTTTTTCATTTTTCATTTTTTCATTTTTTCATTCTTTCTTTTCATCTTTTTTTCATTCTTTCTTTTATCTTTCCTTTTTTCATTTTTTCATTCATTCTTTCTTTTTATCTTTCCTTTTTTCATTTTTCACTTTTTCATTCTTTCTTTTTATCTTTTTTTCATTCTTTCTTTTTTCATTTTTTCATTCTTTCTTTTTATCTTTTTTTCATTCTTTTTTTTCATTCTTCTTTTTTTATTTTTTCTTTCATTCTTTTCTTCTTTCTTTTTTCATTTTGTCATTCTTTCTTTTATCTTTTTTTTTCATTTTTTATTTCTTCTTTTTTTATTTCTTCTTTTTTTATTTTTTCTTTCTTTCTTTTATCTTTCTTTCCTTTTTTCTTTTTTTCTTTCTTCATTTTTTATTTTTTCTTTCATTCTATTATCTTTCATTCTTTTTATCTTTTTTCACTTTTTCATTCTTTCTCTTTATCTTTTTTTCTTTCTTTTTATCTTTATATCTTTTTATCTTTTTTTTCATTTTTTTCTTTCTTCTTTTTTTTTATTTCTTTTCATCTTTCTTTCTTTCTTTTTTTTATTTCTTCTTTTTTTATTTTTTCTTTCATTCTTTTATCTTTCTTTCCTTTTTCCTTTTTCATTTTTTCATTCTTTCTTTTTATCTTTTTATCTTTCTTTTTATTTCTTTCTTCTTTTTTTCTTTCTTTTCTTTTTTCATTTTTCATTTTTTCATTCTTTCTTTTTTCTTTCTTCTTTTTTTATTTTTTCTTTCTTTATTTTTTCTTTCTTTTATTTTTTCATTTTCATTTTCTTTCTTTCTTCTTTTTTTATTTTTTCATTCTTTATTTTTTCTTCTTTCTTTTTTCATTTTTTCATTTTTTCATTCTTTCTTTTATCTTTTTTTCATTCTTTCTTTTATCTTTCTTTCTTTCTTTTTTTTTCTTTCTTCTTTTTTTATTTTTCATTTTTTCATTTTATCTCTTTTTCATTTTTTCATTCTTTCTTTTTATCTTTTTATCTTTTTTTCATTCTTTCTTTTTTCTTTTTTTATTTTTTCTTTCATTCTTTTCTTGTCAGCCAGGCTATTCCAGGAGTCCAGTAAATGATATATAAATTATAAAACCTTAAAGAGTGGGTAAGAATTGTATTTAATGAATATAACTTAATATTTTATTGCATAATGAAATTATATAAGTATTTTATTATATACAAGTGTTACATTAAATTTATTGGTTATATATATTTTTATATACAGTTAAATTGAGCATAATATAATATATTCTACAAATGATGGCGCATTTTTATGTATTTAATAATTATAAATTTTTATTTAATTAATTGAAAAACATATATTATAATTATAAGTGTAAAATTGATTTATAATATATTTAAATTAATTACTTAAATTTATATATTAAATAATACCTCTCATATGATACTAAACAATAATTAATGACGCTTCTTTTGACCCTTAATTGTGTTAGAAAAAACAAATAAATTAATTTGGACTAAATTGAGATTAATTGCATGTTTTGTTGCATCAAATTATTTTTTGTTTCACTTAAAATGTCCTTTAATCAGACTGTACCATCTGTTTGGAATTATTTTTCTCATAGTTCCTATGTTCCAATCTTGTTTAGTTATTCACTATTTTTCACTTACTGATTTGGGAATTAATGACGGGAAAATTGGATTCTTAATTGGGGTTTTAATAAATTGTTTCATGTTTTTCTCTATATTGTTATGTTTCATTTACTCTTTTGATATATTTGTTTTACTTCATTCTAATCATTGTATTTACAAAGATAGTAGCGCTTCAGAGGACCCATTGCCTATAAAAGGGCCTTGGATAATCCCCTGTAGCCTCATCACTTATTACACACTCAACAAATTAAATAACCAATTTATTACGTTTATATATTTTTTATTAGTAATACAAATCTAATTTAAATTCTATACAACAAATCAAAGGTTGCTTTAAGTCTGATAGTAATTAAAATTGTTTGCCGCGCAGAACCCTTACATTTAATAATATTATTGTTAATAAAATCTAAGTTTTTGTCACCTCTCAAAGTTGCTCACCGTTGTTTCCCTCTCAAATAAATTAAATATATATTTTTTTGGTATATTTCCTTATTTTCCCTTGTCTTCCTCCTTCTCTCCTCCTTTTTCTCCTATTTTTCTTACCTCTTCTAGACGACTGACCGACATTTCTTCTTTCTTTTTTCATTTTTTCATTCTTTCTTTTATCTTTTTTTTTTTTTTTTTATTTCTTCATTTTTTTTTTTCATTCATTCTTTTTTTATTTTTTCTTTCATTCTTTTATCTTTCTTCTTCTTTCTTTTTTCATTTTTTCATTTTTTCATTTTTTTATTTTTTCTTTCTTTCTTTTTTCTTTCTTTCTTTTTTCTTCTTTCTTTTTTCTTCTTCTTTTTTTTATTTCTTTCTTTTTTTCATTTTTCATTTTTTCATTTTTTCAATTTTCTTTCTTTCTTTTTTCTTTCTTCTTTTTTCTTTCTTCTTTTTTTATTTTTCATTTTTTTTCGTTTTATCTTTTTTTCATTTTTTCATTCTTTCTTTTATCTTTTTTTCTTTCTTTTTTTTCTTTCTTCTTGTCAGCCAGGCTACTAGACGTACCCAGTGAAATAAGTAATTATTTACTGGATGAAGCCGCACCTTATCATCTTTAATTATTATTATTTAATTATCATTTAGTTACATTAAAATTAGTTATAAATTAACTAGTTACAGAATGTAAAAATTAAATTAATTAATTAAATAAATAAGTAAAATTAAAATTATAATTTTGTCCCTTATATTTTTCTCTAACACCGTGCTCAATTGACAGGTTGGGAAAAATAAAACTTTATATTTAAAGAAAATAAAATACAAAGATAAAATAAGATTTAAATATTCAAATAATATTAAATATATACAAACAAATCAAATTTCTTATTTGGGATTGACATTTACAGTAAATATTAAAAATATTGATGTATTTCTGACATACTCTGTAAATACATCTTTTTGACGCCTTCTTTTTGGAATAACTTTATTATTTGAAATACTCTTTCTGGAATGTTCTTTTTCTCTCTCTTTTCCTACTGTTTTTAGAATTTGATTTCCGTGCTTTGTCTCTCCTTTGCCTATAAAAGGCCTCTCTTTTTGTTGTCTTTTGATCATTCTATCTTACCAAACCATTTTTACAACTATTAACCAACTAAACACTTATTCTTATATTCTATATCATTAGTATTTACAATAACGTAATTCTAATTTATAATTTATATTAATATTTTAATCCTACCTCTTTTATTGAGTAAAACATTCATCTTTGAATTAAGAAATACGTACAAATTTGTTGAGAACCCATTTAAGCCTTTTAAATCCTCGTAGAACTACGTACCAAATCTTCTAGACTAAAAGTATACCTTGACAATTGGGAACCTTTCCGAAATATCGACGGCGCAACGTTACTTGAGGCGTAATCGAGAGGACCATCGGCGTAGAAGCACCTGTAAAGGACGAGTGGAGGCAAGAAAACGACGAACGTCATACGTCACGTGATAAAAGTTTTTGCTGCGAACGGGAATCAAACCGCGCTCCAAAACTTAAGTTCATATACTGACTAAAGATTGTATATATCGTGGTAATTATTGTGATTACTATTTGTGGGTTACTCTTCACTCTTCATTTGCGACGTATTTCCTTTTACTCAGCACTCTGTAAGTGGCATTAATTTGCTCATTTTGCAGGGGGAGGTGTCTGGTAATTGGAATTTAATTTTATTATTATATTTTTTTTATTTTTCCTGGTTGACCATAATAGAGCAATAACTGTTCTTAGTCCCAGAGGTAATAAAATAATTATATATTAATATTAATTATTATCATTTTTCAGTTGACAATTGTCCTGATTAATTTGAATTTTAATTGTTCCAGTTGACAAACTGTCCTGACAATAATATATTTTATTAAATAAAATAATTATTATAATTTTTCAGTTGACATTTGTCCTGATTAATTAATTGTTCCAGTTGACAAATTGTCCTGACAATTATATTTTTTTTTTAATAAATAATTAACATTTCATTACTTCAGTTGACTTTGAGTCCTGGTAATCCAATAAATCTTTTTAAGTAATAAAATTCATATTTAAATTACTTCAGTTGACATTAAGTCCTGGTAGTTAATTAATCAGTTAAAATAATTTTTATTAATAAAGATTCATATTTGATTATTTTAGTTGACAATAAATCCTGGTAATAAATTAGTTGATTTAAATCCTGAAAATAAAAATTAATAGAAATTCTAATTTATTTCTACAGTTGATTGCATTATCCTGGTTTTAAATTTTTTATTAATTTTATTTAAGTTGATTTTTATCCTAAAAAGATTTTTTTTTATTATTTTTATTTTATTTCTGTTAAATAAAAATTAAAAATAAAAGACTAATTAATTTTTTGTCTCTTTTCCTTCATTTCAGTAGAATCTTAAAATGACTGATCAAAGTGGTTTTACTGCACGTGAAGAAGAACTAGACTTAATTGATTATGATGAGCCTACTTCTGTAAGTTCTCCTTTAACAAGAAGAATTTCTCAAACTAATAAATCCTTGCCCCAAACAGGATGTGGAAATGGAAGAAGTAGAAATCCTAGTGGACAATACTCAGGATCAGAAACCCAGGAGAAACCCACCAGAAGAGCTTCCAAGAGGCTTCAAGATAAAAAATATGCCGTTGTCCCAGCAGATAAAGAATCTGTCAACCCACATAAAGGAGTTAAAGACAGACAGCTTAAAACTAAAGGTAAGGGTAGATGCCTTGGAAGAATGGGAGAAAAGAAAAAATACTTCTCTCCAAGAGAAAAGGAAACCTCTTCCTCCCAGGGATCAACAACAATTGGCTCCCCAATCCCAAGAGATGGTAGAAGTGTCCAAGTGGCAGTGGGACTGGCTCAACACACAGTGGGACTACTTAGCTCAAAATCAGCATCAATTACCTCAGGTAGGTCCATCAAGGCCCACCCAGGCAAACCCCACTCCTCCCCACCCTTATCAAGGAGGCAAAAGAAGAAGGAAGCCCAATATGGTGATACCCAGCAAACCCTGGTACGTCCCTCTATTGATTCTCAAGTGCCTTTTCTTGTGGCTGACTCTGTTCCTTCAGGTAAATCTGGAAGGCAGGATGAAACCTTGAGACCTATAGAAGTTGGGAATAGTAGACAGTTATCTCATGTATCTAATCCATTACTTTTAATTGCTACCTCAATGATTAATCCTGATATGGCTGTGATTGATGAAACTCTTGACCCTGAGTTCTATGAGAGCCTGGAAAGTTACTCAGTTTCCTTATTGAGAAACACTCCAGATGTAGCAAGAATTAATGATGAGCACTTGAGAGATATTATTGCCAAGCAAAATCATATAGTGAGCAATATGCAATTGACTCAGAGATATAATAGTTTGTTAACTGATCAGGGTTATCAAGCATTAAAAAGTGAAGCACAGAGAGTCTCTGATGAATTGTCTCATTACAAAGCAACCCATGAAAAGAAAATTGCTTTATGGCAAAATATAAAAAATGATTTGTCTAAACTAAAAGATACTGTATCTGCCTGTTGCCAGGAGGTAGAGATAGATAAGATAAATCTGAAAAGATTGAGTGACCAGTTGTCATCTTTTCAACATAAAAACCAATTATCTTTTGCAACTGTCAATTAAAGTTTATCTAGTCTTCCAAGAATGAAAACAAGACTAACAACCATTGAAGAAACATTGAACTCATTGTTAACTGACCAAAAATATTCTGACAATTCTGTGAAGGAACATATAGTGCAGGATTCTCAACCAGTACCTGTGGCTAGTTCATCTAAAATAAAAATTGATCCAGAAATACCTGTTGATAACACTGAGTTTCCATCAAAAACTGATGATGCACCAGGATCTGCAACAGAAGGATTAAACAATGAGATTTCAGCACAATTAGAGAAATTACAGCTGCTTCTTACTCAGAAACAAGCTAGTACTAAAGAGACTCCTTCAAATCAAAAGAATTGGCCAAAACTTGACCAGTACCCAACATTTGATGGTGATTCTTCCTCTGATTGGCAACAATTTATTTGCAGAATTGATAATTTAAAAAATTCTTACAAACTCCCAGATGAGGAAATTGTGTCCAAATTAATTTCTTTGTTCACTAATGTTGCCCTGATGTGGTATGAATCTGTTCTCCTGGATGGGAATGACTACTCATGGGAGGATTGGAAGAAATTAATTAAAGCACAATTTGGTGGCTCCAAGTTCAGAATGGCTCAACAAAGGCAGTATGAGGAAACTAGATATAGCTCTTCTACTGATAAACCTATTGAGTTTTTAATGAAACTTGTAAAAATCTTAAGGGCAATGGACCCAAATATGGAGTTTGATTTATGGAAGGACAGGATCCTCTATAAATTACCAATGTCTCTGAGAGACTTGATTGTGGCTAGGACTGAGTTCTCCAAAGAACCCTCTTCTTTCATTAATACTTGCAATGAGATACTTCTAAACAATAAGTATGATGCAAGAAGATTCATTCCTAGGACCCCTTTGGAGAAACCCTCCACTTACCAACAAAAACCTCTGGAAAAGGTTGGTAAACCTTCTGCCCCTATTGCACCAAAGAAGTATGCAACAAACACTTGCTTCAAGTGCAACAAGCCTTGGCAGAAAGGCCATGTTTGTGACAAGAAGATAAATCTTGTGGAACAAACAGAGGAGCATGCTGATGACACAGTGGCACTGGATGATACATCAAGTGATTGTGCCAGCAATATTTCATATGAATCTCAACAAGAAATCTTGATGCTGGAAGAAGATATTCATTATTTAAATACTATTGACATTGATAATAATGATTTATCTACAGTTGAGGATGCTGAGATCATAAAGAACATTGAGGATAACTCAATTGTTATTGCCCCTCTTAAGGCACCAGTCTTGATTAATGGAACCAGCATTGAAGTTGTTCTGGATTCTGGAGCTGGAGGAAGTGTAATATCTGAAAGAGCACTTGCCTCAGTAGATCAAGACTATAAATCTAAACTTTTGCCTATCATTTCTGAAAATTGGAGAGGGTATGGCTCTGTTTTGTCCCCCATTGGTAAATACAAAGCCACAGTGTTTTTTAAATATAACCATGGTTTTGTAAGAGCTATTTGTGATTTTGTTGTCATGAAAAATGATAACTTGAGGAATTGGTTTATTGTAGGGAATGATATTTTAACCAAGTATGGCATAAAATTGGATCCTTCAAACCAATGTTTCACAATGGGGTTGAATGGGAAGAGAAAATTTAAAATTTCCTCCCCTATAAAAATTATTAAAACCAGAATTGAACACATGTAATTCTGTGGTTCAATATAAAGGAAGATCTACAAAGGAAATGCATGCCCTTATGTCTGAAATTGACAATGCATCTTTTGGAGAACAACTTTCTGGTGAGGATAAAGATTCCATCATTAACTTGATAAAATCTTTTCCTATGGCCTTTGCTCATGGGTCACATGAACTGGGATTAGTTAAAGAGGAAATGAAACTTTCATTGTCTTGCCCATTAACTGATATACCACCTAGTTTAAAGAAGAAGCCTTATCCTGCTTCTCCCACAAAGAGAAAAGATATTGAAGATAATATCTCTACCCTTTTAAAAATGAATATTATTGAAAAGGTAGTTGAAACACCTAAATATTGTGTTATCTCACCTGTCCTAATTTCTTATGAGAAAGATAAAGCCAGGTTATGTGGTGATTATAGAGCACTAAATACTTATACTGTTGATGATATCTATCCTTTACCTAGAATCAGCTCTATACATGCTACTTTACAGGGTGCTAAATATATCAGCTGTTTGGATGGTAATAAGGGATATCACCAGGTACCTGTTGAGAAAAATTCTCAGAACTTTCTGATGATTGCCACTCATATGGGTATTTATAAGTATATTAGGATGCCATTTGGCCCTAAAAATGCCCCTTCTGTTTTCCAAAAAGTAATGGATAACACATTCCATCAAGAGATAATTGAAGGTTGGCTGATGGTTTATATTGATGTTATCATTATATTCTCAAAAACATTTGAAAACCATCTTAAACACCTTTGTAAAGTATTCCAGAAAATGGATGAAATAAATATGACACTTGCTTTGAAGAAATGTAAATTTGGTTTCCATTCTTTAAAAGTTCTTGGTCATGTTGTTTCAGGCTTACAGATATGTGTTGACCAGAACAAAGTGGCAGCCATACAACAGGTGAAAGCTCCTACAACAGTAAGAGAGCTCCAAAGTTTTTTGGGAATGTGTGGATACTATAGACAGTATATTAAAAATTACCAAGTCATAGCTTTACCCCTTACCCAATTAACTAGAAAGGATGTTGCTTTTGTCTGGAATAGTGAAAGACAAAGAGCCTTTGACACTATGAAACACTGTTTGATGTCAGCACCAATTCTTGCTTTACCTAACTTTGATCAACCATTTGTTTTGTACACTGATGCCAGTTTCATTGGTCTTGGTGCTGCCCTCCATCAAAAACAAGTGATAAATGATAAAGTTTCAGAAGTAGTCATTTGTTATATTTCAAGAACCTTGAGAAATAGTGAATTGAAATATGGTGCTACTCAATTAGAGTGTTTAGCTGTAGTATGGGCTCTAGAAAAGCTTCATTATTACCTAGATGACCAGAAATTTGAACTTGTCACTGACTGCAGTGCAGTTAAATCCCTTTTAAACTTGAAAACACCTAATAGACATATGTTTAGATGGCAGCTGGCTGTTCAAGAGTACAGAGGGAGAATGACAATTATTCACAGAGCTGGTATTGGTCACTCAAATGTGGATATGTTATCAAGGTTACCCTTACCAAATGATGACTCAAATCCTGCATATGATCCTGAGGATGAAATTATCCATATCCATGGGATATATGTGGTTGATATGGAGGAAGAGCTATTACAGCTTATTCTGGAATCATATGATAAGGACACTGACTTGAAAAAGTTATGCACCATATTAAATGATCCAAAGAATGCTTCAATACAAGCATTAATTAAAACCCTTCCACCAAAGTACCAAAAAGGTTTGGAAAAAGGAAAATTTTCAATTGATGAAGGATATCTATATTATAGAAGAAAGTTGAGTAAAGTTATTGTTATTCCTCCTTCTATGAAAGAAATCATCTTGAAAATTTGTCATGATGACATATTAGCTGGACATTTTGATCTTGACAAAACAATGATCAGAATTAAGAACACTGCTTGGTGGGCTAATATGTCTGAAGACACAAAATTATATGTTGAATCCTGTGATTCATGCCAAAAATCAAAAAGATTAACTGGTAAAAGAGCAGGATTAATGCAACATATTGAACCTCCTGATGCCCCATGGCAAATAATAAACATGGATTTTGTAACAGGATTACCTATTGCTGGTAAAGACAGTTATAACTCTTGTTGGGTTATTGTGGACAGATTCACAAAAATGTGTAAATTTATCCCTACCCACAAGGATGTTTCCACTAAAGAATTAGCTTTCTTATGGTGGTCTCATATGTTTAATACTGCTGGTTTTCCTAAAGCCATAATCTCTGACAGGGACCCTAAATTTACTTCTGAATTCTGGATGTCTCTGATGGATGTTTGTGGTTGTGATCTGAAACTTTCTACTGCCCATCACCCTCAGACTGATGGTTTAGCTGAAAGAATGATTCAGACTTTAGAGGACATGATAAGAAGATATTGTGCCTTTGGCCTTGAGTATAAAGATAATGACAGATTCACTCATGATTGGGTTACCTTACTTCCTGGGTTAGAATTTGCTTATAATAGCACTGTTCATTCTGTTACTCAAAGAAAGCCTTTTGAGCTCTGGCTTGGATATGTTCCTAATACTCCTGCCCAAATTCTCACTAACAAAATACCTAAATTGGATATACATCCTGGTGTAAAATCTTTTCTTCAAATGCAACAACTATGCAGAAATCATGCTCAAAAATGTATTGAAAAATCATTTGAATATGAGAAGAAAAGATGGGACAAATCCCATAAAGAATACACTTTTAAAAAGGGTGATGAAGTGTTGATTTCTACAGTCCACTTCAACTTACAAGGTAATAACAAATTAAAAGATCCATTTGTTGGTCCTTTTGTTGTCAGAAGAATGATTGGAGATAATGCAGTTGAAGTTATTCTGTATTCCCCATATGACAGAAAACATCCTGTTTTTCCAATATCTCTTTTGAAACCTTACACATCCAATAGTGATTTATTTCCAAGAAGGAGGGGTAGACCAAAGAAAACCCCAAATGAAATCACTGAGACAGCAGAAATTGAAAAAATATTAAATGACAGAATAGTCACTGCTGAGAAAGGTACAGAATACTTATTGAGATTCAAGAATAAATCATCTGAATATGATTCTTGGATACCTGGGAAGGAGATATCTAATCTTCCTACTCTACTAAAAAAGTATAAAAAGAAAAAATCATAGCATTTTTTTTATTGTTTTTTTAGAGTGAGGGAGTGTCAGCCAGGCTACTAGACTTACCCAGTGAAATAATTAATTATTTACTGGATGAAGCCGCACCCTATCATTTTTAATTATCATTTAATTATCATTTAGTTACATTAAAATTAGTTATAATAAATTAACTAATTACAAAATGTTAAAATTAAATTAATTAATTAAATAAATAATTAAAATTAAAATTATAATTTTGTCCCTTATATTTTTCTCTAACACCGTGCTCAATTGACAGGTTGGGAAAAATAAAACTTTATATTTAAAAAAATAAAATACAAAGATAAAATAAGATTTAAATATTCAAATAATATTAAATATATACAAAAAAATCAAATTTCTTATTTGAGATTGACATTTACAGTAAATATTAAAAATATTGATGTATTTCTGACATACTCTGTAAATACATCTTTTTGACGCCTTCTTTTTGGAATAACTTTATTATTTGAAATACTCTTTCTGGAATGTTCTTTTTCTTTCTCTTTTCCTACTGTTTTTAGAATTTGATTTCCGTGCTTTGTCTCTCCTTTGCCTATAAAAGGCCTCTCTTTTTGTTGTCTTTTGATCATTCTATCTTACCAAACCATTTTTACAACTATTAACCAACTAAACACTTATTCTTATATTCTATATCATTAGTATTTACAATAACGTAATTCTAATTTATAATTTATATTAATATTTTAATCCTACCTCTTTTATTGAGTAAAAAATTCATCTTTAAATTAAGAAATACGTACAAATTTGTTGAGAACCCATTTAAGCCTTTTAAATCCTCGTAGAACTACGTACCAAATCTTCTAGACTAAAAGTATACCTTGACACAATTTTACATTTTTTTTTTCTTCTTCTTTCTTTTTTCATTTTTTCATTTTTTCATTTTTTTATTTTTTATTTTTTCTTTTTTCATTTTTTCTTTATTTCTTTTTTCTTTCTTTCTTTTTTCTTTCTTTCTTTTTTCTTTCTTTCTTTTTTCTTCTTTCTTTTTTCTTTTTATCTTTTTTTCTTTCTATTTTTTTCTTTCTTCTTTTTTTATTTTTTCTTTCTTTCTTTTTTCTTTCTTTCTTTCCTTTTTTCTTTTTTTTATTTTTATTTTTTATTTTTTCATTTTTTCATTTTTTCATTCATTCATTCTTCTTTTTTCATTTTTTCATTCTTTCTTTTTATCTTTTTTTCTTTCTATTTTTTTCTTTCTTCTTTTTTTCTTTCTTCTTTTTTTATTTTTTCTTTCTTTCTTTCCTTTTTTCTTTTTTTTATTTTTATTTTTTATTTTTTCATTTTTTCATTTTTTCATTCATTCTTTCTTCTTTTTTCATTTTTTCATTCTTTCTTTCTTTTTCTTTCTTCTTTTTTTATTTTTTCTTTCATTTTTTTTCTTTCTTTTCTCTTTCTTTCTTTTTTCTTCTTTCTTTTTTTTTTTTTTACTTTTTTACATTTTACATTTTTACATTTTTCCTCTTTTTTTCATTTTTTTTTTTCATTCTTTCTTTTTTCTTTTTTCTTTCATTCTTTATCACAATCATGTTCGTCTCTAACTTCAACTTCAACTTCCGTCTTATATTATTTTTTTTATTGGGTAAATCTGGGCAACTTAAAAAAGATGATCAATCCCATGTAAATAAAGACTATATTGCAATAATAAGCAATATATATTTATACATGTTTAAAAAACCGCGGGGTAATACGAAGATAGATGGTACACGATAACCAAAAATGACTAAATAAAAACACCCAAAAAAAAGACAACGAGGATAACAAACGAAATTAATTTCGACCCACTTTACCCGCATACGCATAGTCTAGATGATGGGATTTTTATGCATGCTATGGGTATGGTATGGCTCTACAATGACATATCTATATCATCAAATTTATCTTTTAGGTATCCAATAACAATGAATAAAAATAAGCTACGCTTATATCTTGTATATGCATAGGTCTATAATTAAATGAACAATAATCAAACTACCGGTAGATTTTCCAAATTCCAGAGAGTGTGAAACGTTAAAGATGGTGAGTAATCTTTGCCGGATCAAGGTTCTCATGAGAGATTTTATACTGATCACAAGCAAGGAGAAATAAAACGGAAAACGCAAACGTTATTCAACAAATGTTTGGGGAAGAAATGATGGAAGCAAAGCCGATTAAACGTCAATTAAAATTTTCATGATCAACTTTTTTTTTCTCTAGTAAAAACTTACAACTACATGGAACAGGGGGTAAGCTTCTACACGACCCTTGGCTTGAAGGAAAGTGTGCAACTCTTGAGCTGTGGCGACTCCTTGCAATTTCTGACCATCTAGCAGCTCTGCTTCAAGTTGGTGAAAGGGCTTTCTAGTCTTCACATAGGCCTCAGCACACAATCTGTTTCGGCCACCAAAACCTAAAACAAAGTTATGCGGCCTGTCAGTATAGAATTAAGCCAAACATAAAAACGTGACAGCTTGATTTGATTGGGGCAACTAAGCTTACAAGTGGTGATTAGGTCAGCAACACCCGCAGATTCTTGCACAAATGTCTCAGCCTAACAATTAAATAACAATGCGGAATATATCAGAAAAAGCCCCCAACAAGCTGAGTGCTAAAAATACAAAAAAAAAACAAAAAAAAAACAAAAAAAAAAAAAAAAAAAAAAAAAAACGCTCGAACCTTCACCCCAGTGAAAAACTCCATGCTGAAATTTTTCATCTCCAAAAGTCCAATTCTCATGATTGCCGCTGTAAAAAGTGGAGAGGAATTTAAACAGACTGTCAAACTAATAACACAATACCAAAACACAAGTACCTTTGGCATTGTTACCCCATCCAAGTCCATCACAGAATCCAGCCGCTACAGCGACAACATTCTTGAGAGCACCGCATAAAGAGACTCCAACTCGGTCTTGAATGATCTGAACATGAAAGTGAGGAGTGTGAAAGAGTTTTTGCCATAGCTGACCTTCGGCTAAATTATGGTATCCAACAGTTGTTTCTGAAAACTTATCTTGAGCAACTGCCGTGATGGAAAGGCAAAGATATGATGTGTTTGAGCGAACAATTGAGGCCAAAAGAAAAAGAAAAAGAAAGAAAAGATGAGGAACATACCTTCATTGGCGATGTTGGCACCACTGAGTGCACTGCAACTAATACCAAGCTCTTCCTCAATAACATTAGCAAATATTTTGATGCGGTCGCCAGTGACGTCCACTCCTTTTGTAAGAGAAATGGCAAAGGCATGAGGGGAAATGACTTGAGCCTGTTTGAGCTGGCGACACACGTTAGGAATGAATTGATGGGGTAAACAGAACACAAGCATTGAGGCTGAGCGGGCAGCTTCAATTAATGATGGTTGGGCCAATAAATTGTGAGGTAACTGTTGATTAGAAATAAGAGATAGCAGAGCAAATGAATAAACTGGTGTGCAAGGTAGAAAAAATTAATTAAATCCAAAAGTACCTTGATGCCTTTAAGATACTTGACATTCTCATGTTCCTTATTGATGATGTCACTGAGATTGCGGCCATTGACCTAGATATAAAGTGAAAAAGGGAAAGGCGAGGCAAGAGGATCAGAAGAAAAAGTAGAGATGGATGGAAGCCAAGCCAAGTGAAGAGACAGAGAAGCTATGTATGCACCTTTTCTTCAAAGACCCACATGGGAACCTCAAGCTCAAAGGCATCAGAATGACGGGCGGTATTTTCAGCAGCAATTTTGGCAATAGCAGACCCCCTGATGGCGACAAGGAGGAGATGAAAAAAATAAAAAATAAAAATAAAAATAAAAATTGACATGAGTATGAGTATGAGTATGAGTATGAAAATGATTATTAAAAAGGGAGAGGTGAAGCCAAAGTATGATACACACCAATTGCCAGACCCAATGATGGCGACACGATGTTTGGTGACATGGATAGAAGATGACATGTTAGGGGAAAGATAAGATGAAGAACAGAAGAAAGACAAAGAAGAAGGACAACAATAAAAAGAAGACCAGGAGGAGTGAACCGCAAGAAAAGGGCTCAACCAACGCGCTCTTAATAGCTGGCGGGGAAGATAGCGTGCCATGGCCAGCGCTGCTTCTCTTGTTCCTTCCCACCACCTTAGTGCCTCCAGACTCACTCACCTGGCCAGAGAAACTGATGGCCGTGATGGGATCTAGCAGTGATACGATCTACTGAGCCTAGTCGATGACTTCCGCTTCTCAGCCTTCTTCGCAGTCGTCAGCCATCGCCAGACAATCAGATTCAAGGACCAGCATTGAACCAAGTGTCGTCAGAAAGAGCGAATAAGGATGAGATCACCAGTAGAGCGATGGACTGCGTTGGTTACATCATTGGCTTGCACTAATCAAGTTCTTCATTGAGCTTTCCCTAGCTAGTCAAGGCTGTTTGCTGTTTTGGTCTTAATGGGATCAGCAATGTTGAAATCGCAGAAACTGAAAACAAACCAACTAGGACTCTTCGGACGGCCTGAAACATTTCGCTGGCCTCTCAGATGATGATTAGAGAGTTTAAGGCAGATCATTCGTTAATCTCAGTGTGTAATATACTTCATGAGAAAAATGATTCATTGAGATACGATTTTATAATTGCAAAATATATGGCTGCTAAAGTATATGTGAAAAAGTATGCCTTATAATCAATACAAAACATTCCATTTCTGAATCACCGCCCTAGGGAGTAAGATTTCTTTTTTTTGTCGCTTTCCTTCTTTCTTACAGTCTCACCCTACAGGGGGCACGAAGGTGCTGAAAGAGATATGTTGTAAATACAAAGGGGTTAAGAGTTGGGAAAGGAATGTTTACTGTATAATTAAAGGAGCACTAATTAGTGACCAAGGGGAGAGTGGAAGGTTGATAAGGAACCTATTGGAGCTAACTAAATAGGCGGGCAACTAATAAGAGGATGAGAAAGGGTAAAAAGCATAGCAGAGGTGTAAAGAGTGCAGCTAAATTCAGAACGCTTGGTGCAACTGGCAAACTTTTTTGAGGTTTGTCACAGCAATTTTAGTGTGAAAATGTTTAGACATCTGTCACTAATTGCAAATATCTCAGGTTGAGAAAAGTCTACAATCTGGCAATGTGCCAATCGGACCTTGCCACCACCTGCCACCACCCACTCAACCATCCGCCCCATTCCATCCATCCCATCCATCCCATCCCATCCACGTCCACCCAACCACTCAAGGCCATATCTAACCCCCGCCAAGCCGTCAAATTTCCCCTCAGCCCTTTTATTTTTTTGGTACATATATTTCCTCTTCTTCTTTTTTTTCTGGTTTTCTAATTGGGGGTTTTTTTTAGTGACTTCATGGTATTTATAAAATATGATCCAGAATTCAAGGTCAAGATTGTCATGGCAGCTTTAGAAGGTCAATCTCTGAATGAAATTAACTCAAAAAATGCTGCCCAAATTCACTACAATTCTACAAGTCAACTAAAGCTGTTATAACTGACCCTTTAACATATCTCAAATATGGAAAACCTTTCAAACTTTCCAAAGATCAATGAGAATTCATTAAAGAGATGCTTGAAACTGATCCTACAAAATATCAGGCAGAGTTACAGGCAAGTATGCTTGAGAACCATAATGTAGAAGTTTCCCAAGCTACAATACACAGGGAACTAATATATTGCCTTCATATGAGTAAAAAGTCTCTTCAAAAAGTCCATTCAAAACATGACTATGAGCAACAAATTTGTTTTATGTCAACAGTAGGCCAGTTTAATCCCAGGACTCTTGTTTTCATGAGTATACATATTTTCATACAATTGTTTTTTTTTCTATTCTTATATTGAACTTTCTCTATGTCAGATGAATCTGGAATTTCTGTGGAAGGTGTGCAATGGGATGAAGGATGGGAAAAAGTTGGTGAACATACAAAACAAGTGGAACACACTAAAGCCATATTAAAATACAATATTATTCCAGGGGTATTGTCAGCCTAGGTATCTCCAGGACTGAGTAATTCTTATGTTTAAAATAAGACAACCTTAATTACATTAAGCTTATTACTTAAAAATAAGGTTAAAGTACTTATTTATATGGTTATAATACATATATATATATAATTATTACACTATTATATTACTTATAGTAGTTTAAATAGCTTATCCATAGCCTAATAATACTTATTAAGGTGTAAATGGAGTCATAATATACTTATCTTAGGTGATATTAAGTAATTATAGACATACATAAGCTTATATGTATACATAAACCTCATATTCAGTGAAATATGTAGTTATATTATGTATATTTAGGTCTATAAGTGGGTTTTAACCTCTTAATAGCCTATAGCCTTTATTTTTCTGCCTATTTTAGGTCATATGGACGTAATCAATGGACTCACAACGCCTACACAAGCATATACACCAATTTCAGGTGCATATATACAGTTTGGACAACTTAATCTGCTTCCTTGGATGGATCTTCACAGATTTATGGGTTGGGATATGATTACTGGGTTAATATGGATGCTTGGGGATGTTATTGGGGGCTTGGATAGTTAATTTGGTTCCTTTATATGATTTGGGTTTCATTATATACTCTTTGGATGAGTTATTTTACCTGTTTCTTTATGGTATCCGCTTTTATCTGTTTATTCTATTTATGGTATGCGTCTGTGGTATCATTAATTGTGATGGAGGGTCCTTACTGGAGGTCTGGGTGTTGAAACTGCTTGAAGTGGATGCCATGGGGAGGTTATGGGCCCTCACACTGCTGTAATTGCTGGGGATAGCAGTGACATCATCTGGATTGAAGGTCTGTGCACTCCAGTGGATTTTGGTATAAGTAAGGGAGGATTTGACAGGTTATTGGACATCACTTACTTACTAAACTTCAAATAAACATTATAAAACAATTATTATCATATATAAATATATTTTAAAGCATTTATAAATTTTTATTATCTTTATAAAAGCTATAACTATATTTTATTGATCTATTTTCCACCACTAGCACACATAAAAATCCAAGTATTGCAAGTTTATTTTGAGAATAACTATTTTATTAGTCTTCCCCTGAGGTTTAATCACTAAATCATTTATCAATAAGTAGTTGGACCATTAATATTTACTATTAAATCATACTTAGATACTAGCACACACTGACAATTGGAGGTCTTTCCTTAATTATTACTTATTATTTAGTATAAGCCTTAGGACGTGATTTTTATTAGAATATATTTAATTCCGTTCTATAATATTATTTGATCCCGTTCATCATATTAGTCATGAGTTATTTTCCTATTAAAATTGTCTCCATACCTAATTCATTCATTGTATGACAACATTACCTACTATAAAAGAGGGAGTGTTCACTCTATCTTAGACATCTCATTTCTCTCTCTTTGATCTTTCCTGTCCTTTAGACATTTGACTTATTACTATTGTTGACAAATTTTTCTCTTATTTATCTAACAGTTGTGGTGGAATATTTCTTTACTATACTTTGTGTGTCCTGACTATTCAAACTCATCTTCTAACTCATTGACTCAGGTATTTATTCTTATATGTTAGTGTGCTCTTTATGCTGAAATGCATTTATCTTGTTTCTCTCTCTTTGATCTTTTCTGTCCTTTAGACAGTTGACTTATTACTTTTGTTGACATATTTTTCTCTTATTTATCTAACAGTTGTGGTGGCATATTTCTTTATTTTACTTTGTGTGTTCTGACTATTCAAACTCTTCTTCTAACTCATTGACTCAGGTATTTATTCTTATATTTGTGGTGGCATGTTTCTTTATTTTAATTTGTGTGTTCTGACAATTCAAACTCTTCTTCTAACTCATTGACTCAGGTATTTATTCTCATATGTTAGTGTGCTCTTTATGCTGAAATGAATTTATCTTGTTTCTCTCTCTTTGATCTTTCCTGTCCTTTAGACAGTTGACTTATTACTTTTGTTGACGTATTTTTCTCTTATTTATCTAACAGTTGTGGTGGCATATTTCTTTATTTTACTTTGTGTGTTCTGACTATTCAAACTCTTCTTCTAACTCATTGACTCAGCTTAATAGGTTATGGGCCCAGCGCTCATCTAAATACTTAATCTTTCAAGGTGCATTCCTCTTCTCTGACTAACTCACAGTAACCTCTGTCAGAATCTTCTTCTGATACTATCTCCCGTCAACTTATCTTAACTGCTCCTTCAACACCCATGATCTGGACAAGTATGGAGTCCAACACATTCTCAAAAATTAAGGGAGTCAAAATACTTACTAACAAGAATTATGCCCCTTGTAAGAATCAAATGCTCTATGCTCTTGGCATTCAAAATCTCGACAAATTTCTTCTTAAAACCATCAGAGTACCTTCTGATCCCACCATCCTAGACACTTTTAACTTCCATAAGAAATAAAATGCCATGATTTTACAAATGCTTTTGGATCCCAAAAATCACACACAATTTGTCCAAGAGTAATCCATCTTCAAACCTGTCACTCTTTGGGAACAAATCTTGGAGCACTATGCCTCTACCTCTGCTGAGAATTGTGCCAGTGTCATAGCTGACCTTTTTAATATTAACTTTAATGAGTCTGATATTTCTATGGCCATTAAAGAATTTTGATCAACTCTTAAATTATTAAATGAAGTCTCATCCTCCTTATTTACTGGCAAGGTATTAACTACAATCATTGCCTTCTATATACTTCATCTCTTACCAGAATCTTATTGAAATGTCTCTCATCTTATATTTACCAACATCAAAGTCACCAAGAAAACTTCTTCAATTGAAGAAGTCTTGTCTGAACTGGAAAAATACTGCAAACATTGTAAAGCTGAACCAAAAAAGTCAAGCTTAGCCTTCAATGTAAAAGGAAGAAGTCTATATTTCAATGGAAAACATAATCCTTCGGCTCCCCACTCCAAATTCTTGTGTTTCCAGTTACACCCAGATAAAATGGAAGAATACTACAAAAGAAAGAAGGAACACAAACAAAAATATGGAAAAGCCCTGGCCATCCTCAGTTCTTGCAACAACACTGCTATCCTTGACAGTGGTGCATCTTACACTATCTTTAACAACAAAATGTTCTTTACTTCCCTCCAACCATCCACCAAATATCTTCTAACAGCAAATGGACAAGTCATTTGTTCCCAAGGTATTGGGACAGTTGACCTTATTCTCAATCAAAAGCCCTACCAAATTACAAATGCTCTCTATGTCCTTGAAGTCCAAAGCAATCTCATCTCAGTCACCTGGTTTCTTTGTCAAAATTCTTCTATCAAAGGATGTGAAAATTATGCCAAAGTTTTTGATCACAATCATAAATTTGTAATTGAATGTTCATTAAGTGACAATGTTTTATCACTTCAATTAAAATTCTCAGGAGACGTTAATTCCATTGTTTCCACTAAATCTCTTCTCACAATTCATAACACTTGTGGACATCCCAACAATGTGGTGGCTAAACTTATGTACCCAGGGAACAATTTCTCAAAACTCAGCTGCATACCTTGTCTCACTGCCAAATCTCATCGACTACCGTTTCCAGGAAACTTTATAACCTCTGACAAGGTTCTCAGTGTGGTTCAAATGGATCTATGGGGTCCTGTGAATCCTGTCTCTTGGGGGGTAGCAAATATTTTCTGCAAATAGTCGATGGTTTCTCCAGGTACTGATTTACTTACTTTCTTTCACTTAAATCAGAGGCCTTCAATTTCTTTAAATCATTTCTTAACTTGGCTGAAAATAAAACTGAAAAACATTTTAAAACTGTGGTAACTGATAATGGGGGTGAATTTGTTAACAGTACCTTTAATGTATTATTCAATGATAAAGGCATTGAGTTACTTACGACTGCCCCTTACTATCAGTATAGTCTAGTATATAAGTATGATATAACAGTCTTTATTTATGGTCCTACTACTTATTGATAAATGATTTAGTGATTAAACCTCAGGGGAAGACTATTAAAATAGTTATACTCAAGTCAAACTCACAATACTTGTATTTAAGTGCGTGCTAGTGGTGGAAAATAGATGAATAAAATATAGTTATAGCTTTATATAAAGATAAAATCAATTTATAGTGGCTTTATCATATATTTCTAAAGGTTAATAATTGCATAGTAGTGTTTGTTGGAGTTGTAGTAATTGAATGATGATCAATAACTGTCAAAATCCCTCCTTACTTATACCCAAATCCACTGGAGTGCACAGACCTTCAATCCGGATGATGTCACTGCTATCCCCGGCAATTACAGCACTGTGAGGGCCCATCACCTCCCCATGGCGTCCACTTCAAGCAGTTTCAACACCCAGACCTCCAGTAAGGACCCTCCATCACAATTAATAATAACACTGATCCATACCATAAATAGAAAACCCAGATAAAAGCGGATACCATAAAGAAACAGGTAAAATAAATAATCAAAAAGAGATTTAATGAAACTAAAAGCATATAAAGGAAAAAAATAAAATGTCCAAGCCCCCAATAACATCCCCAAGCATCCACATTAACCCAGAAACATCCTTCCAACCCATAAATCCGTGAATAACCATCCAAGGAAGTAATTTTAGTTATCCAAACTGGGTGTATGCGCCTGATATAGGTGTCTATGCTTCTGTAGGCGTTGTGAGTCCACTGATTTCGTCCATATGACCTAAAATAAGCAGAAAAAAAAAGGTTATAGGCTATTAAGGGGCTAAAACCCACTTATATACCTATATATACATAATATACTGCATATTTCACTTAATATGAGATTTATGTATACATATAAGCTTATTTATGTCAATAATTACTTCATATCACTTCAGATAAGTATATTATGACTCCATTAAAACCTTAATAAATATTATTAGGCCATGGATAAGCTATTTAAAGTATTATAAGTTATATAATAGAATAATAATTATATATATATATAATAAAATAATATATATTTTTATTTTAACCTTATTTTTAAGATATAAGCTTAATCTACTTAAGGTTATATTATTTTAAGCATAAGAAATACTCAGTCCTAAGGATATTTAGGCTGACACTTACACTCCTCAACAAAATCTGTTCGCTGAAAGAGGAAACCAAACTTTGGTTGAAAAGGCTTGGGCATTATTGTTTACATGCGGACTTGATGGGTCCTGGTGGGGGGAAGCATTAAACACTGCCAACTACTTATTGAATAGAACTACTTCCTCTGAAATAAATGGGAAGACTCCCCTGGAGCTATGGGATCCAAAAGCTAAGATTCAGTATGGTAAGCTCCACCCATTTGGTTGTAATGTAGTCTACAACATTCCTAAACAAAGGCAAACATTGAAATTTGATCCTGTGGGTGAACGGGGTATTTTTGAAGGATATGCTGACGGTCACCATAACTTCAAAATATATTCATCTAAACTCAAACGTTTCATTATATCACACAATGTTAGATTTTTGGAGGAGTCATTTTCCTTGGCCAATAAACTAACAGCGGCCAAATCAACCATTATCCCATTTCCTGAGTTCCCTCTAATACCTGATATAATCCTTCAAGACCAACAAGTCTCTCCTCATCACTCATATGATGATGTTCCTGCACCAATCATTGAGCCAGCAAACAATTCTACTATTGAAAAAACCACCACCAGCGCAATTCCTCCATCAGGTAAAACATATACATGGCTTCAAAAAGACAATCCCGCACCAAATAATATAAGCAGTGAAATTAACCCCAACAATATTCTAAACTGTTCCAGAAGAAGCAATACCACTTGTAACCTAGTCATTCAACAAGACAACGTTTCTAGGAGATATTCTCAAGCAATAACCAGTAACAAATCCCCTTTTTGGGAGGAAGCTATAAGGTCAGAACTAGCTAGCATCGAAACTCATAAAGTATGGAAAATAGTTCCAAAAACCTGAAGGACAAAATCTGTTGGGGACTGTGTGGGCATTCAAAAATATTTTTGACAGGGAAGGAAATCTCTCTTGATATAAGGCCAGACTGTGTGTGCAATGGTATTCACAAACTGAAGGTATTGATTATAATGATACTTTTTCTCCAACTGGTTTCTTGGCTTCTCTTTGAACTCTTCTAGGTCTTTCAGCTTGAAATAGATTTGACATTCATCAGATTGATGTAAAGACTGCCTTCTTACATGGCGTACCTGAAGAAGATGTGTACATCCGCTTTCCAGAAGGATTCACTGGTCCTTGTCATTCAAACTCTTGCTTTAAACTTGAAAAATCCCTCTATGGACTAAAGCAAAGTCCTCGTTGTTGGCATACAACAATCAAAAATTTCTTTGCCTCCATTAAATTCTATCCAAACCAAGCTGACCCATGTTTTTTCTCCAATAATTCATCTGAAAATCCTTGTCATATTTTTATACATGTAGATGATCTGGTCATCTGTGGAAAAGATATTGCACCTGTCAAAAAGGCCCTCATGGCTAAATTTGAAATGGATGACCAGAATGAAATTAGTTGGATCCTGGGAATAAAGGTTTCTTGTGATAGAACTAAGAAAGTATTCTACATATCTCAACTAATTTATATATCTAACATGTTGGCTGAATACAATATGTCCGAATGTCAACCTACCTCAACTCCGCTTTTACCAAATGCCAAGTTAACTTCCAAAGACCCTGATGAACCCACCTGTGACTTCAATTATAGAAGGGACATTGGCCTACTTAAATATCTTGTCTTGTTTACTTGACCTGATTTAGCCTATGAAGCAAGTACTCTCTCACAATTCCTTAATAATCCCTCATACAACCATATACAGCACTTCAAGCATGTCCTTAGGTATCTTCATAAAACAATCAATTTCAGCCTTACTTTAGGGGGTCTACAATGTGACATAGACATAATTAGTTATGCGGATGCAGGTTGGGGTTCATCTGTGGGCTGCAAGTTGACTTCAGTATCCGTAATCATCCGCAATGGCCTACTTGGTTGGTGATCAAGTAAGCAACAAGTTGTTGCTCTCTCAACTACAGAAGCCGAATACCATGCGATGTCAGAGGTAGGTCAAGATGCCATTTAGTTCACGCAACTACTCTCTGGCCTCAACATTCAACACAACCCTACAAAAATTTTCAATGATAATCAAGGAGCCATTTCCCTAGTCAAAAAATCCTCTGTATCAACATAGGAGGTGCCACATCAATATGCGGTTACACTGGCTTAGCAAGCTCATGAATTCCAATCTTATCAGTATTGACTATACTTGTCAAGAGGTCTTTCAAGTCTAGAAGGTTTTATAGGGAGGTCCAATGGTGGTAACAACAGTTTTTTAAGGGTTTCAAACTCAGGTATGTATTTTCCTATCTTTAAGATTAATTACTCAAACAATAAAAGGTAAAGAGTTGGATTTATTATAAAAATTAATGGATTAGAATTACGTTTTGATGTAAATACTAAGTCAATAATAAATAGTAATAAAAGGATTTTAAGTAGTTGTAATAAAAATAAGTAAGTAAATGAATGAATAAAAAACAACCAAGAGAGAGGCCTTATATAGGCAAAGGAGGGACAAACCATGGCAATGAAATTCTAAAAACAGTAGTATGAGAAAGAGAGAAAAAAGAATATTCCTGAAGGAGTTTTTTAAAATAACAAAGTTGTTCTAAAAAGAAGGTGTCAAAAAGATGTATTTTTAAGATGTATTTACAGGGAATGTCAGAAATACAGAAATTTATTTAATATTTACTGTAGAAGTCAATTCTAAATAAGAAATTTGAATTTTTTGTATATATTTATTTTTATTTGAATATTTAAAATTTTATTTTAATTTAAAAATCTATTTTTTAATATAAAACTTTATTTCTTCTAACCTGTAAATGAGCACGGAGTTAGAGAATAAAATATAAGAGACATTTTATATTTAATTTCACCATTCTGTAATTAGTTAATTTATTACAGGTAATTTTAATGTAACTAATTTAATTAAATAATAAAAATAATAAGGCGTGGCTTCATCCAGTAAATAATTTGTTATTTTACTGGGTAAGTCTAGTAGCCTGGCTGACAATACTTCTACTTCTAGCATGATTTCCAATCTCTTAACTAAGTCTCTTCCCCGACAAATGCATGATTAATTTTGTAAATTTATTGGTCTGACTGATTTGCAGCATTGAGCATGTGGGGGTATTAGAATATATTTAATTCTGTTCTTTAATATTATTTGATCCCGTTCATTATATTAGTCATGAGTTATTTTCCTATTAAAATTGTCTCCATACCTAATTCATTCATTGTATGACAACATTACGTACTATAAAAGACGGAGTGTTAACTCTATCTTAGACATCTAATTTCTCTCTCTTTGATCTTTCCTGTCCTGTAGAGATTATAACTATTTTTGACATATTTTTCTCTTATTTATCTAAAAGTTGTGGGGGCATATTTCTTTTTTTTGCTTTGTGTGTTCTGACGATTCAAACTCTTCTTCTAACTCATTGACTCAGGTATTTATTCTCATATGTTAGTGTGCTCTTTATGCTGCAATGAATTTATCTTGTTTCTCTCTCTTTGATCTTTCCTGTCCTTTAGACAGTTGACTTATTAATATTGTTGACATATTTCTCTCTTATTTATCTAACAGTTGTGGCGGTGTATTTCTTTATTTTACTTTGTGTGTTCTGACTATTCAAACTCTTCTTTTAACTCATTGACTCAGGTATTTATTTTTATATTTTTGGCAGCATATTTCTTTATTTTACTTTGTGTGTTCTGACTATTCAAACTCTTCTTATAACTCATTGACTCAGCTTAATAATTTGTACTCTAGTATATCTCAATAAAACCAAATATTTGAGTCTGAAGCACATTAGTGGGTCATCATAACTCAGTGATTGTGAAAAAGAACCCTTATAATAATTGTACTAATTTTTCATAATAAAAATTAGGTATTTGAAGTAGTAACTGTACCCAGTATAAACCCAATTTCACTTGGTATTTGGCCACCAATATAACACCCAATTAAATTAGTATTTGTTTAAAGCTTGGAAAGCTAATTATTCACACTTATAAAGGTCTACTTAAACTTATTAATTTATTTTTAACAGATTTTTTCAAATTTTTCTTATATTTTATTTAAATAAATAAAGATATAAATTCAGGGTAAGCTCCAGTGCTTTTATTAGTAATTGTATTGATAATATTTTTTGTCTACTAATTACCATATAGGCTTTCCCTTTTGTAGACGTAAAAAATTGTTATTTAAGAAACAATGAGTGCTCCACAGGACAATGTTAGTGAAAAACCTCCTTATAACACCAGTTCTAAAGCTAAAAATATTGCTCCAGGACATCACCATGGAGGGTCAATCCTACCCACAACCAGAGTCTATGAGTATAGAGGAAAAGTAAGCCCTTCTAAAAAAGATAACAATCAAAAAGACTTCACCTCCTCTGCAGGATCAACTGTCCCATCTGGCCAGGCAGGTTCTGAAACTAGAGTAATCAAAGTCTACCATGCTAAAGGAGGTAGAGCAGTTGCAAAAAAACTGCAAGGTGGGGTTCCAACAAATGAATCAAACCTTGGAAGAGTTAAAGGTAGGGAAGTCAAGCCAACGACCCCCTACCCAAGGAGGGTCACATCATTCCCAAGAAAAAATCTTGGTAGAGAAATGGAAGTGGGATTGGTTCCAACAGCAGTGGTCCAGCCACAATTGCAACAGGGATCCACCCCCTAATCAGATTGCCTCATCTCACCCTTACAAAGGAAGAAAAAAGCACCAATAGTCAGGGCTTGCTCCTATCCTATGGTAAGTAGATTACTCTCTCAGATTAAACAAAAGACTGATGACTACAATATAGGTAATGTTATTGATGTAAACTCTTTACAGAAAATTGAGGAGGACTTAATAAAATTAGGTTTTGATGTAGATAAACCTGATTTATCTTTTGTTAATAACAACAGTACTATTTATAATAATAATACAGTTAACCCTCAGTTTCCACCACTTATTAGTGAGATGAGAAGTTCACAAAACAGTGAAAACATTGAGAAAGAAGACATGGAGTATTTTAATAATAACCCAACTGTCCATAGAATTGTTTCAGCATTATGTAATAGAATGACAGAGTGTGAGGAACAGACAATTAAGCTCACAAGTGATACAATTTTGTCCTTGACATTGAAAATTTCTCAACTGGCAACAAGAAAAAAAGAATTAGAGAATGAACACTTAGCTAAAACTCTTAAGTATGATTCTTTAAGAAATAAATATAGTGAACTTTCAAAAAAATCTGGTGAGTTAGAAAAGTTGTATGAAGCACATTTATTAAAATCTGAATCAAGAACTAATTTATCTTTTGCACAAACAAATCAGAGTGTCTCTGGTCTGTTAAAAAGATTAACTAAAGTTGAGATTGAAACTTCTAATCTACTAATGAATCAGGATAATCATAAGTATACACAGTATAATAATAATCCTTTCATTGGAAAAAATGAATCTCAATCATTTCCCATACCACCACAAGTAAAAACATCTGGTGGTAGTGTCAAGTTTGAGAAAACAAATGTAATTTACAAATCCGTGTAAGAGGAAATACAAGACCATTTATCCAGAGTAAATGAGTTATTGAATTTAACTAAGATTAGTGAAATAAAATTCAATCAGAAGAACTGGCCAAAGATTGATCAGTACCCAACTTATGATGGGGAAGCCAGCTCTGATTGGCAACATTTTATTCAAATAATTGACAAATTAAAAATCTCATATAAGTTACCAGATGAAGAAATAACATCAAAATGAATTTCTCTATTTAAGGATGTTGCTTTATTATGGTTTGAAGCTGTATTGAGTGAGGGTAAAGATTACCCTTGGGCTGAATGGAAGCAACTAGCTGAAAAACAATTTGCAAGTTCTAAATTCAGGCTCACTAAGCAAAGATTATATGAGAAAACAAGGTATAATCTGTTGAATGGTGACAAAACTATGGTATTTTTAATGAATTTAAATAAATTATTAAAAGCCATTGAGCCAAACATGGATTTTAACTTATGGAAAGATAAGATAATATATAAATTACCTATAGCTTTCAGAGACTTGGTTGTAGCTAGAACAATAATGGTAAGTGAATATTCTGAATTTATTAATATTCATAATGAAATATTATTAAACCATAAGTATGAAGCAAGGTACACCACTTATAAACAAAATAATGAACCTGTGAAAAATCAGAATTTAAAAACACTTCAGGAGAAGCAGAAAAAACCTACTGCACCTGTAGTACCTAAAAAGTATGAAACTAATACTTGTTATAAGCGTAATAAGCCTTGGGTTAAAGGTCACAAATGTGAGGAAAACATAAATATTGTTGAAAATCAACATGAATCTGAAAATGACACAGAAAAAAGTAAAGATTCAAGTGATTATGACAGTAATATCTCATATAGTGAATAAAATGAAGTCAGTATCTTGGAAGATGATTTGTTTATCTTTGAAAACCCAATATTAAGTATGGACTTGAATGAATCCTTAATAAATTTTGAGAATGTTGAAATAATTAAAGATATATAACAAGATATTGTGCTTTTGGTCTTGACTTTAAAGACAATGACAAATTCATGCATGATTGGGTAACCCTTATCCCAGGTTTAGAATTTGCATAAAATATTACAGTACATTCTGCCACTGGCCAAAAGCCATTTGAGTTATGGTTGGGTTATGTACCTAATACCCCTGCTAAAACTCTTAATAAATAACCTAGATTGGATATTAATCTAGGTACAAAATCTTTCCTTTGGATGCAAGAATTATGCAGAAAGCATGCTCAAGAATGTATAAATATGGCATTTGAGTATGAGAAGAAAAGATGGAATAAAGCCCATAAAGAACAAATGTTCAAAGACGGTGATGAAGTCCTTATTTCTACACTACATTTCAATTTAAATGGTAATGTTAAATTGAAGGATCCATTCATTGGACCGTTTGTAGTAAAAAAGATGGTTGGTAACAATGCTGTTGAAGTTATTCTATATGCACCATATGATAGAAAACATCCAGTTTTTCCTATTTCTCTTATATAACCATATTATTCTAATGATACTGCTCTATTTCCAAAAAGATCAGGAAGGCATAAATAGAAACCTGAAAAAATATTTGAAAAGGCAGAAATTGAAAAGATACTTAAAAGAGACACCTTACTAAAGAAAAGGAAGTTGAGTATCTATTAAGGTTTAAAAATAAATCAAGTGAATATGACGAGTGGATTCCAGAAAATGAAATATCTGATCTTAAAAATCTCTTGAAAAAATTTAAATCCAAACAATACTGTTTAATTCAGTATTTGTATCATAAAAATTTTAAAAATTATTTTTCTATTCATTTCTTACTTATTAATTAAAATGTCTTAACATATTTTTTATTATTTTTCTGGGCGAGGGAGTGTCAGCCTAGGTATCATCAAGACTGAGTAATTCTTATGTTTAAAATAAGATAATATTAATTACATTAAGCTTATTATTTAAAAATAAGGTCAAAATACTTATATATATGGTTATAATACATATATATATATATATATATATATATTACACTATTATATGACTTATATTAGTTTAAATAGCTTATCAATAGCCCAATAATACTTATTAAGGTGTTAGTGGAGTCATAATATACTTATCTTAAGTGATATTATGTAATTATAGACATAAATAAGCTTATTTGTATACATAAATCTCATATTCAGTGAAATATGTAGTTATATTATGTATATTTAGGTCTATAAGTGGGTTTTAACCTCTTAATAGCCTATAACCTTTATTTTTATACTTATTTTAGGTCATATGGACATATTCAATTAACTCACAACGCCTACACAAGCATATACACCTATTTACGGCGCATTTATCCTGTTTGGACAACTTAATCTGCTTCCTTGGATAGATTTTCATGGATTTATGGGTTGAGATATCATTACTGGGTTAATATGGATGCTTTGGGATGTTTTTGGAGGCTTGGAAAGTTAATTTGGTTCTTTATATGCTTTGGGTTTCATTATATACTCTTTGGATGAGTTATTTTACCTGTTTCTTTATGGTATCCACTTTAATCTGTTTATTCTATTTATTGTATGGGTCTGTGGTATCATTAATTGTGATGGAGGGTCCTTACTGGAGGTCTAGGTGTTTAATCTTCTTGAAGTGGACGCTATGGAGAGGTGATGGGCCCTCACAGTGCTGTAATTTCCAGGGATAGCAGTGACATCATCTGGATTGAAGGTCTGTGCACTCCAGTGGATTTTGGTATATACTACACTTCATATAAACATTATAAAACAATTATTATCATATATAAATATATTGTAAAGCATTTTTAAATTTATATTATCTTTATATAAGCTATAACTATATTTTATTGATCTATTTTCCACCACTAGCATGCATAAAAAATCAAGTATTGTGAGTTTATATTGAGAATAACTATTTTATTAGTCTTCCCCTGAGGTTTAATCACTGAATAATTTATCAATAAGTAGTTTGACCATTAATATTTACTATTAAATTATACTTAGATACTAGCACACACTGTCAGGTATCTCTATCAGGTTTAGTTGCTACAGCAATACAATCAGAAATGGTTTGCCATGCAGATTTTGAGTTCTTTCTGGAGTACATCTTAGTGAGTTGTTTTTTATCAAACCTTCTTACAGTTGTAGACTAAGTATCTTTTGAATTTCTAAAAGCTCCCCATGATATCAACTTATCCAGAGCCCAACAGTGTTTTTGTAATGGATAACACTGCCTGTCAGCCAGGCTGGTAGACTCACCCAGTAAAATATATAATTATTCCTGGGATGAAGCCACACCTTTTTTATTAATATTAATTTTATTATATTTACTTTAAATTTATGTGTAATAAATTAACTAGTTACAAAAAAAATAAATTTAGTAAAAATTTAAAATTAATATTAATTATCTGATATATTTTATTTTATTTTACTTTTATTTTTCTAATACTGTCAGTGTATCTAGTATATAAGCAAGATTTAAAAGTATTTATTAATGGTCCTACTACTTATTTATAAATGATCTAGTTATTAAACCTCAGGAGAAGACTAATAAAATAGTTATACTCAAATAAAACTCACAATACTTGGATTTAAATGTGTGCTAGTGGTTGAGAATAGACAAATAGAATATAGTTATAGCTTATATAATGATTATATCAATTTATAAAGCATTATAATATATTTCTAAATGATAATAATTTTGTTTAAATGTTTAATTGAATTTTAGTAAATAAGTGATGTCTAATAGCCATCAAAATCCTCCCTTACTTATACCAAAATCCACTGGAGTGCACAGACCTTCAATCCAGATGATGTCACTGCTATCCCCGGAAATTACAGCACTGTGAGGGCCCATCACCTCCCCATGGAATCCAATTCAAGAAGATTCAACACCCAGACCTCCAGTAAGGACCCTCCATCACAATTAATGATAACACTGACCCATACCATAAATAGAAAATCCAGATAAAAGCGGATACCATAAAGAAACAGGTAAAATAACCAATCCAAAAGGAATAAAATGAAGCCCAAAGCATATAAAGGAAACAAATTAAATTTCCAAGCCCCCAATAACATCCCCAAGCATCCATATTAACCCAGGAATGACCTCCCAACCCATAAATCCGTGAATATCCATCCAAGGAAACAGATTAAGTTGTTCAAGCTGGATATATGCGCCTGAAATAGGTGTATATGCTTTTGTTGGCGTTGTGAGTCCATTGAATACGTCAATATGACCTAAAAAAAGCAGAAAAACAAATTTTATAGGCTATTAAGAGGCTAAAACCCACTTATAGACCTAAATATACATAATATACTGCATATTTCACTGAATATGAGATTTATGTATACATATAAGCTTATGTATGTCAATAATTACTTAATATCACTTATGAAAAATATATTATGACTCCATCAACACCTTAATAAGTACTATTAGGCTATGGATAAGCTATTTAAACAATTATAAGTTATATAATAGTGTATTAATTATATATATATGTATTATAAACATATATATAAGTGTTTTAAACTTCTTTTTAAGATATAAGCTTAATGAGTTTAAGGTTATCTTATTTTAAACATAAGAATTACTTAGTCCTAGAGATACCTAGGCTGAATAATACCGTGCTCAAATGTTAGTTTAAAGAAAATAAAGATTAAATATTAAAATAAGAAAAGGTTTTTTTGATATTTGAAATAAAATATTAAAATTAAAGTAAATATATACAAAAAAATTAAATTACTTATTTAAAAATAAAAATTACCAGAATTTTTAAATAAATCAATTTCAGTTGACATATACAGTAAATAGAATATTTTAAAATATTCTTTATATAACAATCTTACAATTTGAAATGTTCTTTCTTCTGGAAAATTCTTTCCCTCTCTCATACACTTGTATTAAGAAATTTCAACTCCGTACTTTGTCTCTCCTTTGCCTATATAAGGCCTCCCTTACTGGTTTTTTTTTATTATTCATTACTTACTTACTTATTATTCTATTAAATCATTACTACAATCAAATTTTATTACTATAGTTTTTTTTAGTATTTACTATCACTTAATTCAAATCATTAATTACAGTAATATTTATAAAATTTTTACCTCTTTGAAATAAAGTAAATAAAATAAAAGATAAATTATACGTACTTTGACTTTAAAACCTTTAAATTCCACCTTGCAACACTGTTAAAACTCCACCATAATCTTCTAGACCCAAAGGAGTCCCCAATACTTAAGGACCTTTCCAAATTGTTGATGGTGCATCAATATCTTGAAACTGGTGGCTAAGGACTATTGATGACGAGGTACCAGTAGGACAGGTGGACAACAAAAATGAAAAACATCATAAACCATGTGAATTTTTTTTTCTGTGACCGGGAATCAAACTGTGCTCCAAAATTTTGGTTCATATATTGGCAATAGTCATATATAATTGTGGTAATTATATTAATTATTATTTGTGGGTCACTTTGCATGTTTCATAGTCTATGTATATCTTTTTTACTCAGCAATCTGTAAGTGGCATTAAATTGCTCATTTTACAGGGGGAGGTTCCTGGTAAATAAAAATTTTTTTTTCTCCTAGTTGACCAAGATAGAACTATATTGTACTTAGTCCTAGGAGTAATATAAAAATTAGAATTAATTATATTATATTTTTTTAATTATTTCAGTTGACCTTTGTCCTGATAATTAAAATATTATATTATTGCTTCAGTTGACAAATTGTCCTGGAAGTAAAATAATAATAGGGGGTATCAATGTTCAGGGATCCGCAATTAGGGATCAGGAATTTTTTTTCCCGGGATCAGACATTATTAATTGCGGAAGATTCTTATCCACTAGCCCCAGGGCTAGTGGATAGGAAATCCACAATAATGCATTATCCCGCCTCTTATACCCCAATTTCCATTCCTAATTCCTGATCCCAAACTCATCTCATCCATGATGGATTTTTAAGAAAGCCACATGACTTATAATTGCTGATGCCATCCTTAAGTATTTCCTCACTCTATGCTACTTAGTTTTGGTGGCAAACACTTAAGTTTTTTTTCTATCTACACACCCCAACTGCACATTTGGCGGTGAATTCCCACTTCCCTCATCACTTAACCCTTCCACCGGCAACAATGAAACACCTCTCTACTAGGAAGCTACTTCACTCAACAATGAATGCTATCACTTTTCTTTTAGTTCTTTACTATAAATCTGACTCTGATTTGGAAGATGCTTTAGCTTATATGTGTTTTCTTTCCAAAAAGCGTTACATCATCACCAGGGGGCCAAATCTTTATGATGATCCCCGATATGATCTGGCCTCCATTCTCAACATTCCTCATTTAAACTTCACATAACTTTTTAGAACTTCTCCCGATTCTTTCTTCAAACTTTATCAACTCATCTCCGATCATCCTATCTTCCATAACAATTCTCATAAAAAACAGCGTAATCCTGCCATCCAACTTGCTGTTGCTCTATGTCGCTTTGGCTCAAATGGAAATGGTGCTGCCGTAAGACGTTTGGATAATCTCTTTAACATAGGATATGGTACCATGATATTATACACCAAGCGCTGTATGATTGCTATCCTTTCCCTCAAGTCTCAAACTCTTGCTTGGCCAACTCCAGAACAGCAACTTGAATCCTCTCAAGTAATGCAAGCTGAAGGTTTCCCTGGCTGTATAGGTTTTGTTGATGGCACAACCATCCCTTTGAGTAAAAAGCCTGCTCATGATGGCAACCATTATTTTGATCACAAAAAAAGGTTTCTTCAAAATCTTCTCCAAGTTCTCATCTTTCACAATCTAACTTTTAATCTTCTTTCTAGATACTCTATTGCCGTTCAACTTGTATGCGATGTCAATAAAAAATTTATTGCTTTTCACAGTGGCTGCCCTGGATCATGTCATGACTCTTCCATCTTCCAAAGAATGAGGATTTATCAATCCCCAGAATCATACTTTGACGAATCTCAGTACCTCCTTGCAGACTCAGCATATGCAAGTGGAAAGTACATTATACCTGCTTTCCGTGGTGCAACTTCAGAAAATGACCCCAAAACTAAATTTAATTATCACCTTGCACAATCAAGAGTACGAATTGAACATGCTATAGGTATTTTAAAGGGACGATTTTCTAGTCTTCGGGAGCTCAGAATCCAATTTCAAAAAAAATTGGAGATCAAAACTGCAAATCATTGGATCTTGACTTGCGTAATACTCCACAATATTCTAGCTGATTTAAAGGATGAGTGGAATGATCTTTATGAAGAAGAGGATCCTGAACCACCACTGGCACTCCCCTCCCTTGATTCACAAATCATTCAATCAACCGGCATACACCCCATTATAATGCCAATTACTCTCCAACATTTCTCTTCACCCTTTTAATTTTTTATTTTTATGTTTTCATACTTTCCAAATGTCCTCTTTGTGTACTTTAATCACTTGGTTTTGTATTTTGGTTTGTTGCATATTCATTTTTTTTTTGAATTTACGGTGAATATCTTTTTTTTGGATGGCTCATTGGTTTTCTTTCACTTCCTCAACATGAAATCGCATATTTTCTTATATCGCATATTTTGTCAGTGATTTTTTTTTTCATTCATCACTTATATCCTTTTCATCCTCTCCTCAAACATCCCTCAAATATTTTGGTTGCATTTATTTTCTCAACTCAACTCACCAGGTAGGTCATTTTTTTTCTTTTTTCATGGTTTTTTATTTGCTAATCATGATTTTTTTTTTGCTTTTTTTTTGCTTTTTTTTTGCTTTTTTTTTGCTTTTTTTTTGCTTTTTTTTGCTTTTTTTTTGCTTTTTTTTGCTTTTTTTTTGCTTTTTTTTTGCTTTTTTTTGCTTTTTTTTGCTTTTTTTTTGCTTTTTTTTGCTTTTTTTTGCTTTTTTTTTGCTTTTTTTTTGGTTTTTTTGGTTTTTTTGTAAGTGCTTCTATTATTTTTGTTCTAGGGTAAACTAATTTTTGTTTTGCTTTTTTCTCTTTTTTATCTTTTTATTTTTTTGTTTTTTTTTCTCTCCTTCACCTCTCTTTATGATCCTCAAGGCCCCCCTTTTTCCCTCTCTTTACCTGTCTCTGACCCCCTTTTTACCCCCTTTTTAGCTGCCTCAAATCCCCCCTTTCCCCCCTCTTTAGGTCCCTCATCACCCCCTTTCCCCTCTTTTTAGGTGCTTCAATACTCCCCCCTTCCCCTCTCTTTATGTCCCTCAAACCCCCCCCTTCACCTCTCTTTTGGCGCCTCAAACCCCCCCCTTCACCTCTCTTTACCCACATCAAACCCCCCCTTTCCCTCTCTTTAGGCGCCTCAAACACCCCCCCTTCCCCCCCTTCTACTCACTTTACCCCCCTACCTAATCATTATATCCTCCTCTACCCCCCCCCCCCCCCCCCCTGTTTATTAACGAACGATCGTTATAGATCGTTTGTTAACATGGAGGTGGGGGGGGGGGTGGGTGTTGGGGAAAGGGTTTGGGAGGGGGTAAGGAGATTGGAAGGGGGGGGGGTTTGAGATACCTAAGGAGAGGGGAATGGGGGGGGGTTTGAGGTATCTAAGGAGAGGGGAATGGGGGGGGTTTGAGGCGCCTAAGGAGAGGGGAATGGGGGGGTTTGAGGCGCCTAAGGTGAGGGGAATGGGGTGGGTTTGAGGGAGCTAAAGAGGGGGGAATGGGGGGGGTTTGAGGCAGCTAATGAGGGGGGAAGGAGGGTGATGAGGGACCTAAAGAGGGGGGAAAGGGGGGTATTTCAGGGGGATTTTGAGGCAGGAAAGGAGAGCATTTGAGGGGGAAAAGGGGACTTTAATGGGAGATAAAGATGGGTTACTAACTTTCAAATAAAGATACTAACAAATTTTTGTTTGTAATTTTGATTATTTTTTTTATTTTTTTTGCAGTAATATAGAAAAAAAAAATTCTTGCTGATAAGGACTGTCCCTCTTATTTACAAAACAAAAAAGGTTTATAATTTTATTTTTATTTTTTCTATAATTAATTTTTGTGATTTTGATTTTAATTAAATAATTTTTTTATTTTTTATTTTGATTTTACTGATTTTTTTTTTTTTCATGATCTTGTGAGAAGGTTTTTAATAACCAATCTTCAGGTTCACTTTTAATTTTAATTTTTTTTTTTTTGTGTTTTAATTCTTACTGAAATTTTCTTTTTTGAATGAATTTAATTATTAATTTTTTTTAATAGGATTTTGCTTTGATTGTGTTTTTTAAAATAAAACCTCAGGTTTTTTTTTTATAATTTTTTTTTTGGAAAAATTTTTACTGATTTTTTGGTTTTTTTTTCAATTTTATTTTTAAAATAAAAAAACAGCTTTTTTTATTATTAGGTAGGAATTTTTTTTAAAAAAAATTTGAGTTAAAATTTTATTGACAATTAATTTTTTTTTCAGATCAAAAAAATGTCTTCTTTTTCTGATTCACCCCTTACTTCTCTCTTATCTTCATCTTTATCTTCTTTATCATCTTCATCTTTATCATCTCTATCATCTTCTTTGAAATCAACTCTATCATCTTCTTTGAAATCAACTTCCATACAATCATCTTCTAAATCATCAAAAAAAATTAAAGATAATCAGTCTCATCAGAAGAAAAGATATTTAAAAAAAAAGTCTCTCTGCGAAAGTTATTTTCGTCATATCCCAAACATTTTTTTTATAAAACTAAAGTAGATAAAAAAATCAATATCCAAAAAAATTACCAGAAGATATCAAATATCTAACAGAATTTGGAGATGATCGAGTTGTTGCAGTTATCAGCAATGCTTTTAAGCCTCAATTCATTTTGGAAGTTCATTCATTTGATGGTGTAAAAGATGAAGCTTTTAATCAACTATCCGATCTTATCATAACTCTTTATCAAATGGCTTTGGTTCGATTACCTATAAGGAATAAGAATTTGTTGGGTGGTATCATGATTGGTTTTGGTTGGAGACCTGGTTTTGTCAAAGGATATTCTCTTGGTATGTCTAATAATTTTTGTTCCATTCTTAATATCATTTCACTTATTTCAATTATATAGGTATATATTCATTGCTCAATAATATCACTAAAGCACAAAAAGATGAAGATTTTTGCTTATGGGACACTCTACCCTACTTTAATTCTTTTCTTGCTCTTCGACTCAAAAAGCTCTGTAATAAGGCATTTGAAAAAAATCATGAACTTGCAACCAAAGTTGGAATACCGAATTGGTGTGACTCTGAATGGGAAGATATCAGCCACGAATATCTTTTATTTTCTAATGTTATTATCACTCATTCTGGATTCCACAATAAGATTCATATCGATAGGAATGATGCCGATTTTCTTACTTTTGGAATATTCTCATATATCAATCTGATAACTGGCCACCCAATACCATCTCCAGCTAAAATCAAAGGACATGGTTTATATTTTCCAGACCACCGGTGCATCATTGATTTTGGTTTGGGAAATGGTATCATCGAAACTATTTGGAATTCTTCTAAGGATAATCATCAAACGACCAAAGCTCCTCCTGGTTTGAAATTCTGTCAAGATTTCACTCATTTCGGTTGCTCATTTCAAATCAGTAATAAGTTGATACAAAGAATCAATAAGGTAAAGAAAGAAGGTAAAGTTATTCGATTTAAAAAAACTTTATCTAGATCCAAAAAGTATGGGGATTAGAGTTGTCATCGAAAATTTTATATTTTTTCATAAATTTTTAATAAATATTTTTTATATATCAATTTTCTCAAATAATGTGATGAGCCATCGACCTTGTGTTGTATAACAGGTAATCATGATAACATTTATTTGTTTCATGGGGTTCCTCTTTCCTATACCTGTAGAAAGTCCCAAACTTATGTTTCTCGACTTGGTCTGCATTTTGGCTTGAGGGATTGTCATTACTTTAAACTAGGGAAATTGATATATATTAGATATTTATTTAATAATTTATGTAATTATATTAAATTTAGATGACTTCCACCCCTTACTTCAATAAAATGCAGGGGGGGGGGGTATTGCCAAATTTTCAAATCTGACATGTGAAATTGATGACTTAGAAAAATTTTGGTGATACCCACCCCTTGCTTCAATAAAATGCAGGGGAGAGTATTGCCAATTTTTTTAAACAGATATAGAATTTTTTTGACTTGTAAATATTTTTGTGATACCCGTCCCTTACTTCAATAAAATCCATGGGGGGTTGTGCCAAAATTTTTTATAAGACTTGTGAAATTCTTGACATGTAAGAATTTTTAGGATACCGGTAAAATTCAGGGGGTAGTAAAGCCAAATTTTCATATAAAACTTTCAAGATTCATGACATGAAAGAATTTTTGTGATACCCACCCCTTACTTCAAAAACATCCAGGGGTGGGGGATTGTCAAATTTTCAAAGGAGACTTGAAAATTTTATTTAAAAAAAGAATATTTATCATTAAAATACGATATTTCAAGAAATACAGAAAATAATTGTAAAATTTATGTACAAATAAATATGAACACATGAAGTGTGAAAGAAATAAAAGAAACTAGTCAACAAAAAATTTCATTAAACTTTCTATTTCTTCAACAGATTTGTTTGCTTTAATGCATTCAATCAAGAAATCTTTCTTTTTATAACTTTCTTGGAGATCATGCTTATACTTCATCTGTTCCATTAAGTTTTGATGCTCGAGTGTTTTTTCCTTATTTTTGGATTTTTCAATACTAAGAGTTAACTCAAACTTCTTCTCCTCCAAATCTTGGGCCCTACCATCCTTCTGTAAAGAGAGCTCAAACTTCTTCTCCTCCAAATCTTGGATCCAATCATCCTTCCGTAAGGAGAGCTCATACTTCCTCTCTTCCAAATCTTGTACTCTGTCATCCCTCCTTAAAGAGAGCTCGTATTTCTTCTTTTCAAAGCTCAGTGTCTCTTTAGCAATTTCCACTTGTTCTGGAGTGAGAATAAAAATTAACATAAAGTAGAAGAAAAGCAGAGTAAAGTAATAAGAGGTATGATATCACTTACCAGCATCACGTTTCTCTAAAAACTGTTCCATCAAAGAAAAAGGTGTTTGTGATGAAGTATCACTTTTTCGTCTTCTTTGGGAGAGGAAATTTAGACTAGTTGAAGCCCTTCTCTTTTTGTTCAACGTAGCATTTTCCTCCTCATCATTGTCACTAGCTTCAGACTCAGTTGATTGAGGATCCTGGGTTTGTTCATCAGCCTTTTAAGAAAAAAGAAAAATATAAGTAAATAAAAAAATAGAATTGATAAGATAAAAGAAACAGACCTGAGTTAGATTGGGTTGGGTTAAATCGCCAATAGGATCAATAGCAAAGCTATCTAGATTCGTAGAATTTAGAAGAGGGGAGGCTTGAGTGGAGGAAGAGGATGGGAAAAGATTTGCTTTGACATCATTTTCGGAGATAGGATCTTCTCCATCCAACATGTTTACAGGATTAACATCGGCTCACTCTCCAAAAATTGCATCCATCTCTTTAAAGTAAGGACATAAAGAATCAAGTTTATTGTCTATGGATTTTATACCCTTAGTTATATCAATGTCAGTAACCCCAAAACCAGTGGAAGATGAAAGAGCCTTTGCCTTCTTGTATTTTGCTGGATAATGCTTGAAGCGTTCAGACATCTGTTTAGGCAACAGATCAATCCTTCCCTTGGTCTTATTGCGTAATTCATTTGCCATTAGAAGATAGCCATTAACTTTTGATGTGGGGGGCCGTCCTACTTTAGTGGCATACTCAGTACCAAAACAAGAATCATAGTTAGATTTGGTTTTCAGCCAGTTGATAAGAATGAGATGATCATCTTTTTTTAATTGAACAGTCTTTGATTTCTTGGCTGAGTGGGGGAAAGAGGAAGTAGTGGGAATTGAAGAACAACTGGGTGATGGCTGCCTTTGAGAAGATCTAGGATGACGAGGCATGTTATTATAAATGAAGATGAAAAGGAGCAGAAAAAAGCAGATGAGATAGCGAGATGAAAAGGAGAAGAATCAAATAGATGAAATGGGGAGAAATTCTGAGCAGATAGAATGAACAGGATGGGATGAGAATGGAAGTGCGCAGCAAGGTAGAAGGCTGGGATATCCAGAAAGTTGTCCAAGATGTGGTTATGGAAAATTGAGTAAATAAATGTCGGATAAGAGGTGAACATTGACACGTAAAGTGTCTAATAACCCAATTATTAGCAAAAATAATTGCGGATCGGTCAACATTGATACCCCCTAATATATAAAATTATTTGAATTAATTATATTAAATTATTTCAGTTGAACGTAAGTCCTGGTAATTAAATTATTTCAGTTGACAATAAGTCCTGGTAGTTAAATTATTTCAGTTGAAATTAAGTCCTGGTAATTAAAATTATTTCAGTTGACATTAATCCTGGTAATTAAATTCTTCAGTTGACTTTTGTCCTGATAATTATCAACAAATATATTACTAATTAATAAGTTATTTTATTATTTCAGTTGATTTATTTTGATGATGTACCTGGATCATCTATAAAAGTATTAAACAATGAAATTACTGCCCAATTCGAGAATTTACAGCTCCTTCTCACTCAGAAACATGCTTGAAATAAGGAGACTACTTCAAATCAAATTAATTGGCCAAAACTTGACCAATATCTAAATTTTGATGGTGATTCTTCCTCTGATTGGCAGCAGTTTGTTTGCAGCATTTATGATCTAAAAAATTCTTACAAACTCCCAGATAAGGAAATTGTGTTAAAATTAATTTCTTTATTTACCAATGTAGCTCTAATGTGGCATGAATCTGTTATCTTGGATAAAAACAATTACTCATTGGAAGATTGGAAGAAATTAATTAGAGCACAATTTGGTGGTTCCAATTTTAGGTTAGCTCAACAAAGGCAGTATGAAGAAACCAGATATAGCTCTTCTGCTGAAAAACCTATTGAGTTCCTGATGAAAGTTGTGAAACTTTTGAGGGCAATGGACACAGATATGGAGTTTGAATTATAGAAGGACAGGATCCTCTATATATTACCCAGTTTGCTGAGAGACTTAATAGTTGCTAGGACTGAGTTCTCATAAGAACCTTCTTCTTTTATCAATAATTGTAATGAGATCCTTTTAAATAACAAGTATGATTCTATAAGATTCATTCCTAGAACTTCATTGGAGAAAAACCTCAATTACCTACAGAAATCTCTGGAAAAGGTTGGTAAACCTTCTGCCCCTTTTGTACCTAAAAGGTATGCAACAAACACTTGCTTTAAATGCAGCAAGCCTTGGAAGAACAGAAATTTTTGTGACAAGAAAAAAAGTCTTGTTGAACAAACAGAGGAACATGCTGATAACACAATAGCACTAGATGATACTTCAAGTGATTTTGACAGCAATATTTCATATGAATCTCAACAGGGTATTTTGATGCTGGAAGAGGATATTCATTATTTAAATAATATTGATATTGAAAAAAATGATTTATCTACAGTAGAAGATTCTGAGATCTTAAGAAATCTTGAGGACAGCTCAATTATTATTACCCCTCTCAAGGCACCAGTCTTGATCAATGGAAATAACATTGAGGTTGCCTTAAATTCTGGAGCTGGAGGAAGTGTAGTATCTGAAAAAGCACCTGCTTCATTAGACCAAAATTATAAATTTAAATTCATGCCTATCATTTCTGATAATTGGAGAGGTTATGGATCTGTTTTTTCTTCCATTGGTAAATATAAATCCACAGTATTTTTCAAATATAACCATGGTTTTGTAAGAGCTATATGTGATTTTTTATCATGAAAAATGATAACTTAAGCAGTTGGTTCATTGTGGGAAATGATAATTTAACCAAATATGGTATAAAATTTGATCCTTCAATTTAATGCTTCACAATGGGGATGAATGGGAAGAGAAAATTTAAAATTTCCTCCCCAAAAAAATTATTAACACAAGGATTGAAAAAATGTCATTCTGTAGTTCAATATAAAGGAAGATCTACAAAATAAATGCCTTCCCTTGTGTCTCTAATTTACAATGATTCTTTTGGAGAACAACTTTCTGGTGAGGAAAAAGATTCCATCATCCAATTGATAAAATCTTTTCCTATGGCCTTTGCTAATGGGTCACATGAATTAGAATTGGTAAAAGAAGAAATAAAACTTTCATTATCTTGCCGCATTAACTGAAAGACCACCTAGCTTAAAGAAGAAGCCTTATCCTGCTTTTCCCTAAAAGAGAAAAGATATTGAAAACAATATCTCTACAATTTTAAAAATAAATATTATTGAAAAGGTAGTTGAAACATGTAAAGATTGTGTTATCTCACCTTTCCTAATTTCTTATGAGAAAGATAAAGCCAGGTTATGTGGTGATTATAGAGCATTAAATACTTATACTGTATATGATATCTATCCTTTAACCAGAATTAGCTCTATACATGCTACCCTACAAGGTACTAAATATATCAGCTGTTTGGATGGTAACAAGGGATATCTCCAGGTACCTGTTGAGAAAAATTCTCAGAATTTTACAATTATTGCTACTAATATGGGTATTTATAAGTATTTTAGGATGCCATTTGGCCCTTAAAATGCCCTTTCAGTTTTTCAAAAAGTTATGGATAACACATTCCATCAGGAAATAATTGAAGGATGGCTGATGGTTTATATTGATGATATCATCATATTCTCTAAAAAATTGAGGACCATCTTAACCACCTGTGTAAAGTGTTCCATAAGATGGATGAGATAAATATGACACTTGCTTTGAAGAATTACAAATTTGGTTTTCATTCCTTAAAAGTGCTTGGTAATGTTGTCTCAGGCTTACAGATATGTTTTTACCAAAACAAAGTGGCAGCCATACAACAGGTGAAAGCTCCTATCACATTTAGAGAGCTCCAGAGTTTTTTGGGAGTGTGTGGATATTATAGTCAGTATATTAGAAATTAACAAGTCATAGAATTACCGCTTACCCAATTAAATAGGAAAGATGTTGCTTTGGTCTGGAACAGTGAAAGACAAAGAGCTTTTGGCACTATGAAAAATTCTTTGATGTCAGAACCAATTCTTGCTTTTCCTGAATTTAATCAACAATTTGTTTTATATGCTGATTCCGGTTTTATTGGTCTTGGTGCTGCCCTCCATTAAAAACAAGTGATGAAGGATAAAGTATCAGAAGTAGTAATTTGTTATATTTCAAGAACCTTGAGAAATAGTGACTTGAAATATGTTGCCACTCAACTAGAGTGATCAGAATTAGTGTGGGCTCTAGAGAAGCTAAATTATTATCTGGATGACCAGAAATTTGAACTTGTCACTGACTTCAGTGCAGTTAAATCCCTCTTAAACTTGAACACACCTAACAGACATATGTTCAGATGGAAGCTAGCTGTCCAAGAATACAGAGGGAGAATGACAATAATTCATAGGACTGGTATTATCCACTCAAATGTGGATATGTTATCAAGGTTACCTTTTCCAAATGATGACTAAAATCTTGCATATTTTCCTGAAGATGAAATTGTTCACATTCATGGAATATATGTGGTTGATATGGAGGAAGACTTATTACAGATTATTCTGGACTCATATGAGAAGGACACTGACTTAAAAAAGGTATGTACCATATCAAATGAAACTTTTAGCCAGGCTGCTAGACTCACCCAGTAAAATAATTAATATTTTACTGGGATGAAGCCACACCTTATTATTTTTTTAATTGTGATATATTAACATTAAATTTACTTATAATAAATAACTAATTACAAAATGGTAAAGTTAGTAAATAATTAAAATTAATATTAAAATGTCCCTTATATTTTTATTTTTTAACACCGTGCTCAATGACAGGTTAAGAGAAATAAAAATTGGTATTAAAATGAAAAAAATAAATTTTAAATTGAAATAAAATTCAATATTCAAATAAAAGTAAATATATACAAAAAAATTCAAATTACTTATTTAGAATTAAAATTTACAGTAACTTTTAAATAAAATAATTTACTTTTTTCATATACAGTAAAGACACTTTTCTGACACCTTTTTGGAGAAACCTTATTATCTGAAACTGTTTTTTCTGGAATATTAGGGAGTATCAATGTTCAGGGATTGTCAATTAGGGATCAGAAATTTTTTTTGCCCGGATCCGACATTATTAATTGTGGAAGATTCTTATCCATTAGCCCTGGGGATTGTGGACAAGGAATGCACAATAATACATTATCCCGCTTCTTATACCCCAATTTCAATTCCTAATTACTGATCCCAAACTCATCACATCCATGAGCAATTCACATGGTTTTAAATCACGTATCCTAACCTTATGTCTTTCTGGAGCATAACACACCTACATTTCTGTTCTTAAGCCCTAAAATAAAATTTTTATCTGCACACCTCACTCAAAGATTGGTCCAAGTCACCCTCACCACTTGTAAATTTGTCTAAGTAACTCAAAAAACTCAAAAATTTGCCTGAGTCACTCTCACCATTTGTAAATTTGTCCAAGTGACTCACAACATTCAAACATTTGTCCAAGTCACTTGCACCACTCGGAAATGTGTCTAAGTCACTTCCAACACTCAAAAATCTGTGTGATTCACTCTCACCACTAAGAAATGTGTCTAAGTCACTTTCAACACTCAAAAATTTGTGTGATTCACCCTCACCACTTGGAAATTTGTCCAAGTTGATTGAAACACTTAAAAATTTGCAACAGTCACTTTTACCACTTGAAAAATTGGCTAAGCCCATATTTTTTAAATTTTTCTTGGAGGAAAGTGCCACGAGGAAACCAAGGAGATGAAAGGCCAATTAGAGATATGTGTATGAACTCCAGCAGAAATGAAAGCAAAAAAAAATGTTGTTGAGAGTTGGGGGTGAGCTTAGATGAGCAAACAGACTTGACAATATAAGAAAGAATAGATGGCCAAGTTGTGGTTATGAAAAATTGAGTAGAAAAATGTCAGATAAGAGGTGAACATTGACACGTAAAGTGTCTAATAAACCAATTATTAGAAAAAATAATTGCAGAAGATAATTGGGGTATAAGGATTTTTTTCCGCAAATAATTTAATTGCTGTTACCTGAACATTGATACCCCCTATTCTTTTTCTTCTCTCATACTACTGTATTTAGGATTTTAATTCCATGCTTTGTCTCTCCTTTGCCTATATAAGGCCTCCCTTTCTGGTTGTTTTTTGATCATCCTTTACTTACTTATTATTTTATTAAACCAATTTATTACAATCAAATATTTATTACTACTTATTGTGTTTAGTATTTACTTACAGAGATTCTAAATCATTAATTATAATAATTATAAATTTTTTTACCTCTTTTAATTTAGTAAAGCAAATAAAAGATAAAATATCCGTACTTTAACTTTGAAACCCCAAAATCCACCTATCACCGCCGTTGGACCTGCGTTAAAAATCTTCTAGATCAAAAGAACCCTTTGACAGAACCAAAGAATGCTTCAATACAAGCATTGATTAAAAACCTTCCACCAAAGTACCAGAAGGCTTTGGAAAAAGGTAAATTATCAATTGATAAAGGCTACCTCTATTATAGATAAAAGTTGAGTAATGTTATTTTTATTCCTCCTTCTATGAAAGAGATCATCTTGAAGATTTGTCATGATGACATATTGGATGGAAATTTTGATATTCAGAAAACAATGATCAGATTTAAGACCACCACTTGGTGTGTTAATATGTCTGAAGACACCAAACTATATGTTGAATCCTGTGATTCTTGCCTAAAATCAAAAAGATTGACATGTAAAAGAGCTAGATTAATGCAACATATTGAAACTCCTGATGCACCATGGCAAATAATAAACATGGACTTTGTAACAGGATCACCCATTGCTGGGAAAGACAGTTATAACTCTTTCTGGGTTATTGTGGACAGATTCACAAAACAGTGTAAATTTATCCCCACCCACAAGGATGTTTCCACTAAAGAATTAGCCTTCTTGTGGTGGTCTCATATGTTTAATACTGCTGGTTTACCTAAAGCCATAATCTCTGACAGAGACCCTAAATTTTCTTCTGAATTTTGGATGTCCCTGATGGATGTTTATGGTTGTGATCTGAAACTTTCTACTGCCCATCACCCCCAAACTTATGGATTAGCTGAAAGAATGATTCAGACCTTTGAGGACATGATAAGAAGGTATTTTGCCTTTTGCCTTGAGCACAAAGCCAATGTCAGATTTACTCATGATTGGGTAACCTTACTTCCTGATTTGGAATTTGCTTATAATAGCACTGTTCATTCTGTTACTCAAAGAAAGCCTTTTGAGCTCTGGCTGGGATATGTTCCAAATACTCCTGCCCAAATTCTTAATAATAAAATACCTTAATTGGATTTACATCCTGTTGTAAAATATTTTCTTCAAATGCTACAACTTTGCAGAAGTCATGCTAAAAAATGTATTTAAAAATCCATTTAATATGAAAAGAAAAATGGGGCAAATCCCATAAAGAATACACTTTTAAAAAGTGTGATGAAATACTGATTTCTACAGTCCACTTCAATTTACAAGGTAATAACAAATTAAAAGACCCATTTGTGGGTCCATTTGTTGTCAGAAGAATGGTTGGTGATAATGCAGTTGAAGTTATCTTTTATTCTCCATATGACAGAAAACATCCTATTTTTCCAATATGTCTTTTAAAACCTTACACATCCAATTGTGATTTATTTCCCAAAAGGGGGAGAAGACCAAAGAAAACCCCTAATGAAATCACTGAGACAGCAGCAATTGATAAGATTCTAAATGACAGAATATAGTCACTACTGAAAAAGGTGCAGAATACTTATTGAGATTCACAAATAAATCATCTGAATATGATTCTTGGATACCTGGAAAGGAGATATCCAATCTTTGTACTCTGCTAGAGATATATAAAAAGAAAAAATCATAGCATTTTTTTATTGTTTTTTTAGAGTGAGGGAGTGTCAGGCAGGCTGCTAGACTCACCCAGTGGAATAATTAATTATTTCCTGGGATGAAGCCACACCTTTTTTTTATTAATAATTTTATTATATTTACTTTTAATTTATGTGTAATAAATTAGCTAGTAACAAAAAAATAAATTTAGTAAAAATTTAAAATTAATATTTATTGTCCTATATATTTTATTTTTATTTTTCTAATACTGTGCTCAAATGTCAGTTTAAAGAAAATATAAACTAAATATTAAAACAATAATATTAAAATAAGAAAAGGTTTTTTTTAATATTTGAAATAAAAAATTAAAATTAAAATAAATATATACAAAAAAATCAAATTACTTATTTAAAAATAAAAATTACCAAAATTTTTAAATAAACCAATTTCTGTTGACATATACAGTAAATAAAATATTCTAAAATATTCTTTATAGAACAATCTTATAATTTGAAATGTTCTTTCTTCTGGAAAATTCTTTTCCTCTCTCATACACTTGTATTTATAAATTTTAACTCCATACTTTGTCTCTCCTTTGCCTATATAAGGCCTCCCTTTCTGGTTGTTTTTGATCATTCATTAATTACTTATTATTTTATTAAATCATTACTACAATCAAATATTTATAACTATTATTTTTTTCAGTATTTACTATCACATAATTCTAAATCATTAATTACAATAATATTTATAAAATTTTTACCTCTTTAAATTGAGTAAATAAAATAAAAGATAAATTATACGTGCTTTGACTTTAAAAACTTAAAAATCCACCTTCCAACACTGTTAAACCTCCACTGAAATCTTCTAGACCAAAAGGAATCCCCAATACTGCCTTTCATCTTGGGGGAAATATTAGAGATTTAGTACAAAAAATTTGGATGTTGACTCCTATACCTTCCAGCCTACTCACCTGACTTAAATCCTATAGGAAAGTGTTTTTGTGTCTTGAAAAGCAAGTCACAACATTATACTAAATTAACTGGTGGTGAAGAGGATGAATATATCATTAATCAATTTGGAAAGATGTGGATTACAGATGAGTTGATGCATTAGATGTTTAGAGCTAGTGGTTATGTAGAGTAGATGTAGCAAAAAAATTTGGCTTCAACTTGTTGATCAATGTTAAAAAGCAGCACTTTAGAATTTTTTTGATCCATTCTTCTTATTCTCAAAGATTTTTTATTTCAAGAAATTAAAGAGTGTGATATTATAAAGTAATGATTTTCAATAAACTGGCTGACTATATACAATAGTCTCAAATTAATTATAATTATATTGGCAACTCTGCACACTTAAATTCTTAAAAAATTTAGCTTTTTGAAGCTCTTTTACTTTACTTTTTCTTATTTTTCTTTTTTTGCAGTTCCTTAAGATGTGAACCATATTTTTTCAAGTGAAAACACAAGCCCTTGCTGGAGCATCAGGTACTCCTGATTCTATCAACTCCGCAGGTGTGTAATCCTGAAAGTAGGACCAATGAGTGAGCCTGTCACCAGAAGGCCTACAAAGAAGGTCAAGGATTCTCCTGAGTAAATGAGATTGGAAAGATGATTGAAGACTTTTTCAAATCACAGAGGAATAATTTGAGGGAGTGGTTTGAAGATACATCAAAGATAAATTAATACTGATTTGAAATATGTTTGAAGTGAATAATAATGTTATTTACAGTAACACTAAATATTCAGATTAATCTCTCAAAGGGTTGGAATTTAATAATCAAAAAGGGATTCAGGATTATAAGAGTTTGAAATGAAATTGATTATTAAGAAAGGTAGGAATCAATAATAGCCTTATATAAAATTAACTACTATCACAACAATATTATAATTTAATTCTAAGGAACATCAAACCAAATCCACCCAATTATATAGACAACTCCATCTTGCATTGACCCCTTTACTAAACCACACTTAATTTATCACTGAAAATCAAATAAAACTCATAGATCCTTTAACCTTACTCCTATTCCTGCTCACAGACCTTAATTACCCTCAGACACACAATAACCCAACATTTTAAAGTATATTATCAACCATATAACTATTACCTTACACATTTGCTAAAGATTGAAAATTATAAGCATTTGATTGACTAATTTAAATTTAAGATTTAGATAGCCCAGTTGTAAGGATGGTCAAATTTATACACACAAAGGGAAAAATCAGTTGCTATGTAGATGTTGCTTTCTGCACTTTGAGTATGGATTTATGTACTGATTTATGGGTTTTAAGATTTACTTTTTCTTTCACCACACAATATGGGGGCGGACTTGCTAGTGAGTCCACAACCTTGGACCCAAACTCACCACAGATTGAACACACATTGAGATATTGATAAAGGAACATACAGTCAGGGATGAACACCACTCAGAAGAGCAGTTTTAGGTAGGTGTTCAAGTAGAGTTCAGGTTGAGGACTTGCTAGCAAGTCCACCCCCTATATGGTGTAGTGATTGAGTGTCATGTGTTGTGTGACAGATGCCCAGGTATAAAACCCAAGCTCCATTGAGCATAAGAATTCTCCATAAACCATATCTTCTTACTTATTTATTTATTCAGGAAAGTTTTAATAGAGTCTAAAAAAATCTAATATCTTAATATCTTTTTATAATGTCTGAACATCATGATCCAAATCCAACTCCTCCTCACCCCTGAGCTTACAGAAGGATACCCACTTCCAATTCAAGATAGCTAGCACATCTTGTGTAGATATGGATTTATTTTGTGTAAAAAGCACAGCATCCCAAGATAATCACAAGAAGTGTGAGTTTTGTCAATGGCATTGAGAAACTTTTAATTCATTATAGAAGAATGTGATCATCTATGTACATTTCACTTTAACCAAATTTTGGCCAATTGCTAAGGATCAAGCCATAATTGAGGACATCTGGGAGGTTTCCGTCAAAGAAAATTGGTTGTTGGATGGTGCCAAGGACTCACTAAATCAGTAGGAGAGGAAAGAAATATTGGGTTGGGTGTGCCAGTCTTAATAATGGAAAGTAACCAATGGCCCTGGAAGACGAGGTCAATGAATTAGTAAAAGATGGGTCAAATCTGGTAGTAGAGTTAAATCCTACCATGAAACAAAATTGACTGATTTCCAAAGATGAAGAAGATAGGGCATTGGTGGTACGAGAACTCACTACGCTAAGTTTATTTATTGAAGCAGTTCCTGAGCTTGAAGTAAGTGGTTTAAAATTTTAAAATTGTTTCAATTTAATAGTTAACTGATTTTTTTATTTTTGTGGCAGCAGTCACTGAAAAATTTCCTGTCAAACCAGAGGTGGATATGGTTTTTGAAACTTGAACTGAAGTCAAGCAACCAGTTGAAGCAGGTCCTTTGAGAATCATACTCCTGATTGATGCTTCAAATGTGGAGGTCAAATTGGACCAGCTTTGGTCAAAGAAGACTGGAAAGGCTCATTGAACCACTTTTTTCAAAAAAATTTGGGACAAAATTGAGGGGATTGTCAATTCGGCTTTGTATGATGTAGCCAAGGAGTTGTTAGACATTAGAGAGGTAGTGCCAGTTGGGGAGGAAGAAGTTTTTGAGAAGGGTAGAAAGGAGATTTCAAAATTGGTTAAGAAAATAAAGGATTTAATTTGAAGAAAAATAGAAGTGAAAATATTGAAGTAGAAAAATAAAAACTGAAGAAATGCATATAGTTTTATCTTGAATATTTGCTAAATTTTGTTGTCTTATTGAAATTTATTTAAAAGAAAACAAAAATTGAAGTTTATTTATTTAAAAGAAAAGAAAATTAAAATTGAGAGAGAAAGAGAATTTTAGTTTTTATTTAATTTAATTTAATTTATTTCAAAGTTTTTAGTTTAATTTAAGTAGTTCAGATAGAAAGAGGAGAAAAAGAAAAATATTTTTTTAGCAAGAATTCTATAAAGAAAGAAAATGTGTTTTTTAGGAAAATAGAATAGATTTTACAGAAGAAAGAAGAAAAAAAGAAATTTTTTTTAGAAAGACAAAGATTTCCAGTTTGAATTTAGTTAAAGCATAAGATGATTTGAATTTTTTTGTGAAGATGTTGAAGGTAGAGAATTGTTTAGTTAGGAGAATAAAAAGTAAAATAAAATAAATTTTTGAGTTTGAAAGAATAAAAGACTGAAGTGAGATTGAATTGAAGTTTGTAAAACATATAAAGAGCCATTGAAAAGAAAGAAAAAACGTAATTTGGTGTATTAAGATTTTGAAAAAACAGGAATTTAAATTTATTTTAGTTTTAATTTATTTTGATTTGATTTGATTTATATTTATTTTACTTTATTTTATTCATTTTACTTTTAATTTAAATTGAATTTGAGTTTGATTTATTTTAAGTATTTAGAAATTTTAGAAGGAGAAATGAATGAAAAGAAAAAATATATATGAAATTTAAATTTAAATTTAGACAAAAAAACAAAAGAAATTGAAATTGAAAGAAAAATAAAATGAATTTTTTTTTAATTTTTAAGGAATGAAAAATTAAATTAAAGGTTTGGGTTTTTAGGATATGTTATATGAAAAGAATTTAAAAGTTCAGGAGAGTTTGAAACTGTCGGTCAGTTGTCTAGAAGAGAGAAGAAAAGAGGGAAGAAAGAGAGGAGGACAAGAAGGTAATAGTGATTTGAGAAATAAAAGAAATAAATTCTAATGAAATTATTTAATTTATTGAAGAGAAAGCAACAACGAGTGATTTGAGAGGTGACACAGAATTGGGTTTTATTAATATTAATATTATTTCAAGTAAGGGTTCTGCGTGGCAAACACTTTAATTACTATCAGACTTAAGGCAACCTTTTAATTGTTATATAGAATTTTAAATTAGATTGTAATACTAATAAAAATAATAATAAACGTGATAAAATTATCTTTAAGTTGTTGAGTGTATAGTAAGTGATGAGGCTACAGGGGATTATCAAAGGCCCTTTTATAGGCAATGGGTCCTCTGAAGCGCCACTATATTTTTAAATACAAGAATTATAATAGGATAAAACAAGTATATCAAAGAGTTTGTGAGACATAACAATGTAGAGAAAAATATGAAACAAATAATTAAAAACCCCAATTAAGAATCCAATTTTCCCACCATTAATTCCCAAATCAGTAAGTAAAAATATTGAATAACTAAACAAGCCTGTGACATAGGGACTATGAGAAAAATAATTCAAAACAGATTGTATAGTCTGATTTAAGGATTTTTAAGTGAAACAAAGAATATTTTTACGCAACAAAATATGTAATTAATCTCAATTTAGTATAAATTAATTAATTTTTTTTCCTGACAAAATTAAGGGTCAAAAGAAGCGTCATTAATTGTTTTTTAATATTATATGAAAGGTGTTATTTAATATATAAATTTAAATAATTAATTTAATTATATTATAAGTCAATTTTACACTTATAATTATAATATATGTTTTTAATTAATTAAATATAAATTTATAATTATTAAATACATAAAAATGCGCCATTATTTGTAGAATATAAAATATATCATGTTTAATTTAAATGTATAAAAATTTATATAAACAATAAAATTAATATAACACTTATATGTAATAAGATACTTATATAATTTTATTATGCAATAAAATATTAATTTATATACATTAAATACAATTCTTACGCCCTCTTTCAGGTCTTATAAGTTAACATATCATTTACTGGACTCCTGGAATAGCCTGGCTGACACTCCCTCACTCTAAAAAAAACAATAAAAAAAATGCTAAGATTTTTTCTTTTTGTACTTTTTCAACAGAGTAGGAAGATTTGAAATCTCCTTGCCAGGTATCAATGCATCATGTTCAGATGACTTGTTCTTATATCTCAATAAATATTCAGTACCTCTTTCAGAAGTGATAATTCTATCATTGAGAATTTTATCAATTTCTGCTGTTTCTGTGACTTCCTGAGGGTTTTTCTTAGGTCTTCCCCTTCTTTTGGGAAATAAGTCACTGTTGGAAGTATAAGGCTTAAGCAAAAAAATGGGAAAAACAGGATGTTTCCTATCATATGAAGAATACAATACAACTTCTACTGCATTATCACCAACCATTCTTTTAACAACAAATGGTCCTACAAAAGGATCTTTTAATTTGTGGTTACCTTGTAAATTGAAATGGACAGTAGAGATCAACACTTCATCACCCTTGTTAAATGTGTATTCTTTATTGGATTTATCCCATCTTTTCTTTTCATACTCAAATGCTTTATCAATACAGCTCTGAGCATGTTTTCTGCATAGCTGTTGCATTTGCATGAAAGATTTTACACCAGGGTGTAGTTCCAACTTAGGTAATTTATTATTGAGAATCTGAGCAGGAGTATGTGGGACATAACCTAACCAAAGCTCAAAAGGCTTTTTCTCAGTGACAGAATGAACAGTGCTATTATATTCAAATTCAAGACCAGGCAATAAAGTGACCCAATCATGAGTAAATCTGTCATTGTCTTTATCTTCTAAACCAAAGGCACAATACCTTCTAATCATATCTTCCAGAGTTTGAATCATTCTTTCAGCTAGACCATCAGTCTGAGGATGGTGAGCTGTAGACAATTTTAACTCACAGCCACAAATATCCATCAAAGAGGTCCAAAACTCAGAAGTGAATTTTGGATCCCTATCAGAGATAATGTATTTTGGAAAACCAATAATATTAAACATGTAAGACCACCATAAGAAAGCTAACTCTTTGGTGGATACATCTTTGTGGGTTGGAATAAATTTGCACATTTTTGTGAATCTATCTACTATTACCCAACAAGAGTTAAAGCTGTCTTTACCTGCAACAGGAAGACCAGTGACAAAATCCATATTAATGATTTGCCAGGGAGAATTAGGTGCTTCAATATGTTGTAATAACCCTGCTCTCTTACCTGTTAAACTTTTAGATTTTTGGCAGGAATCACAAGATTCAACATATAATTTTGTGTCTTCAGACATATTAGCTCACCATGCAGTGTTTTTGATTCTAATCAATGTTTTTTCAAGATCAAAATGACCAGCTAATATGTCATCATGACAAAGTTTGAGGATAGTTTCTTTCATAGAAGGAGGAATTACAATTACATTAGTAAGCTTTCTTCTATAATATATATAACCATCTTCAATAGAAAACTTTACTTTATTCAAAACATTTTGATACTTTTCAGGAAGAGTTTTTATTAATGCTTGAATTGAAGCATTCTTAGGATCATTTAAGATAGTAACCAATTTATTTAAATCAGAATCCTTATCATATGAATCCAGTATCAATTGTAATAACTCCTCTTCCATATCAACTATAAATATATATAATGGATATGAACAGTATCATCTTCAGGTACATAAGCAGGATTTTAGTCATTATTTGGCAGAGGCAATCTGGAGAGCATATCAACATTGGAGTGAAAATTTCCAGCCCTATGGATAATTATCATCTGTCCTCTGTATTCTTGAACAGCAAGTTGCCACCTGAACATATGTCTGTTAGGTGTCTTCAGGTTTAAGAGGGACTTCACAGCACTACAGTCAGTTACCAACTCAAATTTTTGGTCATCCAAATAGTAATGAAGCTTCTCAAGAGCCCAAACAACTGCTAAGCACTCCAATTGAGTGTCACCATATTTCAATTCACTATTTCTTAAGGTTCTTGAAATATAACAAATTACAACTTCTGAGGATTTACCATTAATAATTTGCTTCTGGTGAAGGGCAGCACCCAGACCAATAAAGCTAGAATCTGTATATAGGACAAATGGCTTGTTAAAATCTGGAAGAGCCAATATAGGGGCTGTCATTAAGCAACTTTTTAATGTATCAAAAGCTTTTTGACAGTCATTATTACAGAGAAAAGCAACATCTTTTCTGGTCAGTTTTGTAAGAGGCAAGGCTATGACCTGATAATTTTTAATATATTGTCTATAATAACCACACATACCCAAAAAACTTTGGATTTCTCTTACAGAAGTTGGTGCTTTTAAATTTTGAATGGCAGCAACTTTGTTATGGTCTACACAAATTTGTAAGCCTAACACAACATGGCCAAGGACTTTCAAAGATTGAAAACCAAATTTACACTTTTTTAAAGATAAGGTCATATTGATTTCAACCATTTTTTGGAAAACTCTATTCAAGTGAGTCATATGTTCATCAAAAGTTTTAGAAAAAACAATAATATCATCAATATAAACCATGAGCCAACCTTCAATAATTTCTTGATGGAAAGTGTTATCCATGACTTTCTGGAAAACTGAAGGAGAATTTTTAGGTCCAAATGGCATCCTAACATACTTATATATTCCCATATGAGTAGCAATAAGCAAAAAGTTTTGAGAATTTTTCTCAACTGGAACTTGATGATATCCTTTATTACCATCCAGACAACTAATAAATTTTGCACCTTGCAAGGTAGCATGTATTGAATTAATTCTGGGTAAAGGATAAATATCATCAACAGTATAAGTGTTTAAAGCTCTGTAATCTCCACATAATCTAGCTTTATCTTTTTCATAAGAAATCAAGACTGGGGAGATGACACAATATTTGGGGGTGACATCCACTTTCTCAATGATATTCATTTTTAATAATGTTTCAATATTATCTTCAATATCCTTTCTTTTTGTTGGAGAAGCAGGATATGGTTTTTTCTTAAGAATAGGAGGAATATCACTCAAGTTACAGGATAAGGTAATTTTCATCTCTTCCTGAACAATTCCCAAGACATGAGAACCATGAGCAAAAGCCATAGGTAAAGGGGTAATAGAGGCAATAATAGAATCCTTTTGTTCACTAGTCAACTGATCACCAAAAGAAGCAGTATTTATTTCATTTAATAAATCATCCATTTCAGTTGTTGTTCTACCTTACACTGCATCAGTGAGTTACAAGATTTCAACAAATGCCCAGAAGTCCTAGGAGAGGAAATTTTGAATTTACTTTTCCCATTCATTCCTAAGGTAAAGCAATTATTTGCTGGGTCCAGTTTCACACCAAACATGGTTAAAATATCATTTCCCATAATAAAGCAATTGCTTTAATTATCATTTTTCATGACAACAAACTCACAAATAGCTCTGAAAAAACCACCATTATATTTGAAGAATACAGAGGTTTTGTATTTGCCAATAGGAAATAAGGTAGAACCATACCTTCTCCATTTTTCAGAAGTTATAGGTAATAATTTACTCAAATATTACTTATCCACTGAAGCCAAAGCTTTTTCAGACACTACACTTCCTCCAGCACCAGAATCAAGAACTACATCAACATTTTTACAATTAATGATAACAGGTGCCTTCAAAGGGGATATAGGTATAGAAATGTTAGTAATATCTTTAATTATCTCAGCATTTTCTACTGAAGATAAATCCAATACACATTCTTCAGATATATTATTTAAATAATGGACATCTTGTTCCAACATTAAAACATCTTTTACAGAATCATTTTCATAGGAGATATTACTTTCACATTCACTGGAAGAATTATTGACATCAAGTTCAACTTCATCAGTGTCTTCATTTTGTTCAACAAGATGAATTTTCTTGTCACAAACATGACCCTTCTGCCACGGTTTGTTACATTTATAACAAGTATTTGTTGCATATTTTTTAGGTGCAACTGGGGAAGAGGGTTTACCAGATGTTTCTGGGAGCTTTGTAAAAGGTTTATTCTGATCATTATAAGATTTACCAAGGTAATTATTTGGTTCATATCTATAGTTGAGTAGTACCTCATTACAGATATTAATGAAAGAAGAATTTTCCCTTACATGCTCAGTTCTAGCCACAATCAAATCTCTAAGAGAATTTGGTAATTTATACAAGATTTTATCTCTCCAAATGTCATAATCCATCTTTGTATCAATTGCTCTTAGGATTTTTGTCAGTTTCATAAGAAAAACAATGGGCTTTTTAACAGAGGAGGATACATATCTAGTATTCTCATACAGTCTTTGTTGAGCTAACCTGAATTTTGAACCACCAAACTGATTCTCAATCAAGGATTTCCAATCATTCCATGTATAATGATTGTTATCTAAAAGAACAGATTCATACCACATCAAAGCTACATTGGAAAATAAAGAAATTAGCTTAGAAACAATTTCCTCATCAGGTAGTTTATAAGATCTCTTTAAATTCTCAATTCTTTGGATAAAGTGTTTCCAATCAGAGGAAGAATCACCATCAAAGGTAGGATATTGGTCTAACTTAGGCCAATTTTTCTGTCTACTTGGATGGTCTACTTTTAGGTTTGAATTATTCATTATTAATAATTCCTGAAGTTTAGCCAGGTGTTTAGAAATTTCATTATTTTCAGAAACAGCTGGTGCATGACCATCACAAGATTTTTTGCTAGTAGCAAAAGATTTTACAGACTCATTGTCAGTTTGTTTAATGGTTGAAATATGAGGAAGAAAAGATGAACTTTGCTCAGGTTTCTTTCCTTTATTTTTATGCAGCTTATTGACAGCATTCTCATTCAATTTATTATTGATGGTTAAGGTTGAGAATTTTTCCTGCAGGTCAGACACATAGTTTCTTATTCTTGGAACTTCAGACATCTGGTCATTTACTTTTGCAAGAGATAGAACATTTCTGTCCTCAGAAACTGAGTGTTTGGCACTGAGTGCATGGAAATCATTTCTCAGCTTTTTAAACTCATTTTGCAGAGATTTTAATTCATTTTTTAATGAATAATTTTCTTCAATAAGGGGTTTAAATTCACTCAAGGTCTTATGTAGACTGATATTTCTATATGAGATAGCTCTATGGTCACTTCTTATTTGTTTTTGTTGACTAAGAATAATACTCAAGGTTTCTTTGATTTTTAAATAAGCTGTATCTTGTACAGAAGAACTCACTTTACATTGCAAGTTTAAATTATTTAATCTATCATTTTCATGGATTAACACATCTCTCAAATGTTTGTCTTTCACAACATTAAAATCAAGGGTATCTTTCAATATTTCCTCAGAAGTTCTTTCAATTAAGGTATAGATTTCAGGGGGAACAGAATCATTTTTAATTTCCAGAGAAGGATTAATTAAAGATGTAGAAGTTAAATGTAAAGGTTCATCAAATGACAATTTGCTAATTACATCAATAGGGCTACTAGTTACAGGAAGCTGTCTTTTAACAGGTTTAACTGTTCTTTCACCATGTTCAATAATATTACCTGCAGAAGAAGTTTTATTAGAAAACATACCCAAGTGACTATCAACCAAATTACTTACCATGGCAGAGGAGGAAACTTCCCCTGAGACTGGGTTTGGGATTGTACTTGGGCCTTCTTTCTCCTGCCTTGTTGGTAGGGATGAGGAGGTGGATGGAAATTGGGTGTTCTGGATGGGCCAGGCTGATGATGAGGAGGGTGTTGCACATTCTGTTGGTAGTGACTCATTAGATAATCCCATTTCCATTGCTCTACTTCCATAGTATTTGGATTTTGGATGGTTGAGCTGGGTGGCTGTGAAGGTTGAGCCTGAAACTGAGGCTGATTGGGAGGCAACTGAGGAGGGGCCTGGGCCTGATTTTGGTTCCTGAGTTCTTGAACCTGATCCCACAAGGTGTCTACTTTTGCTTTGTACCTCATATTTTCTGTCTTCAGCTCTTTTATATGACTGGACAGGTTGCTGATTTGTTGTGGTAGAGGAAGCTTTTTTATTTTGAATCCTTTTGGAAGACCTTCTTGAGGTACTAGAGGCTTTACTTCCTTCTGTTGTGCTGGGGAAGGGGGTTTGGTTTGTTTACATCTCCTGTCATTTCCAAATCCTGAATTATGTGAATTTTTCGTGTTAGCATAAGATTTTTTATGTCCAATTTTAGAAGAACTCACAGTATCAGCATCATAGTCAATTTCAATTTCATCCACTTGCATGTTATCCATTTTTTCAGCCAAATCGTTGGACATAATAGTGGGAAGATTAATTAACTTCTTTAAAAAAATTAATAAAAGTTAGTTAACAATTGCTCCAAAAAAAATTTTTTTTAATTAATTAAATTATATAAAAAAATTTTTTTAATATAAAGTAATAACTAAAAATTAATTAATAAAATGGATTGCAATGTTAAATTGGGAATAAACAATCAAGTTAATTCAACCAATTAATTAAATTACCAATATTAAATATGGCAATATATTTGGGACTAAGCACAAAGTACTTTTAAGTCAACCAAAATTAACAATAATTAATAATAATAAAAAATTAATTTAATAATTCATTTTGTATTAATAATAATGTTAATTCTTCTAGGACTAAGAGGATTTAACACTCTATAATGGTCAACTAGGAAAAAAAAATTTTTAATAATTGAACACTTACACTCAGTGAATCAGAAACTAAGCCACAATCACTGTTATTGCAGTAAAAATATAGTAATATGAGTGAAAGTTGCAAAGGTGAACTTACTATAGTGATCGAAAAATCACTTCAAAATAATATATGAATTAATATAATATAAACCTAATATATTGAACCCAAGTTCAAAACACAGTCGCGGAAAAAGTTTCTTTTTTGCTAGGTGGTCTGTGCGTTTGTCGTTTGTTGCCAGGCTCGATCGTCGTCGTCGTTTAGGAAAGGTCCCCAGTTGTCGGTCAGTTGTCTAGAAGAGAGAAGAAAAGAGGGAAGAAAGAGAGGAGGACAAGAAGGTAATAGTGATTTGAGAAATAAAAGAAAAAAGTCTAATGAAATTATTTAATTTATTGAAGAGAAAGCAACGACAAGTGATTTGAGAGGTGAAACAGAATTGGGTTTTATTAATATTAATATTATTTCAAGTAAGGGTTCTGCGCGGCAAACACTTTAATTACTATCAGACTTAAGGCAACCTTTTAATTGTTATATAGAATTTTAAATTAGATTGTAATACTAATAAAAATAATAATAAACGTGATAAAATTATCTTTAAGTTGTTGAGTGTATAGTAAGTGATGAGGCTACAGGGGATTATCAAAGGCCCTTTTATAGGCAATGGGTCCTCTGAAGCGCCACTATATTTTTAAATACAAGAATTATAATAGGATAAAACAAGTATATCAAAGAGTTTGTGAAACATAACAATGTAGAGAAAAATATGAAACAAATAATTAAAAACCCCAATTAAGAATCCAATTTTCCCACCATTAATTCCCAAATCAGTAAGTAAAAATAGTGAATAACTAAACAAGCCTGTGACATAGGGACTATGAGAGAAATAATTCAAAACAGATTGTACAGTCTGATTTAAGGATTTTTAAGTGAAACAAAGAATATTTTTACGCAACAAAATATGTAATTAATCTCAATTTAGTATAAATTAATTAATTGTTTTTCGTGACACAATTAAGGGTCAAAAGAAGCTTCATTAATTATTTTTTAATATTATATGAAAGGTTTATTTAATATATAAATTTAAATAATTAATTTAATTATATTATAAGTCAATTTTGCACTTATAATTATAATATATGTTTTTAATTAATGAAATATAAATTTATAATTATTAAATACATAAAAATGCGCCATTATTTTGTAGAATATAAAATATATCATGTTTAATTTAAATGTATAAAAATTTATATAAACAATAAAATTAATATAACACTTATATGTAATAAGATACTTATATAATTTTATTATGCAATAAAATATTAATTTATATACATTAAATACAATTCTTATGCCCTCTTTCAGGTCTTATAAGTTAACATATCATTTACTGGACTCCTGGAATAGCCTGGCTGACAGAAACATTGATGGCTGGCTCCCAAGATGTTTTATTGGAGTCATCAAGGTAGCCTTCCTGTTAAGATTTGGATTGAGAGGCAAGGAGGAGGAGCTCTATGGGCGCTGTAGGGGCACTGTAGGGGCACTGTAGGTGCTATGCATTTGTATAAGATGGAAGCAGGGATATTGCATTAAGGGGTTATATGTGGCAAGAGCTGTGGAGCACTACTCATTGGACAGCTTATATAGTAATCCAGTTACTCTTAGCCTCACTTCTAACTCAGCATAGTCAGTCCTGCCCTTCTTAATGTTGGCAACCCCAAAACAGTCAGTCTAATTAGTCTCACTGCTGCATTAGCATAGTAAATCCCGTTTCAAGGCTAGCATCAGCGCTAGTAGTAGTCTGCCTTCTCAGGTCCTAACATTTTGTCCAATCATAATTGGTATACTACTAAAGAAGAATGAACCCTACAGACCAACCCAATGCAACACTCCTTGTGGCAATGAAGGAGAAAATTTCATGCTTCCAGGAACAGAATGCTAGGCTTATGGAGCGCCTAGCAGAGTCAAAGCCCTCATACTGCGGCCCCACTGAAGCAGAGTTGGATGCTGCTGAAGCCAAAGCCAAAGCACAAGAATCTCACCCCACACCAGCACCCCTTGTTAAAGGTCCAAAGATTGCAGTCCCAGAAATCTTTGACGGGAAACAAAGCACCCAGGCAGATCAGTATGTGTTGCAAGTAAACCTCTATGTCCTGCTCAATGGACATCAGTTCCCAGACAAGCAAAAAAAATTGAGTTTTCAATATCATACCTCACAGATGAGGTGGTACGCTGGGAAAGGCCATACACCAAGGAGCTCCACAAAACCTCTCAGGCAGAAACAACCTTCCATCAGTTCATGGTGGCTTTTGAATTAGCCTTTGACAACCCAGATGTGGCCACAGCCTCAGAGCATGCACTAAATCAGCTGCAACAAAGAAACTCGGTTTCTGATTATGTGTCAGAGTTCTGGGGCCATGCCAGTTATGTCACAACATGGGGGGAAGGGGCGCTCATGTTTCACTTCAGAAATGGGCTCTCATCAAAAGTAAGAAATGCCCTAATTAGTCACCCTTTCCCGACCCCCCTCCAAAGACTCATGGAGCTGGCCATCCAAGTTGACAATGAGTTCACCCATCAACAAACAGAAGGTTGGATTGGCACTTGTATATGGCGCAATTATGCCTCAAGCATGGCCAGTGCTAGGGACACAAATGCCATGGATATCAATGCAGAAAATGAACAAGGCACTAGTGGGAGGAAGAGGTTATTGGATGATGAGTATCAGAGGCTCATGAGCAAATTTCTGTGTATCAGGTGTGGAAGCAGTGTTCACCTGGAAAGGGAGTGCAGAGGGAAAATGAGGGTTAGTGAAGTGGAGGACAGTGCAGGAAAGGTGCAGGTAAAAGACAGCACTTTGGAGTGAAGGTTGTGCCCTTCTTGAGAAGATTAGAGGGAAAGGATAAAGGGAATTTAGTAGATGATTTATCAGCATGTAAGCCAATTGAAGTGAATGATAATTGTATTATACTAAATCTGCCTTTAATGACCCTTGATGTCACAACAAACGTAAAAGCCCTACTGGACTGTGGGGCCACAGACTGTTTTATTTCCAACAAGTGTTTACAGCAAAATAAAAATAAAAAATAAAAAATAGACCACCCTAGGCACCTAATTATGTTTGATGGATCTCCAGGTGGGGGAGGATAAGTAAGAGAGAAGGTTTTTTGCAGATTTTGGTGTGATGGGAGGGAGTCTCAGTGCAGGGAATATGCAACAAACCTGAAGTACCAGTAAAATATGGTACTGGGGATGACATGGCTAGACCACTATAACCCACAAGTTTATTGGAAGGATAAGAAGGTGCATATGGGAAGGAGAGGGGATTCTGGCGCTAAATTATTGGCCCCCTGGTCCCTTCAGGGGTCAGGGGCCCATCCTGGAGAGTCTTCTGATATTTTGTTATCATCAGTTGACTTGCCTCCAGAACTGATGCTTCCTCTTGATTCTAACCAGAAGGCTGGGGATGGGTCACCTTTGGGGAGTGCCAAAGAGGTCCCAGATGGTGGTAAAACGCAGTAAGAACAGGAGAAGGCACAAAAAAGATGGGGAAATTCAAAGGATGGAAAGGTGGATGGCGTAGAGAGAGCATTTGTCCCCTGGCCCCTGAATAGGTAAGGGGCCCCTCCCAGCGAGTCTCCTGGTGTTTCATTATCATCAGTATACTTTCTACAAAAACTGACACTTTCTCTTGATGCTAAGTTTCAGGACTTAGAGGGGGAACTGGAAGAAGAGGAGGAATTGGAATGTGACACAACAGCTTTGAACATATCTGCCAAGAGTGCAGCCAAGGCTCAGACCTCAAAGCAAACAAAGAGCCTCAACAAAATGGTCCCTGAAGCTTATTTTGAACTCTTATTGCTGTTTGAAGAAGGGGAAGTCAAGACCCTGAAACCTCATTGACCATACAACTTTGCCATTGATCTGATACCAGGCGTAACCCCCCAATTTAGCCACATACTCCCACTGTCAATCTTGTAGTCAGCAGCGCTGAAGGAGATGATTTATGAAAATTTAAAGAATGGGTTCATTAGAGAATCAAAGTCTCCCTGGGCAGCCCCTGTGATCTTTTCAGGGAAGAAAGATGGTTCACTAAGACCTTTCATGGATTACAGAAGGCTAAATGCACTGATGGTAAAGAAAAGGTATCCCCTTCCTTTGACCAGTGAGCTGATTGATAGTCTCCAAGTTGCAGAGATCTTCACATTGCTGGATCATAGGGAAGGTTACCACAACATACAGGTAAAAGAAGGTGATGAGCACAAACTGGAATTCTGCTCTAAATTTGGTCATTTTGAATGGTTGGTAATGCCATTTGGTCCATGTAATGTGCCTGCCACTTTCCAACACTTCAACAATAGCATCTTTAGAGACAGAATAGGAATAGATGTGGTGGTATACCTTGATGACATCTTGATTTATTCCAGATTAATAGAGGAACACAAGATATGTGTGAAGGACTGTTTAAAGCGCCTGAGGGAGGCCCAAGTATGGTTAAAACCGGAAAAATGTGTGTTTTCAGTGGGTGAGTTCCCCTTCCTGCATCTTATCATTTCAAAGAATAGGGTACAAATGGACCAAGAGAAAGTAAATGCAGTAAAATAATGGCCAACACCAGCATCAGTAAAATAGCTCCAGTCATTCTTAGGCTTTGCAAATATTTACTGCCATTTTATTAAAAATTACTCCCACACCTGCCAACCATTGCACAACCTCACAAAGAAGGAAGCCAAATTTTTCTGGAAAAGTAGCCAGCAAGATGCGTTTAACTACCTGAAAAGAAAATTTGTGACAGCCCCTATTATTTCCATCCCTGACTTGTTGAAGCCATTTTTTCTGGAATGCGACTGCTCATATTTTGAATTAGGTGCAGTATTATCCCAATACAATACTGAAAATATCTTGCACCCTGTAACATATTTGTCACAAATACTGCTAGGCGCTGAACTAAACTATGAAATATATGATAAAGAGTTATTCGCACTAGTAGAAGTTGTTTGCACCTGGAACCAATATTTGGAAGGGTGGGCTCACCGGTTACAAGTTATCATTTATACTGATCATAAAAACTTGGAAACCTTCCTGACAACAAAAAAGTTAACTCACCAGCAAGCATGCTGGGCCGAACTTCTAAGTAGCATTAATTTTGTTGTTACATTTCCACCAGGAAAGAAAAACGGTAAAACTGATGTGCTATCACAACGTCCTGACTTGCGTCCAGCACTAGACTAGCTACATTCTGTTGGAGCAACATTATTTAAGGTGGACCTTGAAGAGGGGGTAGTCCTAGATGAGGTGGAATTGGCAGATGAGTCTTTGATGGAGTGGGTAAGGAGGGGGCAGGGAAAAGATGAGGGAGTACAGGAGTTGGTGAAGGCTCTATTATCAAAGGTGGTATTATTAAGGAAAGGATTAGAGTAGTATCACCTAGATGGGGAAGCACTATATTGGAAAGGGAGGATAGTAGTGCCAAACAATGAAGAGCTAAAGAGGCAGGTGATCAATTCAAGGCATGAATCCCCAATTGCAGGACACCCAGGACTGCTGAAGACCATGGAGATAGTGAATTGTAACTTTTACTGGAAGTCCATGAAAGCATATGTCCAGCACTATGTAGCAGCATGTGACTCTTTCCAGAGGAACAAGGTCAGTCAAACAACAACACCACTGACCCCGCTAAACATTGCCAAGCAGCCATGGAAGGAGCTCTCCTATGATCTTATGGTGGATTTACCAAAGTCTCAAGGGAAGAATGCTATTCTCACAGTTGTTGAACATTGCACTAAGATGGCACACTTCATTCCAACCACTACCAAGGTCACATCCAAAGTTATTGCAGACCTAATGGTGGAACAAGTTTGGAAGCTGCATGGTTTTCCTGATAGAATTATATCAGATAGGGGAAGTACCTTTAACTCTAAGTTGTTGAAGGAAATGTATGAGAAACTGAATATTAAGCCCATATTGTCAACAGCATGGCACCCCCAGACTGATGGACAATACGAGATAGTGAACAAGGCAATTGAACAATACTTACATCACTTCATTAGCTATCAGAAAGATAATTGGTTGAAGCTCCTACCATTAGCTGAATTTTTATACAAAAACTGGCTCCATGTGTCAACAGACATGTCCCCCTTTTATGCCAACTATGGGTATCACCCAACATTCTCAATTAGCACCCCAGAACCACTGCATGTTCCAGAAGCAGAAGAGAGAATTCAGAAGCTGCAGGAGATACATGAATAACTAGAAGCAGCGCTCAATTTATCCCAACAGGCAATGAAACGCTACCATGATGAAGGAAAGGTGCAGCATTGGGCGCTGGGGGTAGGTGACAAGGTCTGGTTAAGCTCATGCTTCCTTGCTACATTGTGCCCAAGTGCCAAACTTTACCACAAGAAAGTAGGCTAATTTAAGATCAAACTCAAGGTATCTGACTCGGCTTATGAACTGGAGCTACCAATCTCAATGAGGCAAGTACATCCAGTTTTCAACATTTCATTTCTCACAAAGCACAGGGAAGATACAATTCCAGGACGTCCAGAAGAGCCCCCAGCGCAAATCCAGGTAGGAAATGAAGAGGAGTTTGAGGTGAAAAGGTTGTTTCTAAGAGGGAATATAGCGGAAAGGTTCAGTACTTGGTGCATTGGAAAGGATATGGGGTTGGAGATAGGTCTTGGGAACCAGTGGAAAATTTTGTCAATGCTAAGGAAAAGTTGAAGGAGTTTGAGAAGGAGCTCAGGGGGAAGAAGGGGTACAAGAGGGGGTAATGTTAGGATTTGGATTGAGAGGAAAGGAGGAGGAGAGCTATGCGCACTGTAGGGGCACTGTGGGAGCTATGCATTTGAAAGAGACCAAAGCAGGGATATTGCATTAAGGGTTTATATGGGGCAAGTGCTGTGGAGCACTCCTCATTGGACAACTTATATAGTAATCCAGTTACTCTTAGTCTCACTTCTGACTCAGAATAGTAAGTCCCACCCTTCTCACTGTTGGCAACCCCAACACAGTCAGTCTAGTTAGTCTCACTGCTGCCTTAGCATAGTCAATCCTGTTTCAAGGCTAGTGTCAGTGCTAGTAGTAGTCTGCCTTCTCAGATCCTAAAACTTCCCATTCCACAAGGTATTGAAGCTTCCCCTTGTGTCTTCTTGAATCAAGAATCTGACTTACTTCCCACTCTAGATCATCTTCTACTTCAACCAGCTCCAAATGAAGCTGGCTCTTTCCTGAATATATTTCTTGAGAAAGTTCCAGAAGAGATATGTGAAAAAAGGATGAATTTATTGTTATTTTAAAGGTAACTTGAGCCAAAATGCATTTTTAGAAACTTCTGCATCAATTTCAAATGGACCCAAGAAACTTTTCAATAGTTTGCTTTATGGTTGAGTTTTTCAAATATTTTTAGAGCTTAGACATACTTTCTCCGATTCTCAGAAATGATAGGCATAAGTTTTGATTTATAATCTTGGTCCACTGAAGCAAGTGCTTTTTCAGATACTACACTTCCTCCAGCTCCAGAATCTAATACAACCTCAATGTTGTTTCCATTGATCAAGACTGGTGCCTTGAGAGGGGCAATAATAATTGAGCTGTCCTCAAGGTTTTTTATGATCTCAGCATCCTCTACTGTAGATAAATCATTATTCACAATATCAATACTATTTGAATAATGAATATCCTCTTCCAGAATTAATATTTCCTGGTGAGATTCATATGAGATATTTCTGGCACAATCACTTGAAGCTTTATCCAGTGCTATTGTTTCATCAGCATGTTCCTCTATCTGCTAAACTTTCCTGGTTTAAAAGGTGGAGCATATTCTCAATGTTTGTTGGCCTGTTCCTTGTATCTTTGATTTGCTGCCTCAAGGTTAGATTGGAGTTTGACTTGAAGTTGTGAAATGGTTTGAAGATAATGTTCAGCAGGATGATTAATTCCTACATGAATTGCATTGAATTGAGGATTTTTTCCAAAGTTTTTTTTGAAAGGAGATTGTTTTTTCAAAGAATGTGTTAAGTTGTTATAAGCAAATTTGGCCAATGGTAACCATGTGATCCAATCTTCTTTTTGATAATTGACATACATTCAAAGATGTTTTTTGAGGATTTGATTAATTCTTTTGGTTTGCCTGTTGGTTTCAGGATGATTAGCAGTGAAAAGATTCCTCATAATATTTAGTTGTTGACAAATTTGAGTCCAGAAAGAAGAGACAAACAGGGATCATCTATCTGAAATAATATATTTGGGTAAGCCATGTTTAGAAAATAAAAATTCTAGAATTAATTTAGCTAAATCTTCTGCAGTTGCACTAGCATTAGTTTTAATAAAAGTAGACATTTTGTAAATTGTATCAACTATGACTAATATAGCATCAAATTTATCTGATGGAGGTAGTTTAGAAATTAAATCCATCAAAATTGATTCCCATGGTTTAGAAAGAATCGGAAATGTTTGAAGCAACCCATACTTCCTGTGTTGAGGTACCTTGTTCATTTTACATTCATAACAGGCTTTAATATAGGCCTTAATTTCCCTGGACTTTCCTGGCCAAAAAAAAAATTCCTTTTCTATTAAATGGTATTTTTTATCAACACCAAAATGACCAGCTAATGGAGAATCATGTCTACTATTAAAAATCCACAACTTTATATCCTTACTTTTGGGTATGACTACTCTGCCTTCAAAGACTAATAGACCTTATTCTATACTGAATCTCTCGGCCCCTTGCTTCAAGTGTATTTGATCTTTAATCCCTAAACAATAATCATCCTTTGATTGAGGCTCTCAAATTTTGGAAAGTGGATTTTGAATTGATTGTGTTGTCATCAAATTAAGTTGATGAGTTGTTAAAATTGATTCATTGAAAATTTATTTTACATTTTCTGGATTCTTTTCAGTAAATAACTCTCCCCGCTGTGGATAAATGTTGTCCTGATGTGATAAGATATCTGGAACTACACAATTTTCTCCTGAGCTGTAGTTAATAGTGAAATAAAATTCAGATAAAAGCTCAGCCCACATAGCCGGACATCTAGTTAGTATTTTGGAAGACATGAAGTATTTCAAAGCATTATGATCAGTTAGTATTTACAAAAAAAATTTTTATAATGAGAAGAAAAGAACATCTTTTTTCAAGACAATGAATAATAGCTAATAGCAATTTATCATGAATTTCATAATTTAATTCTGCTGAAATTAATTTTCCTGATTCAAATGCAACAGAATGAAACAATTTTGTTTCAGGGTTGAATTGGGATATTACCTCTTCTACAGCATATTTGCTAGCATCTGTCTTGACTATTGTAAAGGTTGTAGGATCAAAGTGTCAAAGAATTGGAGTGTGGTGAATTTAGTTTTCAATGCTTCAAATTATTTCCATGCTATATCTTTGAAGACAAAGGGAATATCTTTTTTAAGAAGAGATGTATGATTTGTTATAGCATTAGAGTAATCTTTTATAAATCTTCTATAGAAGTTTTCAAAACAAAAAAATATCTGTAAGTATTTTAGGTTGGTTGGCTCTGGCCATTCTAAAACTTTTTGAACCTTTTTATCATCCATGACTAAACCCTCAGTGGAAAATTTAAACCCCAAAAAGTCAATATATTTTTAGTAGAATTGGCACTTAGTGTAATTGGCATAGATTCCTTGTTCTCAAAGCTGAGTAAGAGCCATTTTGACATGTTGGATATGTTCTTCAAGGGACTTCAAGAAAATTAAAATGTCATCTAGGTAGACAAAAAAAAACTTTTCAATGATATCTTAGATGGTATCATTTACAAAATTTTGAAAAGTTGATGGTGCATTACACAATCCAAAAGGTATTAATAAATATTTGAAACTACCAAATCTTGTACACATGTCAGTTAAAAGTTTCATCACCTTCTGAAATACTTATAAGATTGTAAGAATCTCTGATATAAATTTTAGAAAATAATTTAGCACCATTAAGCAATACAATAAGTAATGAAATAGGAGGAACTGAATATGCATTCTTCTTAGTCACTGAGTTGAGTTTTATATGATCAACACATAACCTAAGACTTCCATCTTTTTTATTAAAAAAATAACTGGAGAGCTGTTTGGAGACTTACTGTCTTGAATGAAACCTTTTGCTGCATTTACTGAAATGGAGTCGTGAAGAACTTGAGATTTTTCCTTTTATAAAGAATATAAAGGACACCAATTGCACTGAACCTATTTACTCTATTTGATGGTTATAGGGTCAATGGGGTGGTAATTTAGTTGCCTTACATATTGAAAAAAATCAATTAAGTCATGGTAAAATTCAGGGAGAGTTGATTAAATGTTTTCAATATTTGTTTTGTCATCCTCTTCACCTCTGAAGAAGTCTGTTTAAGGCAGACCTGTATTTAGAGAGAAAAATTCAATTACTTCAAGGCTATTGAAATCCTCTTTAAGTAAAGTAGTCAAGCTAGAATTGTTAGCCTTGTTCTCATTTTAAGAAATATCACATGCATGCAATACATCTGGGAGAGAAGTTTCTTCTAGAAGGACTTGGTTAGGCAGGTTGTTTAACTCCCTATTGAACTGAATTGATGAATCAGAAATACACTTAGAAAAAGGGGTGATCAATCCCTGTGACCAATCAATTTTGGGATTCAAATGCTGTACAAAGTCATGGCCATGAATGGTATTGTCCATCCTTGTGACATCACATACTGTCAATTCCCACTTAAAGGAGGGAACATTTGGAAAGTTAAAAACCAATAAAACTTTCTTATCAACCCAGTATTTGGGTTTCTGTGATTCTACCAGAAAAATTGGAATTCAGTCAATTTCTACAAATTTCAGCTTAAGTTTTTCCCAAAATGATAAACTGATAAATAAAATTGAAGCTCCAGAGTCAATAAGACAACTGAAGGGAGTATCCTCCTTAAAAAGAATCAGTCTCAGATGGTTAAGGGGCAACTCCAGTCATTAAAACATGGAGGTTTTGTGCACTGGGAGATATAAAATAGTTTACTTTTCACACAAGTAAACTATTCACTAGTTTTTTGACTTGGAACTGTTACCTTCTCTATCCTTTAACTTAGAACATTCATCCAACTTTTGTTTACCACATCAATACATACACAACCTGTAAGTGGGTTTTCTAGAAGATGAAGAAAAATACAACAATAAGAGAAGGAAGAAAGGAACTAAGAAGAAAAGAAGAACAACAAAAAGTAACTACAAGATTTAATAAGGAAAATAAGGAATTTAATAAGAACAACTTTTGGAAGTGAGGATTTTATTTCAACTAGTAAGTAAGTTTGTATTTCTCTACAATAACAAAACAAATTAAAACAATTTAATCACTCTTAAATAAACCTGTATATATATCTACTCCTAAATTTTAATATACTAATATTAGTAATAAAATTTATAGAAAGAAATGTGTAGTTGTAACAAAATATGTAAATTGTATATTGTAAAGTAATGTAAGTAGTTCTGACTACAAGGTGAGAAAACAAAGCATTTATTTAGGCAGATGAGGCCCTCTGAGAAACTACTAAGTTTATATACAAAATAAAAGAGGGAAAAAATTTAATATTTAGTGAAAAAAATAAAATGAGGTTGCTATGGTACTAATTACAAAAACAGAAATAAAAAACCCATTTTATCTACCCCTTGAACCCTGTAATAGTGTAATGTAGTTGTATAGGATATTTCAGTGATATAAACCAGGGAGTTGATAGCTATAGTAATACTAAACACATTACAATTTTTATTATTTTATTAAAAATCCAATTTTTTGTGAAACATAAAAATTATACTATGTGTGACGTAAAAATTGTTATATATTTAGTTAATATAGTTTAAAACAATATTAATTAATTAATTTAAACAAATTGTACTAGTATAATAGTTATGGTAATTAAACAAGTAAGTATTTTTATAAAGTAATTTTATTAAAATAAAACATTAATATTTGGAATAAAGTTTTTTACTTGTTTAATTTATTGATTAATTTATTTATTGGTCCCATTTAGAGGAAAAGGAGTATTCAATCACTAGTAATTTTAAAGTAATATTTTCATGATTTGATGTATTTAATTAATTTATTAATTAATTAAATTATAAGTTTATGTTATTACTTATAATTATACTGTGACTTTTAATTAATTAATGATTAATTTATAAACATTAGGCTCATAAAAATGTGCTAGTATTTTCATAGAATATAATATTTTTATGTTTATTTAAATTTATATACAATTTATATAATAATTCAATTAATATAACATTTTATCAAAAATTATTTTTATATAATTTTATTTTAACAAAATCTTTTAGTTGTATATATACTATAAATACAAGTTTTTCTTTCCTTTAAGTTCATGTAATTTAACATAGGATTTTACTAGGCTCTAAATATAGCTTGGCTGACAATCCCTCATTCTAAAAAAATATAAAAAAATAAAAATAAGATTTTTTCTTTTTATACTTTTTCAAAAGAGTAGAGGGGTTAGAAATTTCTTTTCCAGGTATCCATGTATCATTCTCAGATGATTTATTCTTATATATCAATAAAAATTCAGTAACTTTTTCAGAAGTGATAATTCTATCATTGAGAATTTTATCAATTTCTGCAGTTTCTGTGACTTCTTGAAGGTTTCTCTTAGGTCTACCTTTATATTAGGAAATAAGTCACTGCTAGAAGTATAAGGTTTAAGTAGGGATATGGGGAGAACAGGATGTTTTCTATCATGTGAAGAATACAATACTACTTCAACTGCATTATCAACAACCATTCTCTTTACAACAAATGGCCCCACAAAAGGATCTTTTAGTTTATTAATTCCTTGATAATTGAAGTGGACTGTAGATATCAGTACTTCATCACCATTTTTAAATGTGTATTCCTTATGCAATTTGTCCCATCTTTTTTTCATATTCCTATGACAGGGCTGTACAAGTTGTAAATGTTGCGCTGTATACATAAGCATATGAAACAAAAGATCAGATATATTCTCCAGCTTTACTTTACAACTAAATCACAATGAAGGAGTAAAAGAGATGCTTATGTGGACAAGTACCTCACCATCTCTGGCTCCTATAACTACAGCCTCAGAAACTTGATAATCACAACAACCAAGCCAAAACTCACTGGGGCTCTGTCCTTTGCAAGAAGAAGCCAAGGTTTCAGAATCATCATGGGAGGAATAGTTGGAATTACAGTTGAAAAAGGACACAAGACAAAGTGGACTCAGAGTGGGATTGAGGTGAGGGGTGGAAGGTTTATTGGACATAATTAAATTTACATAAATATATTTCAATGGGAGTTTTGATTGAAATAAATCAGTTCACATTCTTTTTGCTGCAAAGTAGAGAAGTAGTGTCAGCCTAAATATCTTTAGGACTGAGTATTTCTTATGCTTAAAATAAGATAACCTTAAGTAGATTAAGCTTATATCTTAAAAATAAGGTTAAAATAATAATATATATTATTTTATTACATATATATATTATTATTATTCTATTATATAACTTATAATAGTTTAAATAGCTTATCCATGGCCTAATAATATTTATTAAGGTGTTAATGGAGTCATAATATACTTATCTTAAGTGATATGAAGTAATTATTGACATACATAAGCTTATATGTATACATAAATCTCATATTCAGTGAAATATGCAGTATATTATGTATATTTAGGTATATAAGTGGGTTTTAGCCCCTTAATAGCCTATAACCTTTGTTTTTCTGCTTATTTTAGGTCATATGGACGAAATCAGTGGACTCACAACGCCTACAGAAGCATAGACACCTATATCAGGCGCATACACCCAGTTTGGACAACTCAAATTACTTCCTTGTATGGTTATTCACGGATTTATGGGTTGGAAGGATGTTTCTGGGTTAATGTGGATGCTTGGGGATGTTATTGGGGGCTTGGACATTTTATTTGTTTCCTTTATATGCTTTTAGTTTCATTAAATCTCTTTTTGATCATTTATTTTACCTGTTTCTTTATGGTATCTGCTTTTATCTGGATTTTCTATTTATGGTATGGATCAGTGTTATTATTAATAGTGATGGAGGGTCCTTACTGGAGGTCTGGGTGTTGAAACTGCTTGAAGTGGACGCCATGGGGAGGTGATGGGCCCTCACAGTGCTGTAATTGCCGGGGATAGCAGTGACATCATCTGGATTGAAGGTCTGTGCACTCCAGTGGATTTGGGTATAAGTAAGGAGGGATTTTGATGGTTATTTATCATCATTCAATTACTACAACTCCAAAAAACACTACTATACAATTATTAACCTTTAGAAATATATTATAAAGCCACTATAAATTGATTTTATCGTTATATAAAGCTATAACTATTTTTTATTCATCTATTTTCCACCACTAGCATGCACTTAAATCCAAGTATTGTGAGTTTGACTTGAGTATAACTATTCTATTAGTCTTCCCCTGAGGTTTAATCACTAAATCATTTATCAATAAGTAGTAGGACCATAAATAAACACTATTATATCATACTTATATACTATACTATACTAACAATTGGGGGTCTTTCCTTATATTTTACTTATTATTTAGTATAAGCCTTGGGACGTGATTTTTACCTTAGTACAGCTCAAAATAAACCAAATATTTGGGTCTGCTGCATATTAGTGGGTCATCATAACTCATTGATTGCGGAAAAGAACCCTTAAAATAATTGTACTAATTTTTTATCATAAAAATTAGATATTTACAGTAGTAACTGTACCCAATATAAACCCAATTTCACTTGGTATTTGGACACCAATATAACACCCAATTAAATTGGTATTTCGTTAAAGCTTGGTAAGCTAATTATTCACCCTTATAGAGGTCTAGTTAAACTTATTATTATATTTTTAACAGATTTTTTCGAATTTTTCTTATATTTTATTTAAATAAATAAAGATATAAATTCAGGGTAAGCTCCATTGCTTTTTTATTAGTAATTACCCCTGAATTCTTAAACAGCTTGTTGCCACCTAAACATATGTCTCTTTGGTGTTTTTAGGTTTAATAGGGATTTAACTGCACTGCAATCAGTAACCAACTCAAGTTTTTGGTCATCTAAGTAATTATGAAGTTTTTCCAAACCACATACAACTTCTATACACTATAATTGAGTGGCACCATATTTCAATTCACTATTTCTTAAGGTCCTTGAAATATAAAAAATAAATAATTCTGAATTTTTATCAATAATAATTGGCATTTGGTGAAGAGCAGCTCCTAGTCCAACAAAACTTGCATCTGTGTAGAGCACAAAAGGTTTATTGAAATCTGGGAGAGCCAGATTTGGCAGACATTAAACATTTTTTCAATGTATTAAAGGCTCTCTGTGATTTATTATTTCAGATAAAAGCAACATTGTTTCTGGTTAATATAGTAAGAGGTAAGGCTATGACCTGATAATTTTTATGGATTGTCTATAATAGCCACACACTCCCAAAAAACTTTGTATTTCTCTCACAGAAGCTGGTGCTTTCACATTTTGAATTGCAGCAACTTTGTTTTGATCTACACAGATTTTTAAATCTGACACAACATGGCCCAGGACTATCAAGGATTGAAAACCAAATCTACACTTTTTAAAGATAAGTTCATGTTAATATCATCAATCTTCTGAAAACTCTATTCAAGTGATTCATGTGCTCATCAAAGGTTTTAGAAAAAACTATGATGTCATCAATATAGACCATTAACCATCTTTCAATTATTTCTTGATGAAAAGTATTATCCATCACTTTTTGAAAAACTGAAGGGGAATTTTTAGGGCCAAATGGCATTCTAACATACTTATATATTCCCATGTGTGTAGCAATTAGCAAGAAATTCTGATAGTTCTTTTCAACAGGGATTTGATGAAAACCATTATTACCATCTAGACAACTAATAAATTTTGTATTGAGTTTATTCTGGGTAAAGGATAAATATCATCCACTGTATAAGTATTCAATTCTCTATAATTGCCACATAATCTAGCTTTATCTTTTTCATAAGCGATTAAGACAGGGAAGATGACACAGTATTTTGGGGTAACATCAACCTTCTCAATAATGTTCATTTTCAAGAGGGTAGTGATATTATCCTCAATGTCTTTTCTCTTTGTTGGAGAAACAAGATATGGTTTTTTCATAAGGCTGAGAGGGATTTGATTCAAGTTACAGGATAAAAAACTTTTCATTTCATCCTTAATAACTCCTAATTCATGAGATCCATGAGCAAAAGACATAGGAAGAGATTTAATTAAGGCACTTATAGAATTATTTTGATCACCAAATGAAGAAGTGTTTTTTCAGACAACAAACTATCCATTTCTTCTGTTGATCTACCTTTAAATTGAATTAATGAATTACAAGATTTTAAAAGGTGTGCAGAAAGTTTTTTAGAGGAAGAAATTTTAAATTTTCTTTTTTGACCATCTTACTTGCTATCACTATTTTCAGTGAATAATCTACAAGAAAAGGCAATGAATTTCATCCAAGGAGGGGAATGAGATACGAAGAGATAATTAGTTAACATCTTTGAGTTTAGTTTATGCATCCAAAAAACATTAGCTAGTGTTATATTTAAAAGATTTTTGTTTGATGATGGCGATGATTTGGTGTCATAATGCCTTTTGCCCTTGCTGACCTACTCAACAGCCCAGAGGAGGGACCCAAGTCGCCATCTGACCATGAAGATTGGCAGGACAAAAAGCAAGAACAAGGAAATCAACAAATACAAACTCCACTGCAAGAGGTTGCTCCTCAACCTCAGCAGTCATGTCCAACATTCCACCATCCATCCAGCATTCACTTGCCATCTGCACCGTTTCATCATTCACATCTTTTGCCTCTGGATGACCTGAGAGCTTCGCTCCGAAAATTCATTTGTGAATATCAAAAGCCGATACCTTTTGCATCCTTTTCATATGACGGTGAACGTAACTTATTACTCAACTTGAAGTGCCATTCTTCACTTGCGTGCATAAAGGCGTCTAGTGAGCTACCACCACTACCACTAGATCTGAACAAGGGAATCAGTAACGCAGTGTACCGAGATCCATCGGTTGACGAAGGTTTGGATGGTTTACTTGATTGGTATGGTATCATGTCCCTCTGCCCCATGTCTAGTCCGTTTGATTCACACATTTAGAAAGAAATTGATGTGATATCCTTTCTTTCTTGCTCCGGTTAACCTTGCAGTCTTGTTGATAAGCTCCAATGCTCTTCTCCTCAGGATTTCCATCCGCTCTTGAACCGCTATCGGTCAACCAAAGTAATTACATGGCGTGGAATCATCACTAAAATTGCTTCTTCTCCGTATGAAAGAAACCCTTGCACATTTAATGCATCCCTCATTGGAGACACCCTTTTCCTAGAAGACTATTACTCTGAGCAAGTCGCTTCTGAAAACATTGCTACACAATCACGTCCTAGCATTCCTTCATATTATGGCTACAGCTTTGAATCCTACATGACTGCTGGCAGTCATCCTGAAAGGTTTAATCCTGTCAACACCAATATCCAGTGGGTCAGTGTTGTCAAATCAAATCTAAATGGCCTTGGATTTATCTTAGGTGGAGAAGTCGATGGTATTGTCCCCGGAGGCAGATCAGATGTTGTTGATAGTTATGTTGAACTCAAATCAGTCGCTAACTATACAAGCGATCGCCAGTGGTTCAATCACATTAACCATAAATTGCGTAAATTTTATTTACAATCTTGTAGGTATTTCCTCGAGATTCTTTTTGTATCCTTTCCGGTAGTCCAGCGTTGACCTTGTTTATCATAATACCTCATAATTCTTGTTTTTTTGTTTATTTTTTAAATTTTTCAATATAGTTCTCCTTGGCGTACCTGTTATTCAAATTGGCTGGAGAGATCAAAATGGTTATCTTCAACGTATTGAACACCTCGAAACAAATCAAATAGCTAGAAATAATCCGAAAAATCAAAGAAATCAAAAATTTTATTGGAAACCACATGTCTGTTTAGAATATGCTTATAAAATTATTAGTCATCTTCTTGCAATCCTGCCCAAGTCAGATCCCCAAACCAATCGTTTTCCTGTCTTTAAAGTGGAAATTAAACCCCTTCATCAAGGTCTTCAGGTTGATGTGACGAATCAAGACCAGTCTGTTGTTGAAGCTTTCAAAAAACAGCGCCCTCGCAGAGGCATCGTCACTCAAGAATACATTGATATTGTTTATGGCAACCCGAATGCTTGAGCTACTAGATAATCTAAGATCTATCTTTTGGTTATATATTATATGTGTATTTTTATTAAATATCAAGCAAAAAAAAAAAAAAAAAAAAAAAAAGGGGGGGGGAGAGGAAATAAAACATCTATTCCTAATTATGTATCCTGATAGATTTTATTATTGGTGACAAGGAATAATGTTTAGAAAAAGATAAGTTGGTGATAGTTTCTATTTACTTTTACTTGTATTTTTACACTCCCATTCAATCTTAGCAATACAATTAATATTACTTTATAAGCAATCACCAGAAAAAAAAAGCTGGCACCTGGTAGCCGATAAAAAATTAAAAATAGTATTTTTACTGAGCAAAAAAATCATAAAGCAAACCCTTTAATATTCTTCTTTCTGTTCTTGTGCCCCTTGAATTGTTTTTGAGTTTCACACTGAGTAAAATGAGGCCACAGAAGCTTGCGAAATTTATAAAGAAAAAAAAATGTCGATTCAAAAGGTTTTGGGTGTAAGTTGGGGTATTCCCTTTTAAATAGGCCCATCTTTTTTTTAAATTTTTATTAAAGAAACTTATATATACATATATATACATTGTCAAATTTTTTGTAAGCTTTTATGCCTTGGCTGTATCAGTTATGTTTAAGTTTCAACCCAATCTTTACAGATGAATCACATAGAAACAGGGTTGTCTAAGCTTATCGCATGGTTCTTCCTATCAGTTTTACTCAGCATAAGATGCCTGTAAAATAAGATAAACTATTCTTAATTATACACTTTACAGCGGGTAAAAAATATATATACGCCACCAAATGTTTGGCCAATAATACTTACTATAATGACCTAAAATTTTTGTATATGATCAATTTATAGGCCTAGATTCATAATATCATATAAAAACTTGAAAATAAATAGTAAATTTTTTGTAATATTAAATTTTGTAGAAATTTTGAAATTTGAATGTCAAAAGTAGTGGTTGTAGCAAAAAGAATCTAGCACCATTAGAAAGAGAAGGTAAAATATAGTCATATTCAAAAAAATAAATGATTGAAAAATATTTATTTTTGACAAAAATAAGTGACATGTTGTGGAGCTTTTTTGCTACTTTTGGTGAATTTACCCATAAATTGAACAAAAAAGCCCCACAACATGTTAGTTATTTTTGCCAAAAATAAATATTTTTCAATCATTTATTTTTTGAATATGACTATATTTTATCTTCTCTTTCTAATGATGCTAGTCTCCTTTTGGTGCAACCACTACTTTTGACTTTCAAATTTCAAATTTTCTACAAAATTTAATATTATAAATAATTTCCTCTTTATTTTCATGTTTTGATATGATATTATAAATCCAGGCCTCTAAATTGATCATATACCAAAATTTTAGGTCAATTGAGTTAGTACTATTAGCGAAACAGTAAGTGGCGTATACATATTTCTACCCGCTGTACAGTCGCCAGACAAGTGTTCTGGCCACTTTTTATGCATAATTGTCTTTCTCACTACAGCACATGTTTTTTTTTTTTTTTTTCATACAATTTCACCCAGCAAGGGGTTTGAAGGGAAAGGCAGGCAACTATAGGTTAAGTACAGAGAGAGTTGAGGCAATAGGAGGTAACTAGGGCAATTGAAAGGAGACAGATTGTAAACTACCATGAGAGACAGCACATGTTTGTTTCGCCATGGGGCGCAACAATTATGTAACAGTTACGAAACAATTGTTTTTTGCACTTAAGACCCACTTAAGACCTTTAAGTGTCAAAAATAATTGTCACTTAACTGTTGCGTAATCGCTGCGCCATTGTTGCGCCCCAAGACGAAACGAACATTTATTGTAGTGTCTCCCTCTTTCCACCACCACCACCATCACCAACACCCCTCCAAAAATCTGAATCTTGGATCTTTGGCTATTGATTTTTCATTAGGTAAGGTTTCCTTACTTCTCACTGCTCATTTTTAATTTTTTAATGTTTTTTTTTGTCACTTTTAGGCCCCTAAAGTGGTCCTTCACCCATTCCAGAAGCAGCTAAGCCCATCTAAAATGGGCTTCATTTCTGGAATGGCCATTTCAGGTTCATCTGCAACCAAAATATCTCATAATTTCAAGGTCCCCCAAAAAACTGTTTGCTAAAATCATCTCAAATTACTATCAGGATGATAGGCTTGAAATCTTTCCTAAGTCAGATGGTTCATGCAAAGCAACTGCAAAGGACCAATGAGAAATATCATGAAATGGTTCAGCAAGCAACCATGCCACTTTTAAAGAGATAACTTGAAATCTCATGCTTGAATGTCTTCAAGGAATTTTTTAACCATGTGCATGATTTGGGTTTCTGTCAGCCAGGCTACTAAACTTACCCAGTAAATAATTAATTATTTACTAGAGTAGAGATACACCTTTACCTCTCATATAATGAATTACACTTACTTTATAAATTATACAATTTTGACTAATTAATAGGTAAAAATAAGTAAAGATATAATTCTATTGTTTCTTCATACATTTTATTCTGTGACAGAGTCCTCATGACAGCTGAAGAGAAAACAAAAAATACTAAATATTAAATCAAATATTTTTATATTTACTTTGAAATTTACAGAAAATTAAAATAAATAAAATAAAGTGGACATATACAGATAAATACAGTATATGGGTACATTCTTTATAGAACAACTTTAATAATTGAAATATCTAATTGTGGAGTTGTTCTTTCTCTGATACTCATGTATATATAATTTTGATTCTGTTGTTTCTTTCCTTTTTGCCTATATAAGGCCTCTAAATCTGGCTGTGTTATTCATTCCATTCTTACTTTACAAATTTATTATATATACACAATCACATCTATTACTACTGTTACTACCTTAGTATTTACATCTGCGTACCTCTAAGCTTTTAAAGTAATAATAATAATAATTTTTTACCTTTTCATTGTGTATTAAAATATAAAGATAAAAAATACGTACCTCTTTTGAAATCTTGAGTCTTCCTCACCTTTCATTGCCATTGGACCACCATGAAATCTTCTAGACCAAAAGCACCCCTTGACAACTGAGGGCCTTTCCAAATAGTCATTGAACAATTGTTATCTTGATGCCGGCAAAAAATTGCCAATTGACTCCAACACCTATAGCAATATTTTGGACAAACAACAAACAACAAATGTCAAAGGCATGTGACTAACATTGTATACAATCAAATAGTACTAGCTATAGGCCTTGACCAAGGGAGTTGGAGTAAAACTGGAGAGAAAAACCCCTGTCCCTTTGATAAATACCAGGTGAGATTTATTTGCTACACCAAACTAGAGAGTGTTACTATACCCCTTCCAACACACTTTTTGACTGCTTAACAAGTCAAGAAAGTGGCCTAGAGAGACCAAAGACAAAAGAGAACCTGAAATTCAGAATGATCCACACCAGAAAACCCAAACACTGTGCACTTGTTGCACAGAATTCAGCAATAATACTTGATTCAGGTTGCAAAGCTACACCAGAGAAACCAGTTTCCAAAGTTGAGTTAAGTGAAGAACTAAACTTGAAAAAAACACAGCCAATTGTGGCCAAAAAACAGTGATATAATTACCAGATGGTTGTATAATATCTAGGTTCCCCATAAGAGTGTTTCAACACACCCCTTTCCTCTTCCACAAATTCTACCACTTTCTCCCTCAGCACAATAAAGTGCAACAACAACTTCCTTTCCTCATCAGACAACCACCCATCAGGACTAAAATTAACAGCTTTCAACCTTTCCACAGTCACTCAAGCAGTTTCCACAAAATCAAGAGGATTCTTCACCAGAAGAGTACGCTATGGATCTCTTGACAAAGGAGGTCTCTTTAAAGGAGGATTCAAACCTAAAGGCATAGGCTCATTGACAGGCCTAATCTTCTGAGCTACATTCTTATACTTTGCAGCTCCGCCTTCAAATTGAGGGATCTTCAGGATATCTTCACCACCAGACCTGGAAAAGGAACCAAGGGTTTCCCCCTTTCTCACATGTGTGGAAAAGGTAATGTTTTTGAAAGGTGTAGAAAAAACACTAGCAGTGCACAATTAGGAAGACTTACTTTTAGACCCCAATCTTACCACCCCAAAACTTTTCCACAATTCCACATCTTCATCCTCACTTCCATCTTCTAAATCTTCAAATCTTGATTCATCTGCTGAATCACATCTTCTAAAATTTTGCAGTTTATCCTCATGCTGGAGGCCCAAATATTTATCTTGCTGATCTTCTTCCTTCAAAATTTTGTGCAGTTTAACCTCATGCTGGAGGCCAAAAAATTGATCTTGCTGATCTTCTTCCTTCAAAATTTTGTTCAGTTCAACCTCATGCTGGAGGCCCAAAAATTGATCTTGCTGATCTTCTTCCTTCAAAATTTTGTTCAGTATAACCTCTTGCTGGAGGCCCATAGATTGATCTTGAGGATCTACAAAAAAATGTTTCTTGTCTTCTTTTTTAATTATTTTCATATTTTTTTCTTGATTTTATTCAGTTATCTTGAATTTTTTTTTCTATTCTTGAGTTTTCTTCTATCCTACAAAAATAAACAGGGGTTTCACCAATTCTCACAGACGTGGCCAAGGTAATGTTTTTGAAAGGTGTAGAAGAATCCCTAGTGGTTCAAAATTGGGAGGACTTACTTTTAAACTCCAACCTCACCACTCCACAGCTTTTCCGTATATCTTTCAATAAATATATATAACCAACCTTCTTTTTTGAACTTGAATTAAAAATAATTTAGAATCTTGAGAGAGAACAGATACTTGATAAAAAACTTGAAGAATAATTGCAGAGAAGAAAAAAATTAAAAAGATAAAGTTAAAACTCCACTGGGTATATCTCCAAGGGAGCTGACATACTAAAACCTGGGATTTCCTCATCTTGGGGAAAGGTAGTAGCACTAGGGTGATCAGCCCTCATCACTCTAAAAAAGACAGACTCCCCCTAGAGCCTGAGCAACACTACAAAAAACCAGAGGCAGCACCCACATCTCTTCTTCTTCTACAACAGTCCACTCACTGGCACATTGAAGACAAACCAGGCCTGGTCTCCCAACCATCCTCTCCAGGGGATGATAACCTCATTTGAAGCCTCCTTTCATCTTCACCAGTCAACTCCAAACTGATTCATAAATCAAATTGATAGCCAATTCTTGACTGAAAATCCATCATAAATAGCCCACCCAAATCAGCTTTTACTTTTTCTTTGGCAATATAAAAATGAACCTTTCCTGAGGCTCCCCCAACATCTAACTTCAAAAACTTATATGTTCCAAACAATTCAGTGACAGGGCCACCAGTCTCTCTCAAATTTCCACCAATACCTGTTTTGATGGGGACGCCCAGATGAGTTTCCTCAACCAAAGAAATCAGGTTAATCTGACAACATGAATCTACCAATGTCCTAGCCTCCCTGCCATTCAGAGTGACATTGAAATAACCCAGAGGTGCAGAAAAATGAGCTTCCAACCGCTTATCAAAATTTTTCAGCAGAATCACATATGCATTCTACCTCCCCAGAAGAGACCCTTCTCCTTGTCAACAACTTTTTCAGCCTTTCAGCTAACCCAGGACTGATAAAATAAAACTCCCCTTAAGTAAGGGAGACCTGAGCGTGATTCATCCTTTCCAGGACAGAGTCCATAACATTAACTTGGCCAGAAACCACAGGCCTCTCAAAGTGAGCCCTTTCCTTCACCACCTTGGTCCTAGAAGATTCTTGAGGACCAGAAGCACCAACAGATTTACCATCAACAGGTACCAAACTAGATCCCTCAGCAGACACTCTAGCTCCAGCAGGCTTTGGAAATAAAGCCAAAGGGACATCCTCCTCAGAGTCAGAATCAACATCCATAGGAATTGGCTCACCATTCATTTCCAATGCTCCAAAACTAGGGGGGCCCATATCAGCTATATCCTTCTGCATTTTATACAGCTCCTCTTTTCTGTATTTATGCCTAGCTGCACTCAGCTTAAAATCCACCTTTTAAGACTTATGCTCTGGTTGGGCCTGAGAACTTCTCTTTGGTGTTCCCAAATTTCCTGCTTTCACATCATAAACACCAGCCAAGCATTCCCCACTTGACTTTCCACCACAAGAATACAACTCCAAGCCACCAAAGTAAGATGTAAATGAGACTCTTTAAGCCTCCTTTCCATTTTCCTTGCCATCATCTCCACCTTTACCAGGAGAATAAGTAGCCTCATTAGGCAACTCTTCAAACCTTTGCCTCCTTGAGTGGACATTATGTCTACTCCTCACCAAGTCCACTGGAACCTGACCATCATTAGGCTTCACAAAACAACAATCTGGGAACTTATACACTTTCCCATCAAATTCCACCTTCCCTTCAGACACATCCCTATTTAGTGCCCAACAATCATTGGACTTGTGGTTCTTCCTGCTTCAATAATAGAAGACCCAAGGATCACTCCTACCAGCCCTCCTTTCAAAATCTCTAAACTGAGAAGGAACCTTATTGGCCTTATGAGCCTCCTGAAAAAAAATATGTAGCTGTTTTTTCAGATAAGCCAAATGCTCCACTACTGGATCAACCTCTTTAGGCTTCTCAGCAGCCTTTCCTATGTTCAAACTTTCCTTCTTCCTATATTCCTCCACATATTCAGCAAAAGCTTCACTGACCTTGCTAACATACTTGGTGCTAGCTTCTTGGCAAGAATACACTGCCAAAATTTTCAGATGAACCTCCACAAACTCCTTCACCACAGAAAGAGCAGGCAACTTCTGATTCCCATTAGGAAGAATCTTCATCTTATCCTTCCTTTCCAAATCCTTCAGCACATCAATTCTGACATTCCTGGCCAGAGAAGACCAGAAAATATCCCTTGAAGAGTCAGTACTCTTCAACTTCTGCATATCCATCAAATGATCTGCCACTGGCTCCAACTGAGCCAGAAACTTCCTATAAGTATGGAGGTTATCAGCCCCTCCATAAGATTGCCATTCACTTGAAATCATATTGAGATCCACCATAGAATATTTGGATCCCCACCTGTCTGTAATCTGCAGAGACATCTTTTTCCAATCCTTTCTCTTATAACCCTCCATAGAAGCAACCTCCTTCACCAGAGCCCTGTCACCAATGTAAAAGATGACTTGCTTCACCATGTCCAAGTGAGAGGTACAAACCACATTCCCAGCAGCCTCAAACAGCTCCGGAAACATCTTCACATCTTCCCCCACAAACATAAGCCCCTACCAGGACTTGATCCTGACAGAAGGCCTAACAGAGACAGGAGGATTACCATCCTCAAAAGCACCCACAGTGTCACTACCACCACTATAGAAAGAGGGTCCAGAAGCCATGGTCCAATAGATTCCAGAAAACAAATCTCAAAACACAGAAAAGAGTCCAAAAGTTACAGAAGTCCAAAAAGCTAACAAATCCTCACCCCACATTGGGTTCCGGAAATGGGACAATTCCATAGTACTAGCTATAGGCCTTGACAAAGGGAGTTGTAGTAAAACTGGAGAGAAAAACCCCTGTCCCTTTAAGAAATACCAGGTGAGATTTATTTGCTACAGAAAATTAGAAACTGTTACTATACCCCTTCCAACACATTTCTTGACTGCTTAACAAGTCAAGAAAGTAACCTAGAAAGACCACAGACCAAAGAGAACCTGAAATGCGGAAAGATCTGCACCAGAAAAGCCAAAAACTGTGCACATGTTGCACAGAAAACAGCAATAATACTTGATGCAGGTTACAAAGCTACACCAGAGAAACCAGTTGCAAAAGTTGATTTAAGTGAAGAACTAACCTTGCAACAAACACAGCCAATTGTGGCCAAAAAAAAACTGAGAACTGAGTGAGAAAACAGTGATATAATTACCAGATTGTTGAATGAGATCTAGGTTCCCCATAAGAGTGTTTCAACACACCCCTTTCCTCTTCCACAATTCCACCACTTTCTCCCTCAGCACAATAACGGGTAACAAAAACTTCTTTTCCTCATCAGACAATCACACATCAGGACCAAAATAAAAATATTTCAAATTTTCTTTAGTCTAGCAGTTTCCACAAAATCAGCAGGATTCTTCACCAGAGGAGTACAGTACGGATCTCTTGACAAAGGAGTTCTCTTTAAAGGAGGATTTGAACCCACAGGCATAGGCTCATTGACAGGCCTAATCTTCTGAGCTACCTTCTTATACTTTGCAGCTCCGCCTTCAAATTGAGGGATCTTCAGGATATCTTCACCACCAGTCCTGGAACAAGAACCAAGGGTTTCCCCATTGCTCACATGTGTGGCCAAGGTAATGTTTTTGAAAGGTGTAGAAGAAACCCTAGCAGTGCACAATTAGGAGGACTTACTTTTAGACCCCAATCTTACCACTCTAAAACTTTTCCACAATTCCACATCTTCATCCTCACTTCCATCCTCTAAATCTTCAAAACTTGATTCATCTACTGAATCACATCTTCTAAAATTGTGCAGTTTATCCTCATGCTGGAGGCTTAAAAATTTATCTTGCTGATCTTCTTCCTTCAAAATTTTGTGCAGTTTAACTTCAAGCTGGAGGCCCAAAAGTTGATCTTGCTGATCTTCTTCCTTCAAAATTTTGTTTAGAATAACCTCATGCTGGAGGCCCATAAATTGATCTTGAGGATCATCAAAAAAATGTTTCTTATCTTCTTTTTTAATTATTTTCAGATTTTTTTCTTGATTTTCTTCAGTTATCTTGAAATTTTTTTTCTATTCTTGAGTTTTCCTCTATCCTACCAAAAAAAACATGGGTTTCCCCAATTCTCACAGACATGGCCGAGGTAATTTTTTTGAAAGGTGTAGAAGAATCCCTAGTGGTGCACAATTTTGAGGAATTACTTTAAAAAACCCAATCTCACCACTCCACAGCTTTTCCATATATCTTTCAATAAAGACATATCACCAATCTTCTTTTTTGAACTTGAATTAAAAATAATTGAGAATCTTGAGAAAGAACAGATACTTGATAAAAAACTTGAAGAATACTTTCAAAGAAGAAAAAAATTAAAAAGATAAAGTTAAAAATCCACTTGGTATATCTCCAAGGGAGCTTACATACTAAAACCTGGGATTTCCTCATCTTGGGGAGAGGTTGTAGCACTAGGGTGATCAGCCCTCATCACTCTAAAAAAGACAGACTCCCACTAGAGCCTGAGAAACACTCCAAAAAACAAGAGGCAGAACCCACATCTCTTCTTCTTCTACAACAATCCACTCACTGGCACATTGAAGACAAACCAGGCCTGGTCTCCCAACCATCCTCTCCAGGGGATGATAACCTCATGTGAAGCCTCCTTTCATCTTCACCAGTCAACTCCAAACTGATTCCTAAATCAAATTGATAGCCTATTCTTACCTGAAAATCCATCATAAATGGCCCACCCAAATCAGCTTTTAACTTTCCTTTGGTAATATAAAAATGAACCTTTCCTGAGGCTCCCCCAACATCTAACTTCCAAAACTCAGATGTTCCAAAAAATTCAGTGACATTGCCACCAGTCTCTCTCAAATTTCCACCAATACCTGTTTTGATGGGGAGGCCCAGATGAGTTGCCTCAACCAAAGAAATCAGGTTAATCTGACAACCTGAATCCACAAATGTCCTAGTCTCCCTGCCATTCAGAATGACATTGACATACCCCAGAGGTGCAGAAAAATGAGCTTCCAACCCCTTACCAAATTTTTCAGCAGAATCACATATGTATTCTACCTCCCCAGAAGAAACTCTTCTCCTGGTAAACAACTTTTTCAGCCTTTCAGCCAACCCAGGACTGATAGCATAAAACTCCCCTTAAGTAAGGGAAACCTGACCCTGATTCATCCTTTCCAGGACAGAGTCCATAAAATTAACTTGGAAAGAAACCACAGGCCTCTCAAAGTGAGCCCTTTCCTTCACCACCTTGGTTCTAGAAGATTCTTGAGGACCAGAATCACCAACAGATTTACCATCAACAGGAACCAAACTAGATCCCTCACCAGACACTCTAGCTCCAGCAGGCTTTGGAAATGAAGCCATAGGGACATCCTCCTCAGAGTCAGAATCAACATCCATACACAGGGGAAAAAAATGAGGACTTGCAATCAAGTCATTTTTCAGGTCTTCTGGAGTAATCTTTGGAGTAATCTTGTAGGGGTGGGTATGAGTGAAAAAATTTCAAGTAAATATTTTGAAAATTCTTTTCTACTTCCTCCCTCTTTTTGTTCCTTGAAATCATGACCTCAAGAAGGAAGAAAATAAATTAATCCTTTTTTCAATGTTGATGAATCTTGCATATCTTAAACGAGACATACTATAGTTATATAAATATCCATATAAAATAATCAAAATATATTTATACTGAACTTATTTCATGGACACACAATAAATATTTAATATAGATGTAAAGGACATATTAAACTTTGATGCACATTTCATATTCAGTATTTATTGATCATCTTTATTAAAAATGAATTTATGATAAAAATTTATTAAATTTTATATAAAATATTGATTATCTACTTATTTTGTGCATGAGGAATTGTAAAAGAATATTATAGCTCTGGTCATGAATTTTTAATCTATAAATATATATTTAATTATCTGGTGCAATGATTCAACTGCTATGTCTTCTATTACAGAGGTAGGGAAAAAAAGAAAGATGTTATATCCCCAAAAAATATTTTTTACAAAAAAATAACTACAGCTTTTTATTCTAATTTCATATTTATCATACATCAAATTTTGTAAAAAAAATATTTGTGACCTCAAATGACATTTTTTTAGAAAAAAAATCATATTAGTTGTCAGTCTGAATATTCTCAGGACTGAGTAAAACTACTAACAAATTATGTTAAACATATGTAGCATACATGGGAACAATAAATAATTGTATAAAAAATTGATTTAATACAAATATATGCCATTATAAAGCATTATATACGCGCATATATCCACCTTATTTAAGTCTTATGTACTTAATATTAAGTTAGAATATGTTAGGTTAACCTTAAGAACCTTAGCCATAAGCCTACATAATTTTTAAGTACACATAAAGCTTATTTTTCTATTATTTTATTGAAATAATTGATAAATGCGCTTATTATCACTAAAAGCTGGATATATGCGCTATAAATGTTAAGATAATAAAAACGCGACTTGACAGATCAATTTGCCTTATTTGGAACAATTTATCTGGCTATTTAAAAGTGTAAAAATAACACTTTTCAAATTTGGTGTTTTTTATGCCAGAAATGGCCTCTGTGCAGTGGCTACATACTGCCTGCATTTTTCCCGTGTGAATAGCTTCATTTTTAGAAAAGTTAGTATTTTTCACGCTAAAATTACCCCACATACATGCACTATATGTGGAAACACACTAAAATAGGCAAGGGACGCTTATTTAGTGTCTTAATTTAGTTTCAATGTGAATTAACCTTATTAAATGCACTAATTACATTAGTTACATCAGTCTTGGCGCCCAATTATGCTACCACGCTTAAAAATCGCCTATTTACTCAAGGATTTACCCGTGGTTACGCCTTCCAAGAGTCTGCATACAGGGATCAGCCCTTACACGCATTAAATTGGGGTTTTCAGTGGTTTCTCAGTCAATAATGCTTATTTTTGGACAGGGATTTCACGTATAAATTTGTAATAATTAACTCTAACATTTCTACTGTTAATCCCCCTTAATACTGTGTTATATTTAGTACATTTTCTTTATTTTTAGTCTATTAAAAATAGATATTACACGCATATACACTTTTTTTGGGTTATTCTTTATTTGTGATGGATTATCCCTATTATTTCAGGATTTTGGCGTGTGATATTATTCTTTGGTTGTCATTGGTCATTCCTTATGTTGTTGGACAGGTCTATTAGTTAGTTTGAGGCGCATTTGGCCGTGTATAGGATTGGAATCATCAAGGGGCATCATTGGGGAATTATTGGGTATAAAAGGAGGGGGTTTTTGGTCATATTTTCTACATTCAATTTATCATTTATACAATTACAATTACAATATAACCAATACAATTTATCTTACATTTCATTAGTACTTTAGAGAGTCTTTTAATAGTACTTTAAATATATTACATCTATTTTTCTGCACAACAATAAGCCTTGTAATACCAATTATAATAAGTGAGAGTAAATTACTGAGCCTTATAATTGATTTTATTCTACTACTTGCTTGTGTTATACCATTGTATTCATTTGGGACCTTTTGTAAATCTTCTAGACACTAGACCAGCAAGCTATTCACGTCTCTGGACTTGGACTAAGCCTGACATTAGTTGTTAATTTTTGAAAAATGAGAAAAATAAACATACTTATCCCCTTGATGATTCAGAAAAGTTATTTTTTTGCAAATTATTCTGAAAAATAAAAGTGGAAAAAACTACAATATCATAACACATTAAATTCTTTAAATTTAATGGAATATTTTAAAAAGATTTCTATAAAGTAATAGACTCATTAGCAATTTTTCACTTTCAATTTTTCTTTGTTTTCTATGAAGTTTGGTTTTTCTATTTTCTCATCTTGCATTTTTAATTCTTTAATAAACTTCAGTATGTGACATGCTTTTGATACCAATATCTTGTTTAAAGTTAGTGCAACAAGTGATTTTGAGGATTTAATTGTAAAAAATTGATTTATTTAAATTTTTTTCCCATGGTTTGAAGTGCTAGATAAGGTGTTCACTAATTTTTTGCCACATTTATTTTATATTATTTTTTCCTTTTTTCTCCTTTTCAAATTATTTTTACGTAACTCAGAAATTTTTGCTTATCAGAATTCACAAGTTCTACTATTACTTCTGCATAAATCATAAATTAAGGCATCTTGATGTAGTTGATGCATCACATTTTGTTTGTTCCAATAAAATATTTACATTAGTTAAGTTTTTTTAACAATTTTGTGGTGATAATTCATCACCTCTATTTATTTATTTTTTTTGGTGGATGAAAAAAATGGAATATGAGGTGAAGAATTATATAAGGTGAATGCAAAAATGTTTTTCAAACATTCAGTCAGCTTAGAAAATTTTTTATTAAATGATAGTCTTGCCAAAATACATATACCGGGAAAATACTTTATCTTTAAGGCAAAATTTAAAAAAAAAAAATGAATCAATGTATTGGGTAGTCTTAAATTAAATTTTCTATATAATGTCTTTACTATTTAAATTAAATATGCAGAGGAAGAAATCACTTTTGAAATTCCTCTAACAGCTCCTCTGTATCCTCCTTTTTTCCCTTTTTAATCCCCTCTTTTGCCCCTGCAGGTGCCCCCCTGCTGGCGCTTGAGTTACTCAACAGGGTGTTAAATCTCTTCTACTTACACAAATTTTTTTTACCTCTTGAACCCCCTCCTTCTCTATCAATTTTCCTTTTTTTTCCCTACAAGCCCTCCTTTTAAATTTATTTATAACAATACTCATTGTCTTTTTCATCCTCTGAAATTACTCATTTTCTATACTAGTAGCCCCTTGCCCCACCCAATATTTTTGCCTTCACTCTACTGTCTTACACAGTCCCTTACATCCCAAAAGTTTCATTAAAAAAAGGTCTTTAGAAACATTAAATTATATGTGATTCAGTTTTCTAATGCACTGAGTTAAAGAGAAGAAAAAAGTGCAATGAAAATACTGAGGTCACGTGCAAGGAAGTGTCGCCGCAACACTTTCCTGCACGTGACTTGTGTTTTCAAGGCCCAGAGTCAATTTTTTGAGTGAAGGGGAAGAAAAAAACTGAGATCACGTTCAGCTAAGTGATGCTGCAACACTTTGATGCACGTGACTTGAAACTTTAAATGAGTAAGTACAAAATACTTTAGAGGGGTGGTATAAGACATCAGGCCAAATGAAAAAAAGAGTTTCTAAAGAACTTTTACCATAAAATGTGGGGGTGTGAGAGTGTAACTTGGTGACAAGCAGAATTTATGGGGGGAAAGCTGGGAAAGGCCGGTGGAGAAAAATGTAAAATGTAGAGGTGCAATAGGGATTCTGAGGGTGAAAAGAAAGATCTTTGCAGGGGTAAATGAGGGATTGTAAAGAAGTGGGGGGTAATTCAAGCAGAAAAAATAGGATTTGGGGGGTAGAACGGGGAATTCAAGACAGTGAAAAATTGGGGAAGTGTGATCTTTTCCAAAAAAAATGTATGGGATTCATGCAACTGGGAGAGGACACACTGGGGGATGATAGTTAAACATATAGAACGGAGTGTATATAAGAGTACAAAGTAGGATACAATGAATGCTTTCAAGGTTTTTTTGGTTTTATTATTAGTGGAGCACAAAGAGTGAGTGGAGAAAGATTTTATAACTAAGGGGGGTAGATTTTCTTTGATTAATCTACCTGAGGTCAAAAAATAAAAAATGGGCCTCAAAGAATGGGAAAGAAATAATCCACTCTTGTTGAAAATTTATATTAAAAATGACATAAATTTAAAGAAAATTTTCAATATGCCTATGGAATCTGGCCAATATTCTCTTTCATTATTCATGAATAATGGATATAAAATTTAGATTAAAAATAAATATTTTTTTCATTAAATTTGAGCAATAATTTTTACTTTGTACTAATTATTTTTCATTTTCTACATATTTTAATATTTCATTATGTGGAAGTTGTTTGAAGTACACATAGTATGGAAATTTGAACCAGATAATATGTGTAAAAAAAGAGTTGAACAAATATAAATATTTTTTGGAACTTAAGAAGTCTATAATAATCAAAATAAAAATATTTTAAAGTGGCCAAAAATTTGATATAAATTAATAAAGAAAATTATCAGAAAATATATTAAGAAATGAAATTGAAAAAATTAATAATGGTCTATTTTAAAGAAATGAGATAAACTTCTTTACTTTTATCATGCATCAGACCTGTATATAGCATCAAAAATTTGTAAAAAAGATGAGTTTAAGCCTACCCAGAATTATAACCAGGTTACAACAAGGTTTCTCCAAAATTCAAAAAAACGACTTGCCTACCAGTCCTCCTTTTTTTCCCCCTGTGATAGGCATTGGCACACCATTCATGTCCAATGCTCCAAAACTAGGGGGGCCCATATCAGCTATATCCTTCTGCATTTTATACAGCTCCTCTTTTCTGTATTTATGCCTAGCTGCACTCAGCTTAAAATCCACCTTTTAAGACTTAGGCTCTGGTTGGGCCTGAGAGCTTCTCTTAGGTGTTCCCAACTTTCCTGCTTTCACATCATAAACACCAGCCAAGCATTCCCCACTTGACTTTCCACCACAAGAATACAACTCCAAGCCACAAAAGTAAGATGTAAATGAGAATCTTCTAGCCTCCTTTCCCTTTCCCTTGCCATCATCTCCACCTTTACCAGGAGAATAAGAATCCTCATTAGGCAACTCTTCAAACCTTGGACTCCTTGAGTTGACATTATGTCTCCTCCTCACCAAGTCCACTGGAGCCTGACCATCATCAGCCTTCACAAAAGAAAAATCTGGGAACTTAAACACTTTCCCATCAAATTCCACCTTCTCTTCAGCCACATCCCTATTCAGTGCCCAAAAATCATTGGAGTTGTGGCCCTACCTTCTGCAATAAGAGAAGACCCAAGGATCACTCCTACCAGCCCTGCTTTCAAAATCTCTAAACTGAGAAGGAGCCATATTGGCCTTCTGAGCCTCCTGAAAAAAATATGTAGCTGTTTTTTCAGATCAGCCAAATGCTCCACTACTGGATCAACCTCTTTAGGCTTCTCAGGAGCCTTTCCCTTGTTCAAACTTTCCTTCTTCCTATATTCCTCCACATCTTCAGCAAAAGCTTCACTGACCTTGCTAACACACTTGGTGATAGCTTCTGGGCAAGAATCCACTGCCAAAATTTCAGATGACCCTCCACAAACTCCTTCACCACAGAAAGAGCAGGCAACTTCTGATTCCCATTAGGAAGAATCTTCATCTTATCCTTCCTTTCAAAATCCTTCAGCACATCAATTCTGACATTCCTGGCCAGAGCATACCAGAAAATATCCCTTAAAGAGTCAGTACCCTTCAGCTCCTGCATATCCACTAATCAATCTGCCACTGGCTCCAACTGAGCCAGAGACTTCCTATAAGTTTGGAGGTTATCAGCTCCTCCATAAGATTTCCATTCACTTGCAATCATATTGAGATCCATCATAGAATATTTGGACCCCCACCTGTCTGTCATCTGTAGACACAACTTTTTACAATCTTTTCTCCTATAGCCCTCCATAGAAGCAACCTCCTTCAACAGAGCCCTGTCAACTATTTAGAATATGACTTGCTTCACCATGTCCAAGTGAGAAGCATCATCCACATTTCCAGAAGCCTCAAACAGCTTCAGAAACAACTTCTCATCCTCCCCCACAAACATAGGCCCCTTCCAGGACTTGATCCTGACAGAAGGCCTAATGGAAACAGGAGGATTACTATCCTCAAAAGCACCCACAGTGGCACTACCACCACTATAGAAAGAGGGTCCAGAAGCCATGGTCCAATAGATTCCAGAAAACCAGTCTCCAAACACAGAAAAGAGTCCAAAAGTTACAGAAGTCCAAAAAGCTAACAAATCCTAACCCCACATCGGCTGCCAGAAATGGGACAACTCCATAGGAATAGCTATAGGCTTTGACCAAGGGAGTTGTAGTAAAACTTAAGAGAAAAACCCCTGTCCCTTTGAGAAATACCAGGTGAGATTTATTTGCTACAGAAAATTAGAAACTGTTACTATACCCCTTCCAACACATTTCTTGACTGCTTAACAAGTCAAGAAAGTAGCCTAGAGAGACCAAAGACCGAAGAGAACCTGAAATGCAGAAAGATCTGCACCAGAAAAGCCAAACACTGTGCCCTTGTTGCATAGAAAACAGCAATAATACTTGATGCAGGTTGCAAAGCTACACCATAGAAACCAGTTGCCAAAGTTGACTTAATTGAAGAACTTATCTTGCAACAAACACAGCCAATTGTGGCCAAAAAACAGTGAGAACTGAGTAATAAAACAGTTATATAATTACCAGATGGTTGTATGACATCTAGGTTCCCCCCTTAAACTGTATGCATGCACTGACCACCTATCTAAAATCTATGCACAGCAACTAATTTGGGCGCTGTAGACAGGCAAATTCAATAAAAACCCTCTAGAAATGCTCCCCAGCCTTCTATAACTGAGGCGGGCGGACCTCCCTGAAGCCAGAAAAACCACCAATAACATCTAATAGAGCCCAAAATACTTAGAAAAATCCACCACAACTGCTAAAACCCTTAAAAAAAATTAAGCTATGACAACATTGAGACATGAAATATAGAGCCAAATTAGCTCTACTTAATGGTACTAAGCACTTAGCCTGTAAAACACAAAAACATAATTTAACAGTTATCTTTCAAAAATGAAAAATGAGATAATGACCCCTTAAAGCTTGGAATTCGAAAAATATCACAAGACATCAAATATAGAGCAAAACACGGGCTATCCAATGGTAGTACTCACATACCCATAGTCCCAATTTTCACTGAATAAAACCAAAATAACATGTAATTATTTCACCAATGTCAATTAAGACATACACAAACCACGCCAAACAGACCAGAAAAGGCCTCTTCCAATTTTGGAAGACCACAAAATTTTTTTCAGGGACTGGGATTCAAAACTTACCCCAAATTTAAGGTTTATATAAGCCTAATTGTCCTATATATTTGTAGTGACCATAGTGGTTATTATTTTTAGGTCTCACTCTGCATAATTAATTATATATCACAGGAGAAAAAAAGCATCAACTAGACACCTAGTTTTTTTTATCTCCCTGTTTGAGCCCTGGTTGTGATTCTGTTTGATACCATGGAGTGACCCTGTCAAATCCACTACCACTTTTTCTCCTGATTCCCTCAAATTTGCTTTTTTTGTTCCCTCCATTCACCCCCTTCCTTTCCTGTGCTCATCTTTGATGAGTTTTATTTCTCTACCGGAATTCTCACTCATCCCACTTATTCTCTAATGGCTCCTACTTCCCTTCCATTTATGGTCAGTCACTTTTTATTTGTCTCCATCTTTCCCTTCATCACCTCCATCTGTAGGAAGATAAATCCAAGCAATGTAAGTCATATTATTTTTGCATTCATGGTTTAGTCCCTTTTTATAAATATTTTCTTTGTAAATTAACATAATTTTCTGATGCTATCCTTTTCTTGTGTAGCCACTAATTCCACCCCAGCTAAATTATGCATTTCTCCCCTCCCTTCACCTTCACTAAAAATCCCTTTCCTCAAATTCACCTTGATCTCCACCTTTTCTCCTATAATAGACACTCCATCTCATCCCTTCACTTCTACTTGATGCCCAACCCCTCAAATCCACTTCAATTTACACCAATTTGTTTCAAATAGAAACCCCACTCCTCAAATGTATCTTGCACTCCATCCCTTCATCTCCACTGGACACCCCAGAACACCCCTTCACCTCTACTTGATGCCTCACTCCTCAAATCCACCATGCTTGCCTCCCATTTGTCTCCACTAGACACCCCACTCCTCAAAATTATCTTGCTCACCATCCCTTCATCTCCACTGGACACCCCAGCACACCCCTTCACCTCTACTTGATGCTTCACCCCTCAAATTCATCTTGCTTGCATCCCATTTGTCTCCAATTGACACTCTAACACACCTTTTCAACTAAACATGATTCCCCAAACATCAACTCCACCTTGCTCTCTTCCCCTGCACCTACACTAGAAGAAACACCCCTCTCCTACACCTTGAGATGACACTCCATCACCCAAAATTAGCTGGCCACCCTCTCCATATCCTCCAGCAAAAAACCCTCTACCTTTACATCCAATATTCTCTACTTCACTTCATCTCCAAAAAAAATGATAATCTTAAAATATGTAATATAAAAATTGTAAAGATGGATAAATAAAATTAATACAAAAATATTAAAATAAGTCAATGGTATGGACTACTTTTTGAAATACCTGAAATAGTCTATGAGACTAGATAAATGATTTAATAGCTCAAAAAATAAAATTAAAAATGAAAATTATTTGAAGAAAAAATCTAAAAAATAAATAAATAATGAACTGATTAATAAAGAAATTACTATATTTCACTGCACTAAGAATCTCTTTAAAAATAACCTAATAGCTGACAAACAGTTACTTTAATTTATACAATTATATATGCAGCAAAGCCTTAAAAGCTTGGCATTTTTGTCAAAAATTTTGAGCTTCCTGTTTATTCATGTCTCAGCCCTCTTTCTGCCCTAAATATGGGTTTTTATGCTTTTTTGTATGATACACCCAACATAAAAGATGCCACACAAGTATAAAAAGTGCACAAAAAATTTCAAAAGGGAAAAGAGTTATCATTCATACTGTAACTATGTAAAAAAGTATATTTATTCCCCAAAAATATTCAAAAATTTTTGACCTGATTCTTTTTTAAGTTTCTTGAATACAAAAATTACAGTCCTGTTGCATTCAAAATTTATGAAATAAATTTTTTTTTCAACAATGAAATTTATCAGTAAAGGTTCAGATGATAATTTGAATTAATATTAATTTTTTTATAAATCTTGATTGATGTGGACAAATTAAAGATATTTTCAAGGTACTAAAGCAGAAAATAAGTGTTCTTAAGACCCCAAGCAACATATATCATCTTGTACCACATTCCTGTGTGAATTATTGTCCCAATATATGATTTATAACTAGAAAATATTAATTTTGAGCAGACTTTAAATTCCATTTAATTTATACCTTAGTAAATTTAAATATGATTGATTTTGTTACAACAATTATACCTGTTTAGTAGAGCTCAATAAGAAGAATTTTGTTCAAGTGACCACCCAACCCATATATACATCATTTGTTTAAGAAATAAAACTGTGACTACACAGATGACAGTTTGTCAGCTATTTAATTATTTTTACAGAGATGCATAATGCGGTGAAATATAGTAATTTCTTTATTAATTAGTTCATTATTTATTTATTTTTTAGATTTTTTCTTCAAATAATATTCATTTTTAATTTTATTTTTTGGGCTATTAAATCATTTATCTAGTCTCATAGACTATTTCAGGTATTTCCAAAAAGTAGTCCATACCATTGACTTATTTTAATATTTTTGTATTAATTTTATTTATCCATCTTTACAATTTTTATATTACATATTTTAAGATTATCATTTTTTTTGGAGATGAAGTGAAGTAGAGAATATTGGATGTAAAGGTAGAGGGTTTTTTGCTGGAGGATATGGAGAGGGTGGCCAGCTAATTTTGGGTGATGGAGTGTCAGCTCAAGGTGTAGGAGAGGGGTGTTTCTTCTAGTGTAGGTGCAGGGGAAGAGAGCAAGGTGGAGTTTATGCTTGGGGAATCATGTTTAGTTGAAAAGGTGTGTTAGAGTGTCAATTGGAGACAAATGGGAGGCAATCAAGATGAGTTTGAGGGGTGAAGCATCAAGTAGAGGTGAAGGGGTGTGCTGGGGTGTCCAGTGGAGATGAAGGGATGGTGAGCAAGATAATTTTGAGGAGTTGGGTGTCTGGTGGAGACAAATGGGAGGCAAGCATAGTGGATTTGAGGAGTGAGGCATCAAGTAGAGGTGAAGGGGTGTTCTGGGGTGTCCAGTGGAGATGAACGGATGGAATGCAAGATACATTTGAGGAGTGGGGTTTCTATTTGAGACAAATTGGTGTAAATTGAAGTGGATTTGAGGGGTTGGGCATCAAGTAGAAGTGAAGGGATGAGATGGAGTGTCTATTAGAGGAGAAAAGGTGGAGATAAAGGTGAATTTGAGGAAAGTGATTTTTAGTGAAGGTGAAGGGAGGGGAGAAATGCATAATTTAGCTGTGGTGGAATTAGTGGCAACACAAGGAAAGGATAGGATCAGAAAATTATGTTAATTTACAAGGAAAATATTTTTAAAAAGGGACTAAACCATGAATGAAAAAATAATATGACTTACATTGCTTGGATTTATCTTCCTACAGATGGAGGTGATGAAGGGAAAGATGAAAACAAATAAAAAGTGACTGACCATAAATGGAAGGGAAGTAGGAGCCATTAAAGAATCAGTGGGATGAGTGAGAATTCTGGTAGAGAAAACAAACTCATCAAAGTTGAGCATAGGAACAGGAAAGGAAGGGGGTGAACGGCGGGAAAAAAAAAGCGAATTTGAGGGAATCAAGAGAAAAAGTGGTAGTGGCTCAGACAGAGTCATTAGCAGAATCAGGCACAGGGTCAAAAACAGAAACCAAAAAAACAACTAGGTGCCCTGTTCATGGTTTTTTTCTCCTGTGTATGTATATCTTTTTACTTAGCACTCTCTAGTTGGCATTAAATTGCTCAAATTACAGGGGAAGGTGTCAGGTATATAATATTTTTTTTCCTAGTTGACCAAGATAGAGCAACATTGTTCTTAGTCTTAGAAGTAATATAATTAATTTATTTAATTAAAAAATTATATTATATAATTATTTCAGTCAAAAAATTTTCCTGATAATTAAAATATTATTTTATTATTTCAGTTGAAAATTAGTCCTGGTAATTAAAATAATAAAAATATATAAATTAATTATTTAATTTAAAAAATTATATTAACAAATTATTTCAGTTGACATTTTTTAAAGGAGTCTCTTGGTCTAGAAGATTTATCTGAAGGTTCTACGAGGATTTTAAGGGGTTTATTGGACTTTCAAAGGCAAGGTACGTATTTCTATATCCCTTTTGAATTTTTTACTCAAGTTATAAGAGGTGAAGCTTCAAGTATTATTATAATTTATATCTTTAGAATTACGGTATTGTAACTACTAATGTTATAAAGAATAGTAATAAATTTGTTTTAACTGATGTGTTATAAAAATTGGTAAGTAAGTAAGGAATTCCATAAAAGTACAAAAAGGAAGGGCCTTTTATAGGCAAAATGTGAGAAAATAAAAACACAGAATTAAAATCTCCTAGTACAAGGGTTTGAGAAGAAAAAACTTAAATAAAGAGAGTATGTGAAATAATGAAAGCTATACTAAATGGTACGTCAAGAAAGTTATCAATTCTATTTGAAATAAAACTTGAGTTCTCTTGATTGTCACATTTGGTACAAAATATTTGACTTTAAAATGTAGATTCAACTGAAATTTAAATTTCTTAATAAAGGAATTTGAATTTTTTTAGATTTTCTTATATTTTAATAGTATTTTTATTCCCTCTCATCTGTATTATTGAGCACAGTGTTAGGGAGTAAAAATGTATGGGACAATTTCTTATTTTTATTAATTATCTAAATTACTTAGTGTACTTAGATAGTTAGTTGTAAGTAATACATAAGTAGTTAATAAATAATTAATTATTAATAAGGATTTAAAAGGTGTGGCTTCATCTCAGTAAGATAATTAATTATTTTACTGGGTAAGTCTAGTAGCCTGGCTGACACATTTAGTCCTGGTAATTAAGAAATATACAATATATAGATTGGTTATTTGGTTCAGAAATTTTATTAATTATTTCAGTTGATTTTTTCCTGATAATAAATATATTATTTTATTATTTCAGTTGGTTTTTTCCTGGTAATAAATAATATCAATATCTTAGTAAATAAATTGATTAAAAATTGTTTTAATTAATTATTTCAGATGATTTTATTCCTGATTAATTGATATAATTTCATTGTTTCAGTTAATAAGTAGTCCTGGAAACTGATAATAAATTAATTATTTCAGTTGATTTTAGTCCTGATAATTGATACTTTTTCATTATTTCAGTTGATTAGTAATCCTGGTGATTGATAATAGATTAATTATTTAAGTTGATTTTTTGCCCTTATAATTGATATATTTTCATTATTTCAGTTGATTTGTAGTCTTAGTAATTGATAATAAAATTTAAATATTTTTATTTTATCTTTTATTTTTTTTTTACAAAAAATAATAATAACTGACAAAATATTAATTTTTTCCTTCCCTCAGCTCAAGTTATACAAACAATGGCTGAATTAAATATTTCTACTGCCCATTATGAGAAGTTGGATCTTATTGATTATGATTCAAGTTCTGTTAGTTCTCCTTTTGCTAAAAAAGTTTCTCAAATTAATCAATTAGTAAGCCAAACAAGATGTAGAAATGCAGGAGGTAGAAATCAAGAAGGAACACCCTCCCTTGGACTCCAAGTCCCAAGTACCCCCCAAGAAGAGCTTTCAAAAGACTTCAAAATAAAAAAGATTCCAGTTCATAAACAGGTAAACAACCTTTCAACTCACATCAAGGAATTGGAGTCAGAGAACCTCAAAATGCGGGCAGAGGTAGAACTCTTAGAAGAAAAAATAAGAAGCATTGAAACTTTTCTTCAAGAGAAGAGGAGACATACACAGGGAGAAAAACCCCTTCCACAGTTGGATCCTCAACAACAGGAAAAAGTGAAAGTGTCAAAATGGCAATGGGAATGGATGAACCCCCAATGGGAGTCTCTCCAGGCTCAGAAAATGCAGCAGGCTCCTCAAGCAGGATTCTCCTCGCCCCAAAATTTCAATCCCACTCCTCCTCACCCCTACCAAGGAGGCAGAAGAAAGAAAAAGAATCATCTTCAAATGATGCCAAAACCATGGCAAGGCCTTTCATTGAATCTTAAGTTCCTTTCCTTGTTACTGATTCAGTTACTTCAGGTAACTCTGGGATGATAGATAACACCTTGAGACCAGGAGAAGCTGTTTCTAGAAGAAAAAGTAATCAATGTTCTAGTCTTGCAAATACTCCTTTAGTGTTAATTGATAATTCAATGATAAATCCAGGGTTGGCTATTATAGATGAATCAATTGATCCTGAAGTTTATGAGACACTTGAAAATTACTCTATCTCTCTCCTGAAAAATTCTCCTGATGTAGCAACTATTAATGATCAATATTTGAGAGACATCTTCACAAAATAAAATCAGATAATGAATAAATTACAATTGACCCAAAAATTTAATAGCTTGTTAACTGAACAAGGTTACCAAGCATTGAAAGGTGAGTTGAATAGGGTATCTGATGTATTTTTTAGGTACAAAGTAAATTATGAAAATAAATTTGCTTTGTGGCAAAATATTAGGAATGATCTATCCAAAGTGTAAGAAACTATGTCTATCTGTCTCCAAGAACTAGAAGGTCAGAAATTAAATTTTAAAAAAAATAAATGACCATTATTCATCTCTGCAAAAAAAGAATCAATTATCTTTTGCAACCATCAATGAAAAATTAACCAGTATTCCAAAGATGAAAACTACGTTAACAAGCATTGAGGATTAATTGAATTCATTTTTATTTAACCAAAAATACTCTGTCACTCTGTGAAGGAAATTGTTGCACAGGATACTTGTCAGTGTGTGCTAGTATCTAAGTATGATTTAATAGTAAATATTAATGGTCCTACTACTTATTGATAAATGATTCAGTGATTGAACCTCAGGGGAAGACTAATAGAATAGTTATTCTCAATGTAAACTCACAATACTTGGATTTTTATGCATGCTAGTGGTGGAAAATAGATAAATAAAATATATTTATGGCTTATATAAATATAATATCAATTTATTAATGCTTTATAATATATTTATATAGAATAATTGTTTAATAGGGTTTATTTGATGTGTAGTAAGTTAGTGATGTCCAATAACCTGTCAAATCCTCCCTTACTTATACCAAAATCCACTGGATTGCACAGACCTTCAATCCAGATGATGTCACTGCTATCCCCAGCAATTATAGCACTGTGAGGGCCCATCACCTCCCCATGGCGTCCACTTCAAGAAGATTCAACACCCATACCTCCAGTAAGGACCCTCCATCACAATTAATGCTACCACAGACCCATCCCATAAATACAATAAACAGATAAAAGCCAATACCATAAAGAAACAGGTAAAAATAACTCATCCAAAGAGTATATAATGAACCCCAAATCATATAAAGGAGCCAAATTAACTTTCCAAGCCCCCAATAACATCCAAAAGAGTCCATATCAACCCAGTAATCATATCCCAACCCATAAATCCGTGAAAATCCATCCAAGGAAGCAGATTAGGTTGTGCAAACTGGATATATGCGCCTGAAATAGGTGTATATGCTTGTGTAAGAGGTTTCAGTCCACTGAATACATCCATATGACCTAAAATAAGCAGAAAAATAAAGTTTATAGGCTATTAATAGGTTGAAACCCACTTATAGACCTACATATACATAATATAACTACATATTTCATTGAATATGAGGTTTATGTATACATATAAGCTTATGTATGTCTATAATTACTTAATATCACTTAAGATAAGTATATTATGACTCCATTAACACCTTAATAAGTATTATTAGGCTATGGATAAGCTATTTAAACTACTATAAGTCATATAATAGTGTAATAATTATATATATATATGTATTATAGCCATATATATAAGTATTATAACCTTATTTTTAAGTTATAAGCTTAATGTAATTAAGGTTATCTTATTTTTAACATAAGAGTTACTCAGTCCTGGGGATACCTAGGCTGACACTACTCCACATGTATCTGAGCCAAGCTCCTCTAGAGAAGAATTAGTACAAGAGAAACCTGTAGATAGTTCTGAATTTCCATCGAAAATTGATGATGTACCCTGTTCATCTGAGAATGTGTTAAATAATGAGATTACAGCTCAATTAGAGGAATTTAAACTTTTTCTTACACAGAAACAAGTAAACCAGAAGGAAACTACCTCAAATCAGAAAAATTGGCCCAAACTTTACCAATATCCAACATTTGATGGTGATTCTTCCTCTGACTGGAAGTGATTCATCTTTAGGATTGATAATATTAAGAGTTTGCATAAACTACCAGATGAAGAAATTGTGTCTAAATTAATTTCTTTGTTTTACAATGTTTCCCTCATGTGGTATTAATCTGTCCTCTTGGAAGAATTGGAAAAAATTAATTAAAGCACAATTCTATGGTTAAAAATTTAGGTTAGCCCAGAAAAAGCAGTATGAGGAGTCTAGATATAGCTCATCCTTTACAGAAAAACCTATTGAGTTCCTGATGAAACTAGTAAAATCTTGAGATAAATTGATCCAAATATGGATTATAAACTCTGGAAGGACAGGATCCTTTATAAATTACCAATTTCTTTGAGAGACTTAATTGTTGCAAGAAAAGAATCCTCCAGGAAGCCTTCTTCATTTATTAATAATTGTAATGAAGTTCTTTTAAAAAAAACATATGAATCTAGGAAGTTCTTCCCAAGAACTTCAGTGGAGAAACCCTTAAACTACCAAGAAAAATTTTGTGAAGAAGTTGGTAAACCCTCTTCCCCTGTTGCACCAAAGAAATATGCAACAAACACTTGCTTTAAATGCATAAAGCCTTGGCAGAAAGGCCATGTTTGTAACAAGAAAATAACCTTTTTTAACAAACAGAGGAGCCTAATGATAACCCATTTGCACTAGATGATACTACAAGTGATTGTGCCAGAAATATTTCATATGAATCTCAGCAGGAAGTTTTGATGCTGGAAGTGGATATTCATTATTTGAATACTATTAATATTGGAAATAATGGTTTATCTACAGTAGAGGATGCTGAGATCATAAAAAACCTCGAGGATAGCTCAATTGTTATTGCCCCTCTCAAAGCACCAGTCTTGATCAATGGAAATAACATTGAGGTTGATTTGGACTCAGGAGCTGGAGAAAGTGTTGTTTCTGAAAAAGCACTTGCTGAATTTGATCAGGATTATAAATCAAAATTTAATCCTATCACTTCTGAAAATTGGAGAGGTTATGGCTCTGTTTTGTCCCCCATTGGTAAATACAAAGCTACAGTATTTTTCAAATATAACCATGGCTTTTTAAGAGCTATGTGTGACTTTGTAGTTATGAAAAATGATAAATTAAGCAATTGGTTCATTGTGGGAAATGATATATTAACCAAATTTGGCATTAAGCTTGATCCCTCAAATCAATGCTTTACAATGGGGTTGAATGGGAAGAGAAAATTTAAAATTTCTTCCCCAAAAAGATTTTTAACACCAGGATTGAACACATGTCGTTTTGTAGTTCAATATAAAGGAAGATCTACAAAAAATATGCCTGCCCTTCTTCCTGAAATTGATACAGCTTCTATTGGAGAACAACTTTCTGGTGAAGAAAAAGATTCCATCATTCAGTTGATAAAATCTTTTCCTATGGCCTTTGCTCATGGGTCACATGAATTGGGATTTGTAAAAGAAGAAATGAAGACTTCATTATCATGCCCATTAACTGAATTACCATCTAGTTTAAAGAAGAAGCCTTATCCTGCTTCTCCCACAAAGAGAAAAGATATTGAAGACAATATCTCTACCCTTTTAAAAATGAATATTATTGAAAAGGTAGTTAAAATACCTAAACATTGTGTTATATCACCTGTCCTAATTTCTTATGAGAAAGATAAAGCCAGGTTATGTGGTGATTATAGAGAGTTAAATAACTATACTGTAGATGATATCTATCCTTTACCCAGAATTAGCTCTATCCATGATACCTTACAAGGTGCTAAATATATCAGCTGTTTAGATGGTGATAAGGGATATCAACAGGTACCTTTTAAGAAGAATTCATAGAATTTTCTAATGATTGCTACTCATATGGGTATATTTAAGTATATTAGGATGCCATTTATCCCCAAAAATTCTTATTCAGTTTTTCAGAAAGTTGTGGATAACACATTCCATCAAGAAATAATTGAAGGATAGCTAATGGTTTATAATGATTATATCATCATATTCTCCAAGAGATTTGAGGACCACCTTAACTACCTGTGTATAATGTTCCATAAGATGGATGAGATAGATATGACACTATCTTTGAAAAAATGCTAATTCGGTTTTCATTCCTTGAGAGTTCTAGGTCATGTTGTCTCAGGACTACAGATATGTGTTGACCAGAGCAAAGTGGCAGCCATAAAACAGGTAAAAGCTCCTACTATAGTCAGAGAGCTCCAAAGTTTTTTGGGAATATGTGGATACTATAGACAATAAATTAAAAATTATTAAGTCATAGTATGAACCCTCACCCAGCTAACTGGGAAAGAAGTTTCTTTTGTCTGGAACAGTGAATGACAAAGAGCCTATGACACTATGAAAAATTGTTTGATGTCAACACCAATTCTGGCTTTGCCTGACTTTAATCAACCATTTGTTTTGTACACTGATGCCAGTTTCATTGGCCTTGGTGCTTCTCTCCATCAAAAATAAGTTATAAATGACAAAGTATCAGAATTAGTAATTTGTTATATTTCAAGGACCTTGAGAACTAGTGAATTTATATATGGTACCACTCAACTTGAGTTTTGGCAGTGGTGTGGGCTCTGGAGAAACTACATTATTATCTGTATGACCAGAATATTTGAACTTGTAACTGACTGCAGTGCAGTAAAGTCCCTCTTAAACTTAAAAACACCTAACAGACACATGTTCAGATGGAAGCTGGCTGTTCAGGAATAAAGAGTAAGGATGAAAATAATTCATAGGGCTGGTAATGCTCACTAAAATGTGGATATGTTATCAAGGTTACATTGGCAAAATGATGACCCTAATCCTGCATATGATCCTGAGGATGAAATAGATCACATTCATGACATATAGGTGGTTGATAAGTAGTAAGAGCTATTACACATTATTCTGGATTCATATGATAAAGACCCTGACTTAAAAAAGCTGTGTACTATATTAAATGATCTAAAGAATTCTTCAATACAAGCATTGATTAAAACCCTCCCACAAAAGTACCAGATCGCTTTGGAAAAAGGTACATTTTCAATTGATGAAGGCTACCTCTATTATAGAAAAAATTTGAGTAATGTGATTGTTATTCCTCCTTCTATGAAATAAATCATCTTGAAAATTTGTCATGATGACATATTTGCAGGACATTTTGATCTTGAAAAAACAATGATCAGAATTAAGAACACTGCTTGGTGGGTTAATATGTCTGTAGACACCAAAATATATGTTGAATCCTGTGATTCTTTCTAGAAATCAAAAAAGTAACTGGAAGAAGATCTGGATTGATTAAATGTATTGAATCTCCTGATTCACCATGGAAGATCATAAACATGGACTTTGTAACAGGATTTTCCATTCCTGGGAAAGACAGTTATAACTCTTGCTAGGTTATTGAGGACAGATTTACAAAAATGTGTAAATTCATCCCTACTCCCAAGCATGTTTCCACTAAAGAATTAGCCTTCTTGAGTTGTTCTCATATGTTTAATACTGCTGGCTTTCCAAAGGTTATATACTATGCAATATAGGGGGTGGACTTTCTAGCAAGTCCCCAACCTGAACTCAGATGGAACTCAGACTCACCACGGAAAATCTGGGGTTGAACTGCTAGAAATCCCCTCTCTTTGAACTCCAGAGTGTCTCTTATTATTCCAGGTTTATTCTCACTTTATAACAATATACAAAATTGTATTGGAAGTAAATTTATTCTCAGATTTATTATAGACAGAATATCAACTGATTCCAAATTATGCACAAGTTGATCCTCCAGAACTTGATTTTGGTCCTCTGTTGAGCACAAATTGAGCATAAATTTATCTAACCTAAGCTTATGCATATATAATAATTCAGGATACTTGCTCTATTAAATTTGATAATAAAATAAAGTATTGATGAATTTATATAAAAAATAATTATTATGTAAGATATTAAATTATAAATTTAGGCATCATAAAAGGGCACTTAATAGAACTTAATTATACTATGTGACACCTTAATACTGTATCACACAGTTTGAAACATTTAAAAAAATGTGTCATGATGGGCAATGAAATTGCTTGGACAGACACTTTCAAAGTTAATACTGACCATAATACACAAATATGAAACCTTGGAATCTATCCAATAAAAGATTTTCCTTCTGATAAATGGATTTTTCTTAGTTACTTCCTGTTAAAAATTGTCCTTGTGAGGTTTGTCTGACCTTCAGGGGGATAATTTGGCCACATAAAACTACTTCTATTTCCATGATTGACCAAAATATCATCCTCATTTCCATATAAAGAGTTGATCTCATATGACTCTGGCTGATCAAAGGGGTCCACCACAATTTTAGCCAAAATTTTGGTGAACACTTTTTTGATGGATAGTGACTAACCAGTGCTTTCAAAAATTGTCCACCTGAAGTTAGGCTAAACTTCAGGAGGATAAATTTATTATGAATACCAAATTTACTGAAGAATACTTTTGCCCTAGCTACTCTGCATCATAAAAGTGTCCAACTGAGGTTTAGCCATAATTCAGGTAGACAATTTTGGAAAGGCACAGTATTATGGGTTTAATATCTATATATGGCAATAAGTATGAGTTTTTTATCAAAATGGAACTTGAATTAATTTAATATGGCCAAAGTGTCCACCTGAAGTTTGGCCAAAATACAGGTGGAAATTTTTATGAGGATTACTTGATGAAATGAAGAAGACTTGCAATTTCTTTCCATCATAAAATTTTCAAACTTAAGTTTATCAAAAATTGTGGTGACACTCTTGCAAGATCCAGTCATATGGTATCAACTCTCTATATGGCAATGAGAATCAATTTTTAATCAATCATGGCATTAGAAGTAATTTGATATGGACAAACTTTCCACCTGATTTTTGGCCAAAAATAAGTTGGAAACTTTTATGAAGAATACTAGATTAACTAAAGAAGACTTGCACCCTACTACTGTCCATCATAAAAGTGTCCACCAGAAGAATTATCAAACTTGTGGTTGACACCTTTGGCCTGGTCTGGCCATATGGGATCAATTCTGCATATGGAAATGAGGATGTAATTTGGTCAATCATAGTACTAGAAGTAATTGGATATAGACAAAGTGTCCAACTAAATATTGGAAAAAAATCAGTTGAAAACTTCATTTAGTTTTTCAAAAAATCAAATTAAGTACAATTTTGTTCCTGATGGTGCCCATTTTATCCAACACCTCTTCTGAGCCTTGAAAGTAGGCATTTAGCTTGAATTTTTAATTTCATATAAAATCCCTTATATTCAACCTATTTCTTTTTACCCCTTTTTTTCCTTTAGATATCAATTATTTTTATGTAAAACAAATCATTTTCATAATTTTTTATTTGTATTTAATAAAATTATTAAAGTTTTAACATCACCCTGTAAGCATTTGGCACATGTTTTTTTGCTATACTAATAAAAATAATAATACACTGGTGAAAAAAAATTTATCAAATGATAAAATATTAATAAAACAGAAATATCAAATACCAGTGGATATGTTTTAAAAAAATACCAATTGCACTGAAGAAGACCTGCACCCTATATACTCACCATCAAAAAAGTGTCCAGCACAAGTTGAGCCAAACTTGTGCTGGACACTTTTGGTCAGGTGCAGTCATATGAGATCAATTATCTCTATGGCAATGAAAAAAAATATTTGATAAAAAACTTCACTAGAAGTAGTTTTATATAGCCAAATTTTCCACCTAGAGCTCATCCAAACCACAGGTGCACAATTTTTAATCTTTAAAAAAAAGTAAGTTTAGTACAATTTATCCCTGATGGCTCTCATTTTCTTCAACACCTCTACTGGCCTTTGATAGTAGGAATATTACTTGGATTTCTTTTTTCATATTTAATCCCTTTAACTTAATTTTTTATTCCTCATATTGCTTTTGGATATCAATGAATAATTTTTAAAATAAATCATTTTCATATTTTTATACATTTATTTAATAATATTACAAATGGTGTAACATCACCTGGTATGCATTTGGAACATGAGTTTTTTCTATACTTATAAAATTAATAATATAATGGTGACCAAAAATTAATCAAATGATATTTATGAGTGAGGCACAAAGATAAAATACCAGTAGACATGTTTGTAAGAAATACTAGATGAACTGAAGAAAAATTTTACCCTAGCTACTCTCCATCATAAAAGTGTCCAGCACAAGTTCGGCTGAACTTGTGCTGGACACTTTTGGTCAGGTGCAGTCAGATGGGAGCAACTCTCTCTATGGAAATGAAGATAAATTTTTGATAAATAATTACACTAGAAGTAGTTTGATATGGAAAAATTGTCATCCTGAAGTTTTGGTAAAGCTCAAGTGGATTTTTTTTATTTTTACAAAAAAGAAAATTTAGTGCAAGTTTAGCCCTGATTGTGCTAATTTGATTCAACATCTCTTTTTTCTGTTTATGGCAGGAATTTAACTTGGATTTTAATTTTCATCTTTGAATTCTTTAATTTTACTTTATTTCTCTCATATTGCTTTTGGATAGAAGTTTAATTTTTTGTAAAATAAATCATTTTCATATTTTTTTACCTTTATTTAATAAGATTATAAAAGGTGTTACATCACCCAGTATTCATTTGGCACACAAGTTTTTGCTATACTGATAATATTAATAATATAATGGTGACAAAAAATTAATCAATTGATAAATATGAGTGAGGCACAAAGATTGAATAACAGTGGACATGTTTATAAGAAATTCCAAATGATTTATAATGACCTGCACCCTAGCTACTCTCCATGATAGAAGTGTCCAGCACAAGTCTGGCCAAACTTGTGCTGGACACTTTTGGTTGCATGCCATCAGATGCAATCAATTCTTTTTATGGAAATGAGACTGAATGATCACTTCATCATTGCACTGAAAGTAGTTTTATATGGACAAATTGTCCCCCTGAAGTTTGTCCAAACCTAAGGTAGACAATTTTTTACTTTGATAAAAAGTAAATTTAATCCATGTTAATCTATGATGGTGCCCATTTTTTCCGAATCCTCTACTTGCTCATGATAGCAGAAATCATACTTAATATCTTTATTTCATATTTAATCTCTATAATTTTAATTTTACCCTTTAATTTATCCTTTATCTTTTAAACATCAATTTTATTTTGGTAAAAATGATAATTTTGACATTTTTTTACATTTATTATATAATATTATTAAAGTTGTAAAATCACCCAGTGTACATTCAGTACACATGTTTTTGCTATACTAAAAACATTAATAATATAATGGTGACTATAAATTATTCAAATAATAAATATGGATGACACAGAAAGATCAAATACCCATAAAAAGTTTTAAAAGGAATACAAGATTAACTGAAGAAGACTTGCACCCTAGCTACTCTTCATCATAAAAGTGTCCAGCACAAGTTCAGCTGAGCTTGTGCTGGACACTTTTGGTTGCATGCAGTCAGATGGGATAAATTTACTCAATGGAAGTTAAAATGAATTTTTGCTCAATCATTGCACAAGAAGTAGTTTTATACTGCTATACTATCCTCCTGATTTTTTGGAAAACCTCAGGTGGACACTTTTATTAATTTTAAAAAAATGAAAATATTTTCCAAATCTATAACTGGTGGTGCATATTTGGTCTGAAAACTCAAATTATCTTTGATGGCAGAAATTTTATTTGAATGTTTAATTTCATATTTAATCACTTTTATTTTACTTTTTTATTCCTCTTTTTGCTTTCAAATATCAATTTATTTATTGTAAAACTGATACTTTTCATATTTTTTTTACTATTATTTAATAAGATTATTAAAGATGCAGCATCTCCCAGTATGCATTTGGCTTACAAGTTTTTTCAATACTAATAACATTAATAGTATAATGGTGAAAAACAATGAATCAAATGATAAATATGAATGACACAGAAAGATCATATACAAGTGGATTTGTTTATAAGGAATACCTGATGAACTGAAGAAGACCTGCACCCTAGATACTCACCATCATAAAAGTGTCCAGCATAGGTTCGGCTGAACTTGTGCTGGACACTTTTGGTTGCATGCAGTCAGATGGGATAAATTTACTCTATTGAAATGAATATGACATTTTGCTCAATCATTGCACTATAAGTAGTTTGATATTGCTAAAATTTCCTCCTGATGATTTTTCAAAACTCATCTGGACACTTTCTTTGGCTTAACAAAAAAGAAAATATAGTCCAAGTTTAGCCCTGGTGGTGCACATTTGATCTAACACCTCTACTTGTTATTGATAGTGGGAATTTTCCTTAGATTTTTTTATCTTATTTTATCCCTTTTATTTTACTTTTTTATGGCTCATATTGCTTTGGATATCAATTTTTAATTTTAAAAATCAATGATTTTCATACTCTTATACCTTTATTTAATAATATATGATTAAAGGTGGAACACCACCTGGTATGCATTTTTCACACCAATTATTACTATAGTAATAACGTTAATAATATAATGATGACAAAAAATTAATCAAATGGTAAATTTAAATGACAAAGAAGGATCAAATACCAGCAGAAATATTTATAAGAAATCCCTTTTGAGTTTAAGAAGATTTTCTGTATGCCTACTCTCAATTATTAAAGTGTCCAGCACAAGTTCGGCCGACCTTGTGCTGGACACTTTTGGTTGCATGAAGTCATATGAGATAAATTCTCTCTATGGCAATGAAAATGATATTTCAGTCAATTATTGAAGTAAAGAATGTTTAATGTTGTAAAATTGTCCCCTGGAAGTCTGTCCAAACCTCAGGTAAAAATTTGTTAGCTATACATAAAAGTAAATTTAGACCAAGTCTTGACCTAGGGGTCCCCAACTGTCCCAACACCACTTCTGGCTCTTGATAGTAAAAATTTTACTTGTATTTTTTATTTTGTATTTGATCCCATTTATTTTCATTTTACTTTTCTATTACTCTTTTTAATTTTAAATATCAATTTATTTTTTTAAAAACTAAACATATTCATATTTTTTTTTATTTTATATAATAATATTATTAAAGGTGTAACATCACCAATTTTGCATTTGGCATGCAGGTTTTTGCTATACTAGAAACATTAATAATATATATGGTGACAAAAAATTAATTATAAGATAAATATGAATGACAAAAAAAGATAAAAAGCCAATAGAAAGGTGAAAAACAAAAAACTGATGTACTGAGGAACACTTCCACCCTAGCTACTCTCCATCATAAAAGTGTCCAGCACAATTTCTGCCAAACTTGTGCTGGAAACTGTTGTTCAGGTGAAGTCAGATGGGATCAATTCTCTCTGTGGAAATGAAATTAAAAAAATTCTAAATAATTACATTAGAAGTAGTTTGGTATGGCTGAATTATCCACCTTAAGTTTTTCCAAACCTCAGGTGAAAAATTTTTTATCTTTAAAAAAAAGGTCACTTATTACAATTTAGCCCTGATGGCACCCATTTGTTTCAACACCTCTACTGGCTCTTGAAGGCAGGAATTTTCCTTGAATTTTTCTTTTTCATATTTGATCTCTTTTACTTTACTTTTTCATCACTCATGTTACATTTGGATATTAATTTATAATTTTGGAAAAAAAATCATTTTCATATTTTTTTAACATTTTTTAATAATATTATAAAAGGTGTAATATAACATGGCATGCATTTGGCGCACAAGTTTTTTCTATACTAATAAAATTAATAATATTATAATGACAAAAAATTAATCAGATAATAAAATATGAATAACACAGAAAGATTATATAACATTTGCACTGAAGAAGACCTGCACCCTAGCTACCCTCTTGTGCTGGACACTTTTGGTCAGGTGTAGTCAGATGGGATCAATTCTCTCTATGGAAATGAAAAAAATTATTTGATAAGAAACTTCACTAGATGTAGTTTGATATAGCTGAATTGTCCACCTAGAGTTCATCCAACCCACAGGTACACAATTTTTTATCTTTAAAAAACAGTCAATTTAGTACAATTTATACTTGAGGGCTCTCATTTGCTTCAACATCTCTACTGGCCTTTGATATTAGGAATAATACTTGGATTTCTTTTTTCATATTTGATCCCTTTAACTTAATTTTTTATTCCTCATATTGCCTTTGGATATCAATTAATAATTTTTAAAATAAATTATTTTAATATTTTATACATTTATTTAATAATATTATAAAAGGTGTAACATCACTCAGTATGCATTTGGCACACAATTTTTTTCTTGCTTATAAGATTAATAATATAATTAAGACAAAAAATTAATCAAACAATATATATGAGTGAGACACAAAGATAAAATACCAGTAGACATGTTTGTAAGAAATACCAGATGAGCTGAAGAAAAATTCTACCCCAGCTACTCTCCATCATAGAAGTGTCCAGCACAAGTTCGGCTGAACTTGTGGTGGACACTTTTGGTCATGTGCAGTCAGATGGGATCAATTCTCTGTATGGCAACAAAAATATTTTTTTATCAAATTTCACTAGAAGTAGTGGGGTTTAGCTGAATCATCCACCTGCTTTTCTTCCCAATATCAGGTGTATAATTTTTTATCTTTAAAGAAAAGGTCACTTATTACAATTTAGCCCTGATGGCTCCCATTTGCTTTAACACCTCTACTGGCTCTTGATAGCAGGAATTTTACTATTATTTTTTTCATATTTGAACTCTTTGACCTTTATTTTACTCTTTTATTCCTCTTTTTACTTTTAAATTTCTGTTTAATTTTTGTAAAACTAATCATTTCCATATTTATTTACATCTATTTTAAAAAATTATTAAAGGTATAACTTCACCTGGTATGCATTTGGCACACAAGTTTTTGCTATACTAATAACATCAATAATATAATGGTGATAAAATATTAATCGTATGATAAATATGAATGATACAGACTGATCAAATACCAATAGACATGTTTATGAGAAATATAAGATGAAGGAACTGAAAAAAAATTCCACCCAAGCTACTCTCCATCATAAAAGTGTCCAGCATAAGTTTGGCCGAACTTGTGCTGGACACTTTGGGTCACGTGCAGTCAGATGGGATCAATTCTCTCTATGGCAACAAAAAAACTTTTTTTATAAAACTTCACTAGAAGTAGTTTTGTTTAGCTGAATCATCCACCTGTCATTCTTCCAGACCTCAGGTGTATAATTTTTTATCTTTAAAAAAAAGGTCACTTATTACAATTTAGCCCTGATGGCTCCCATTTGTTTCAACACTTCTACTGGCTCTTGAGAGCAAGAATTTTACTAGTATTTTGATTTTCATAATTGATCTCTTTGAGATTAATTTTACTTTTTTATTTCTCTTTTTTTTAATATCTATTTAAATTATTGTAAAGCTAATCATTTTCATATTTTTTTACTTTTATTTCATAATTTTATAAAAGCTGTAACATCACCTGGTATGCATTTGTCACATGAGTTTTTTCTATACTTATAAGATTAATAATATAATGGTGACAATAAATTAATCAAATGATATATATGAGTGAGGCACAAAGAAAAAATACCAATGGACATGTTTATAAGAAATACCAGATTAACTGAAGAAAAATTCTCCCCTAGCTACTCTCCGTCATAAATGTGTCCAGCACAAGTTTGGATGAACTTGTGCTGGACACTTTTGGTCACATGCAGTCTGGTGTGATCAATTCTCTCTCAATAATTGCACTAGAAGTTGTTTGATATTGTTAGGCTGATATCAAGTACAATGATGTGAACAAGCTTAAGAATTCTATGTCTAGAAGATTTTAATTGTCCTATATGAATACTGTAGTATAAATCCAACAAATAGTAAAATATAATCCAAAATAAAGTTCTCAGTAATATAATTCTCACTAATTTTATATATGGCTTACAATATTTTTAGTTGGTAGAAAAACAGAGTTTAATAATTCAGATACTACTCAAAAGACTTATAAAAGTACTAATTGATTTGTATTGTAATTGATTTGGGTTATATTTTTGAATTGTAATGATAAAGAATGTAGAAACAAGACCCAAAAACCTCCTCCTTTTATACACACTGAGTTACCCAATGAATCCCTTGATGTACCACTCCAATACACAGTTAATGACGCCTCAAAACCACTAATAAACATTTCCATCAAAATCCCCAGTAGCCCATACCATAATTAGGAGAGTAACAACCGCCAAAATCCTGTAATAATAAGGAAAATCCATCAAAATTGAAGAATAAGATAAAAAGAGAGTATATGTATCAGCCGGACGTCTAGAAGAATGAAGAAAATAATAGGGATAATAGAAGGAGGAAGGGGAATTATAAAATAGTAAAGTAATATGAAATAAAATAATTGAAATTTAGGGGGAGTAAGACGACAGGATAGTTGAGACTTGACAAAGTTGTAAGTGTTTATTTAAATTGTAAAATATTATAATTGATAATAAATGTTCAAAGTGCGACAGTCCAAAAATAGTATTATAAATCTTAAGGAAACCTATAATTATTTATGATGTATTTAAATTAGATGTATTGAACTAATAAAAATAGTAAATAAAAGAAATATATTTAAAATATGATAAGTGAGTGTATAGTAAGTGATGAGCTACCAGAGAGACTTCTAAAGCCTTTTTATAGGCAAGAGGACCCAAGCACTCTAATTGAGTGGCACCATATTTCAATTCACTATTTCTTAAGGTTCTTGAAATATAACAAATTACAACTTCTGAGGTTTTATCATTAATAATTTTGTTTCTGGTGTAAGGCAGCACCCAGACCAACAAAACTAGCATCTGTATACAGGACAAATGGTTTGTTAAAGTCTGGAAGAGCTAAGATAGGGGTTGTCATTAAGCAACTTTTTAAAGTATCAAAATCTTTTTGACAGTCACTATTCCAGATGAATGCAACATCTTTCCTAGTGAGTTTGGTAAGAGGTAAGGCTATAACCTGATAATTTTTAATATATTGCCTGTAATAGCCGCACATACCCAAAAAACTTTGGATTTCTCTTACAGAAGTTGGTGCTTTCACATTTTGAATTGCAGCAACTTTGTTTTGGTCTACACAAATTTGTAGGCCTGACACAACATGGCCAAGGACTTTCAAAGATTGAAAACCAAATTTACACTTTTTCAAGGACAAGGTCATATTGATTTCATCCATTTTTTGAAAAACTCTATTCAAGTGAACCATATGTTCATCAAAAGTTTTAGAAAAAACTATGATATCATCAATATACACCATGAGCCATCCTTCAATGATTTCCTGATGGAAAGTGTTATCGATGAATTTTTGGAAAACTGAAGGGGCATTTTTGGGGCAAAATGGCATTCTAATATACTTATATATTCCCATATGAGTAGCAATAAGCAAAAAATTCTGAGAATTTTTCTCAACTGGAACTTGATGATGCCCTTTGTTACCATCCAGACAACTAATAAATTTAGCACCTTGCAAGGTAGCATGAATTGAAGTAATTCTGGGTAACGGATAAATATCATCAACAGTATAAGTGTTTAATGCCCTATAATCTCCACATAATCTAGCTTTATCTTTTTCATCAGAAATAAAGACTGGGGAGATGACACAATATTGGGGGGTGACATCCACTTTTTAAATGATGTTCATTTTAAATAATGTGGCAATATTATCTTCAATATCCTTTATTTTTGTTGGAGAAGCAGGATATGGTTTTTTCCTAAGAGTAGGAGGAATATCATTCAAGTTACAGGATAAGGTAATTTTCATTTCTTCCTGAACACTTCCTAAGACATGAGAACCATGAGCAAAAGCCATAGGGAAAGAATTAATTGAGGCAATAATAGAATCCTTTTCTTCACTAGTTAAATGATCCCCAAAAGAAGCAGTATTTATTTCATTTAATAAATCATCTATCTCAATTGTTGGTCTGCCTTTACACTGGATTAGTGAGTTACAAGACTTTAACAGATGCCCAGAAGGTTTTCTAGGGGAGGAAATTTTGAATTTTCTCTTGCAATTCAATCCCAAGGCGAAGCAATTATTTGCTGGGTCCAATTTCACACCAAACATGGTCAAAATATCATTTCCCATAATAAACCAATTTCTCAAATTATCATTTTTCATAACCACAAACTCACAAAAAGCTCTGACAAAACCCCCATTATATTCTCAGTTCCTCTATATGGCTTGACAGATTGTTTACCTGCTGTGCTAGAGGAATATTTTTTATTTTTATACCTCTGATTGGATTGTCCTGATGTACCTGAGGTTTTACTTCCTTCAGAGTTGTTAGGTGAGAGGGGTTTGTTACTTCTCCTGACATTTCTACATCCTGAAGGTTTTTTGTCAGCTGAATTATTTTTGTAAGATACTTTGGGAGAACCTACAGATTCAGTGTCAACATCTACTTCAGTCTAATCCACATGTAAGTTATCCATACTTTTAGCCAAACTACTGGACATTTAAGACTGTGAAAAAGGAGAATCAAAATTAATTCAGATATAAATTGTTAATTCAAAATAAAATATAATCAATTGGATTTAAAAAAAATATTTTTTATTAAAAATTAATTAATTATAAAACAAAATGTAATACAAATAAATGAAATTACCATTATTAAGAATTAATAACAATTAAAATGGGACCAACAAATAAGGTTTAATAAGTCAACCAAAATAATTAATACCAAAATTAATTCAATGGTAAAATTGGGACTAAGTACTGAGTACTATTATTGTCAACCAATATTTAAAAAATAATAATAAAGTTAATTTAATAATTTATTAAATATTTTTTGTCTTCTAGGACTAAGAGTTTTACTCTATTAAGGTCAACTAGGAAAAAAATTTAATATAATGAAAACTTACACTTAGTGAGTCAGCAATTAAGCTACAAACACTGTTATTGCAGTAAAAATATAGTACTATGAGTGAGAGGTGCAAAGGTGAACTTACTATAGTGATCGTAAAATCACTTCAAAATAATATATAATTTAATGTAACATAAACCTAAACTATTGAACCCAAGTTTGAAACATGTTCGTGGCAAAAAGTTTACTTTTTGGCTTAGGTGGTCCGTGCACTTTGTTGTTCGTGGCAAGGTGTCTTCATCGTCGTTTGGAGAGGCCCTCAATTATCAGCTGGACGTCTAGAAGAATGAAGAAAATAATAGGGATAATAAAAGGAGGAAGGGGAATTATAAAATAGTAAAGTAATATGAAATAAAATAATTGAAATTTAGAGGGAGTAAGACGACAGGATAGTTGAGACTTGACAAAGTTGTAAGTGTTTATTTAAATTGTAAAATATTATAATTGACAATAAATGTTCAAAGTGCGACAGTCCAATAATACTATTATAAATCTTAAGGCAACCTATAATTATTTATGTAGTATTTAAATTAGATGTATTGAACTAATAAAAATAGTAAATAAAAGAAATATATTTAAAATATGATAAGTGAGTGTATAGCAAGTGATGAGCTACCAGAGAGACTTCTAAAGCCTTTTTATAGGCAAGAGGACCCTCTAGAGTGCTACAAATATAATTGCAAAAGTAAAATGAAGTGAAAGAAATAATTAACAAATTTAATTAAAAAAAAATTAAAATAAATCTGTGATTAAGCAAATATTTGTTTCCATCAGATATTTCTAAAAAAGAATAAAATTAATATAAAAAATAACTACGTGAGTATGGAAAATAAGAACTATGAGAAAGAATTCTAAAGAGGGAATACAAATAGCTAAAAAAGTATAATTAAAATAAAAGGAATTATTTTTACGTGTTTAAATAATCTTCACTCAGTATAAGCAATGGTAAGTTAACTATTTCAAGTAAATTAACTATTAAATTAATTGGACAACTAATTAAATTAATACAGGAATCTTTTTAACATGAGCAATTAAATTTAATCATATTAAATTAATTTAGTAATATTAGTGACACAATTAAGGGTAAAGAAGTGCCAAATATTGATGAATATTATTATATGATAAGTTGTATTTAGTTTATATAAATGTTATTATTAAAATTGTAATTACAGTTTAAGTTAAATTTACACTTATAATATAATTTTGAATAATTCATTTATACATATAAATTACGCCATGATATTATAGAATAATATTTTTTTTATGTAATAAAATTTATTTAATAATAAAATTAAGTATAATATTTATTTTATTCATTCACAAAATATTTATAATTTTATTTAAATAATTTTTTGTATTTACATACAGTTATTCCTCTATATGATTACAGTAATTTATTGTATAAATTACTGGGCTCCTGAGATAGCCTGGCTGACAATATGTGTATTAAAAAATATTATAAAAGACTAAAGAGGGGGATTTAAGGTCAATAATAGCTCAATAATAAGGGGGAGTCACTGTAGAAATGATGGGGCTAATCCTGACATAATACTACGTGAAATTTCCATTCAAAAATAACCAATATTGACTGAGAAACCACCCAAAAACTCAAAAAAGAGCGTGAGATGTGGGGTAACTACATGCAGTCCTTGGCAGGTGCTTGCACGGTGTGGCATTCCAAATCTGGGTAGGCTACTTAGGTGAGAATTTGATTGGACCTTGGTTGGAAGAAAATCATGGTGTTAGCAGGTGTTAATTTGGTTGAAGGGAGTTAACTGGAGTTTTTTTTGGGTGGATTTATGGTTATTTTTGGAGGATTTATGGTGATTTTTTGGAGGATTTATGGTGTTTTGGAATGGATATATGTTGGTATTCCTATTGTTATTTGATGGTTTCATGGATTGGGTATTGGTTTTACTGGATTTTCTAGGGCTCTCTTGGTATTTTTGGTGGATGCAGTGTGCTCATGGAGTAGCTATTTTTTTCCAGTGTGCTCCGGTTTGCTCCGGTGATTTTCTGGTGCAAAAGCGAAGTGTACTGGAAAAATTCTGTCATTGTGGAAAAGTTTGGTTATGGTGAAAAGATTAACTCACTCTGGCCAAATTAGCTCCTTATTGAAAAAAGAGCTCATTTTGGCAAAATTTTCTCACAATGGGAAAGTCTGATCACCAGTGCAAAGTTTGGTCACTGCAGAAAAGTTTGGCTATTGTGGCAAAATTTGGTTAGAATTTATCATGCTTGTTAGATCAATAGTTTATTGTAGATCCTATGCATGTAGGGTATTTTTGGAAAGTTCTGGAGGAGGAGAATAAGATAGAAAAAAGAGAATCTTAGTCTTCTACATGTTTTTTGTCTTTTAGTTTTGATAATAAGGGTTTTTTTTGATAATTAATGATATTTAACATATAACAACAATTATAATAAAAAATATCAACATATAGGGTACCATTGGATAGCTCTCATCTGAGGTGACTCAAATTTATTTCTTTTCTTATAAAATTTATAAAATAAAAATATAATAAAGAGCACTCTTTAATTTTGGTGGGAAACTGGGTAAATCTGGGGCAGACCTTTAATAAGGCACTTTTGAACAGATCATCCCAAGTGTAGTTTCTGGGGTACTTTACTGTACTTTTCAGTCTCTGGGGAAAGTGTTGCGGCTTGTTCTAAGTATTTGCTGTGACTAGTATCAGTGTAATCTGGTATTAGGTATTTGTTTTGGGGGTGTAATCATTTATTGCACTTATTTTTTTTCTATTTTATAGGTTTCCAACACTTTCAAAGTCTTTCTCTCAGATTTTCAACTTATCCAACTCTTCAAGCAGATCTTCAAGCTTAGTTAATTTAATCTTACATTTACTTAGAGGGACAGGGATTTCTTTTTGTTTTTCCAACTCCCTTGGATTCTGCCTGCAGCAAGGCGACTGTAGGAGTCTACTCTACATTTTGGCGCCCAACATGGGGTTTGAATTCTCTAGCTTCTGAAGAAACTTACTTTTTGGACTTCTGGATTTTGATTGGTTGGTTCTTTGGTGATTCTGGTAACTTGCTGAACCAGTACAGGATCTGTGGTAGTAGGGATCTAGGTATAGGGCTGAACCCTTTCCAGATCTGTTGTTTTTGTTTTTGTTTGTTGTTTTATCCTAGTAAAGGGCTTAACCCTTGTATGATATTGTCGGTTGTCTGGTAAAGGGCTGAACCCTTTCAGATTTTATTGGTTTCTGGTGCTATTTGGGATGTCTTCTCCATCTGGTGCTGGTGTTATTGCTTCTGCTTCTGATGGTGTCGGGCCTTCAGTAAGGATTCAAACTTGGGATGGGCCCAATTTGTTGGTGATGATGTAAAGTGGTTTTTAGGCAGATATGAGGCTACTTCTGGAATTGATGGGGCTTCTCATTTAGATATGGTGAAGCAGGTAATCTTTTTCATTGGTGATAGGGAAGTTGAGAAGGAGATTACAGGTATGGAGGGTTATAAGACTAGGGATTGGAAAAGGCTTAGTAGGGAAATGGTGGACAGATGGGGAGTCAGATATTCAATGGTGGATTTCAATAAGGTTGTTGGAGAATTTCAAGTGAAGGGTGGAATAACTTCTTTTGTGAGTTATAGGAAATTTGTTGGTAGTTTTGAAACTGTGGTGGAATATCTGGTGGAGGTAGAGGAATTGGCTCATGAAAATGCAGTCAAAGATTTATTTTGGTCCGCTTTTGGGAGGGATGTTAGGATGGATGTGTTAAAGGAGTTGTTTAGGAAGGGTTTGATGAAAACCTTACCTAATGGGGAGCAGAATTTGCCTGCTCTTAAGGTGGTTAAAGAATCGGTGGAGTCTCACCTCAAGCTTTTGGATGTGGACAGTTATCAAGAAACCTGTACACAGCATGTCAGCAAGATTAATGAAGTTTTGGCTGATAATAACAATATTATGAAGAAGGCTCAGGAGGCAAGAAAAGCTCAGTTGGAGAAGCCAGTTCCTAAGGTGGATAAGAATGTGGATAAGGAGATGGTGGATCAATTGGCTGACTTAACAAAGCAATTGAAAATTTTTGTTCAAGAAACTCAGAAGGACAGCAGGGTTTCAGCTTCTTCTTCATCATCTTATTCAAGTAGAGGTTATGATAGGAGGAATGGTGGTACTGTTGATGTTTGGATTTGTTCCTACTGTAACCAGAAGGGACATAATTCTAATGATTGTTGGACTTTGAATAGGGATCAGGCTGCTGGTAGAATAAAATTTGATGGAAAGGTATTTGGGTTTCCTGATGGATCTTTTATCAAGCCCAGTGAAGGTCAGGCTCCTTCGGATCTGGTGAGGAGGAATAGTATGGGTGAAAAGAGAGCTAGGTTTGAGGAATTGCCTACTGAGGCTTCTTCTGGTACTGGAAATAATTATGGAGATAAGGGGAAGGAAAAAGAGGTTAGTAAGGCTACTTTATCTACTTCATATGGTAATTTGGAGTTAGTAAAGGTTGTTAAGGCGGATTGTGAGTGTATGGCTGGTGTATATGATGTGGAGGCTTCTAGGAGGGCAGCTGCTTCTAAAGCTAGAAGCAGTATTTCTAATAAGTTAAGGTCAAGAGGTGGAAAGGCGGATTCTAAGAAGGCTGAAGATCCCAAGAAGATTTATACGCCTGAAGAGATTCGTCAGATGAAGAAGGGGATAGCTGATATGGGTCCCCCTAGTTTTGGTGCTTTTGATCTTAATAGTGATCCTATGCCTTTGGATGATGGTTCAGATACAGAAGAGGATGTGCCTTTGGCTTCTTTTCCTAGGCCAAGTTCTAGTAGGCCAATGGAGGGATTTAGAACTACTGTTGGTGGTTCTGGTTTGGTCTCTGTGGACGGAAAGGTTCATGGGGATAATTCTGACTTGGAGATGCGTGATGTTGTTGGTAATGTGGGACCTCAGGAGTCTTCTAGGGAAAAGGTTGCTAGGAGTAAGGCTCATTATGAGAGGCCAGTGGTTTCTTGTCAAGAGAATGCTATGGATGTTATTTTGGGAAGGGCGAATCAGCTTCAGATTCCATTATCTTTGGGTGAATTTTTCACTATTAGTCCAGCCCTTGCTGAAAAGCAGAAGAAGCATTTGACTAGGAGAAGAGTGGCTACTGGTGAGGTGGAGTATATGTGTGAAAATGTGGAGAAGTTTGGTAATGAGGTGGAGACTCATTTTTCTGCTCCTTTGGGATATTTGGTGGTTTCTTTAAATGGCAAAGATGTGAAGGCATTGGTTGATTCAGGCTCACAAATAAATTTAATTTCATTGGATCAAGCAACTAGTCTGGATTTTCCAATTAAAGCTGGTGTTGGAGGAAATCTCAGAGGGATAGGTGGGCATGCTACTGAGTTGATTGGTACAGCGGAGCATGTGAAGTTAGGTGTAGGTGGAGCTGTTGGAAAAGTTCATTTTTATGTGGCTAGAGGAGCTGTGAAGACAGTTTTAGGAGGTCCATTTTTTATGGATTTTGAGGCCAAGATTGGTTATCAGTCTGGTGTTGGGATTAGTTTGGAGATTACTGGGGAGGATATGAGGCGGTTACATATGAGGTTGGCACCCCCAGGTGATGAAGGTTGGGAAACTAGGCCTGGTGTTTCTGCATCTTGTCAGTGTTGCACTTGCATTAGGAAGAGAAAAGATTTGAAGTCCTCTTCTGGTGTATTTGAGGATAGTGGTGATCATATTGCTGGTGACCCTTCTTTTTTAGTTTAGATAGGGCTGATCAGTCTAGTGCTGTAATCTCTACTCAAGAAGAAATCCCGGATGGAAGTAGGTAAGCTCAAGTGGAGATATATCAAGTGGAATCTCAACTTTTTGTAGATAATATTACTTTATTATGTCAATATTTGTCAAATTATTTGTCTGGTTTCAGTTTTTCTTCAAGTTTTTCTCTCAAGTTTATTTCAAGTTCAGAAGATGTTTTAGGGAAAATTTTGTTGGAGCGGAAAAGTTTTGGAGTGGTGGTAGATGGGTCTAAAAATAAGTCCTCCCAATTGTGCACCGCTAGGGTTTCTTCTACACCTTTCAAAAACATTACCATGGCCACACATGTGAGCATTGGGGACACCCCTGGTTGTTTTTCTAGGAATAGCAAGAAACAATTTGACAAAAATCAAGAAAAAAATCTCAAGATAAATGAAAATCAACAAAAAAATTATTCATGTAAAGATATTGTCAATAGGGTTGAGCCTACTTGCCATGCTGGTAACCTCCTGCATGAGGATAGACTTCCAACTTTTCATACTTTTGATTATTCTTTTCTTATTTCTAAAAATAAAAATCAAATTAAAAATTGTCTGCATAATGAAAAACTAGATAAGAATATTTTTGAAAATTCCAATAATTCTGTTTCTAAAAACTTTAATAATTCTTTTTCAAAAATAAAAATAAAAATAAAACTGATAAAATTTCTTTATCTGATTCTAACAATTCTTTTTGTAAAAATTCTGTTACTCTTAATTCTGATGAAGATGAAGATTCTGCTGATGAAAGGAGCTCAATTCCTCAAGTACATGTGGAAGTGGAAGCAGCAAAATATAAGAAGGTTGCTGTGAAATTTAAACCAATCAATGAAGCGCTGCCAACTGGATTGAATCCACCGTTGAAGAGACCACTTTTGTCAAGAGACACCACGCAATATAGGGGGAGGACTTGCTAGCAAGTCCACAACTTGAAGTCAGATGGAAATCAGATGGAACTCAGACTGAAGTAATACTGAACTTTCACTTGAAGTATCACACAAATAACAATGGATCTATATTGAAAACATAGTGAAAGTGTGAGGATAACTGAATGGAAGCCAGAAAAAATCATTCCATGAGTCTACTCAATGCAAAGTATTTTTTGAAACAGCTTATTAAAATAATACTTTATTAAATTAATTTGATCAATAAAAATTGATTGACAATATTGCAATTCTTAAATACAATAATTTTATTAAAAAATTTCAGATTACATATAAAAAAAATCAGTGACTTTTTCTATTACTTACAACTGTTTTTACAGAATTGAAAACTATGTTTCAGCTAATATTTTATGGAAGTGAACTCTGTTCTTCGCCCGAAGAACAGAGTTCATCCTCCTATTTTCACACTCTGTTTGCACCAATCTCCATCCCTTTCAATTCTATCAACACATGCTTGTCTTCCCTTCCCATGCCTTTCGCTATCCTCCCAGCCCCATTGTATGCCATCCTCTTTTGATCCCCATTTCACCCCTCTCAACCTCTCCCAGACCCTTTTCTTCATTTAAAATGCCTCGGAACCCTTAATCTTCCCTTCCAACTCTTTCCCAACCTTTTCGCTACCCCATACACCCTTCCTCACCCCTCTCTCCAGCCTTTCCAGCCCTTGTAGCCCCATTTGTGTTCACATGAGCTTCAAGGTGTGTTCAAAGTAAATTCAATACTTCTTCATGATGGTTTCATCACTTCCTCAATGTGTGCTCAAAAAGATATGAATTAGGGTTCAAGGTTGCGGACTTGCTAGCAAGTCCGCCCCCCATATTGCGTGGTGAGATACATATGAAACTCCTTTAAGAAAGAATCTGCCTGAATTTTCTGAAACGTCAAGAATTACTTTTGATAGGATTGGTGTTGTAAATTTTGGGCCAGAGGGTTGGTTATCTGGTGAGGAGATGAACTTGTTGTTGGATGTGATGGTGTTGATGGAGAAGGCTATTGCATTTGTGGAAGAAGAGAGGCGTGTTTTAAAGTATTCTTATGGTGAACCTTACAAGATTTGTCAGCCTAAATATCCTTAGGACTGAGTATTTCTTATGCTTAAAATAAGATAACCTTAAGTAGATTAAGCTTATATCTTAAAAATAAGGTTAAAATAATAATATATATTATTTTATTATATATATATATAATTATTATTCTATTATATAATTTATTATAGTTTAAATAGCTTATCCATGGCCTAATAATACTTATTAAGGTGTTAATGGAGTCATAATATACTTATCTTAAGTGATATGAAGTAATTATTGACATACATAAGCTTATATGTATACATAAATCTCATATTCAGTGAAATATGCAGTATATTATGTATATTTAGGTATATAAGTGGGTTTTAGCCCCTTAATAGCCTATAACCTTTGTTTTTCTGCTTATTTTAGGTCATATGGACGAAATCAGTGGACTCACAACGCCTACAGAAGCATAGACACCTATATCAGGCGCATACACCCAGTTTGGACAACTAAAATTACTTCCTTGGATGGTTATTCACCGATTTATGGGTTGGAAGGATGTTTCTGGGTTCATGTGGATGCTTGGGGATGTTATTGGGGGCTTGGACATTTTATTTGTTTCCTTTATATGCTTTTAGTTTCATTAAATCTCTTTTTGATTATTTATTTTACCTGTTTCTTTATGGTATCCGCTTTTATCTGGGTTTTCTATTTATGGTATGACTCTGTGTTATTATTAATAGTGATGGAGGGCCCTTACTGGAGGTCTGGGTGTTGAAACTGCTTGAAGTGGACGCCATGGGGAGGTGATGAGCCCTCACAGTGCTGTAATTGCTGGGGATAGCAGTGACATCATCTGGATTGAAGGTCTGTGCACTCCAGTGGATTTGGGTATAAGTAAGGAGGGATTTTGACGGTTTATTATCATCATTCAATTACTACAATTCAAACAACCACTACAATACAATTATTAGCATTCAGAAATATATTATAAAGCCATTATAGATTGATATTATCTTTATATAAGCTATAACTATATTTTATTCTTCTATTTTCCACCACTAGCACGCATTTAAATCCAAGTATTGTTAGTTTTATTTGAGTATAACTATTCTATTAGTCTTCCCCTGAGGTTTAATCACTAAATCATTTATCAATAAGTAGTAGGGCCATAAATAAGTACTATTATATCATACTTATATACAAGACTATACTGACAAGATTCCAGTTGTTTGTCATGAACCTTGGCAACTCAAGCCAATTCCAATTCCTGCTGCTCTTAAAGATGATTATATTGAAGTTGTTAGGGAAAGGATTAGGACTGGACTTTATGAACAATTGTCATCAAGTTATTCAAGTCCAGTTTTTTGTATCAAGAAGCCTAATGGAAAGCTTAGAGTGTTTCATGATCTTAGGGAATTGAATAGGGTGAATATAAAAGATGCTGGTATTCCTCCAAGTGCCGAGGAATTTGTTGATGCATTTTCTGGAAGGGTATGTTATGGTTTGGGTGATATTATGGGGGGCTATGATGAAAGTGAATTACATCTGGATTCAAGTCATCTGACAACTTTTGATACTCCTCTTGGACGGTTACAGCTGACTAGATTACCTCAAGAAGCTACTAATTCTGTTGCTGTTTATCAAGCACAAATGGCTTGGATTCTTCAAGATGAAATTCCACAGTATGCTGGTATATTTATTTATGATGGTGGAATTAAAGGTCCTTCAACTGATTACAATAATAAAGTGTTGGAGGAGAATCCAGGTATTAGGAGGTTTATTTGGGAGTATGCAGTAACTTTGGAAAGGATGTTGTTTAGGATTGAAGAAGCTGGTTTAACTATTTCTGGTTCTAAATTTTCTTGTTGTGTTCCAGCTTTAGAGATTCTTGGTCATGTGGTGTGTAGGGAAGGCCGAATTATGTCAAAGAAGAAAGTCAACAAAATTCAATCTTGGCCGAGACCTAGAAACACTACTGAAGTTAGAGGATTTTTGGGAGTATGTGTTTATGTTAGGATGTTTATTAGGGATTTCTCATTATTGGCTGCTCCATTGAGAAGGCTAACTAGGAAAGATGCTGATTGGGATTGGGATGAAGCTTGTAAGGAAGCTTTTGTTAAGTTGAAGAAGGTGGTTGGTGAAAATATTATTCTTCATAAGTTGGATTATGGTGAAGGAGCTGGTAGGATTTATTTAGCTGTTGATTCTAGTCAGCTGGCTGCTGGTGCAGTGCTTTCTCAGATGGATAAGGGTGGTTATATTAGACCAGTTAGGTATGAGTCTGTAGTTTTTACTGAGGTGGAATCAAGATATTCACAACCAAAGTTGGAACTCTGTGGTGTGGCAAAAATTTTAAAGAAACTTCAAAATATCTTATGGGGTCAACATTTTGAACTTCAAGTGGATACTAAATCTTTAGTTCAGATGATTAATTCACCTAGTTTACCTAATGCTCCAATGACTAGGTGGGTAGCTTTTATTCAACATTTTTCATTCGATTTAGTGCACAGGCCTGGAAAATCTTTCACTATGCCTGATGGATTGTCAAGAAGACCACCTACAGTAGATGATTCCGATTCAGAAGAGTTTGATGAAGATATACCTATAATCAAGGCCAGTACCAAGGGTGCTGAGGACTTTCCATACCTCCCCCATGAGGTTAAACTGGCTGGTTCTATTTTTGTTGAATTTGATGAAGTTGATGATCTAGTTGATCATGAGGTTTTTGTAGATGAGGATGGTGTGGTTGTTTGGGATAATTGGAAGTTGGTTAATGGTGTTTATGTTTGGGATCTGAAGGAGGATAGTGGTAGCATGGAAAAATGTTTGAATGAGGTGGATTATGTGAATTTCAGCAAACAGACAAATGCTCAGAGAATTATTGCTCATTCACAAGTGGGAGATATTGGGGACAGGGAGGTTCCTTTAGATGTTATATTATTGGATTTGTCTGATGAAATTTGGGGCCAGACTGGGTTTTATTTTTTAATGGTGAAATATTTGTTGTCTCTGGGAAAACCAGAAGAATGTGATGAAGCTGATTGGGTGGCTATCAAAAAGAAGTCACCTGGTTTTTATTTGTCTGGTAGAAGGTTTATGAAAAGAAGACCTCCGAATCCTCAAGCTGTTGTATCTCAAAGAAAAGGTCAAGAATTGGTGATGAAATCTCTTCATGAAGATTTAAGGCATAGGGGCTTTGGAGAAACTTATAAGCGGATTTCTGATAGATTTTGGTGGCCTGGAATGAATATTGCTGTTAGATCTTGGGTTCAGTCATGTGAAGAATGTCAGAGAAGAAGTTATTTAAGGCCAAAAAACCTTGAAATGCTACTGGTGAAAATACTATCTTTGGACGGGTTATTTTGGATGCTGTTCACATCAAGGAAGGTAAATATAAGTACTTGATTGTGGCAAGGGATGATTTGTCTGGTTGGGTTGAGGCTGTCCCTCTTATTAGTTTATCAGCTAAAAATGTAGAAGAATTTTTGATTAAGGAATGGGTGTATAGGTATGGTGTTATGAAGTTGGTAACTGTTGATAGCGGCTCTGAGTTTGGTGCAGACTTCAAAGAAGCTGTTTCAAAAATTGGCTCAAAGGTTAGGGTGGTGACCCCATATTATCCTGAAGCAGAAGGAATGGTTGAAAGGGGAAATAAAGTTATTAAGGATGCTTTGGTTAAAATGTGTGGAAAAAGTGCTAAAAAGTGGAGGCATTATTTACCCCTTGTTTTATTTGCTGACAGGATTACCACCAAGAGAACAACTGGTTATTCTCCTTATGAATTAGTTTTTGGTCAGAAAGCTGTTTTACCGGTTGATCTTGAAGCTGAATCTTATCTTGGTGTTGATTGGGATGTAGTCAAAACTACTGAAGATATTCTCTGTGCTAGAATGCAACAGTTAGAAAAGAAGGAGGAATATTTGGAGAAGGCATACAATAGGATGATCAAGATCATGTATCAGTCTGTCAGGTATTGGGATCAAAGGTTGGCTCATAGACTCAGGAAGCCTTTGAGGCCTGGTGATATGGTGTTGGTGTATAATAGGAGCTTGGAAAGTCAGTGGGGGAAAATGTTTGCTGATAGATGGAATGGACCATATAGGATTAGAGAACAGGTTTCTGGTGGTTCATATGTTTTGGAAGAACTGGATGGTGTTGTCTTAAAGAAGAGGGTAGCTGCTGATCAAGTGAAGAAGTTTTACCCTAGGGGCACAAAGAGTGCTGAAGTTTGACTCTGAAATGAGGATAAACTACAACATCAATCTTTTAGGAAATCTCACAGTCTTTCAAAAATTAATCATTACTTCAATTTTAAAATTTTATTATGTGGTGAAAATATGAGGGGGAAACAAATTTTGTTAGGAGTGTTCACAGGGGAACCTTCTAGATTTTATATTGGCAAGTTTGGGGGTAATTGATGAGTTGGCAGCTCTATTCACAATTACCCCATAATGTTTGTTTCCAACCCTTCTCTGTTTCTAGTTGAATCCTGGCTTTGTTTTTTGTTATATAGGTAGTCCTCTATGACTATAAACTGGAACCTTACGTCAACACAGCAAAATCTTTTGGAAGTCTGGATTCAAGAATTTTGTTTTGTTTCATTTTTTTTTGTTTTATTGGGGTGGATGATCACTTGTGGTCTCCAATCAATTTTACAAATTGGAGGGAGCCCACCCAGTGATCATTAGTTTGTTTTCTTGATTTTCATTAAATTATCATTTTTCAAATCTTCAAATTTTCAAAAAATTTAAAAAAAAAAATTATTTTCAAAATTTAATTTTCAAAAAAAAAATTATTATTATTATTTTCAAAAATAATTTGTTTTCAAAAATTTCATTTTATGTTATATTTTTAATTTTTCTTTCCTGTGTATCCACAATCAAGGTGCACTTGGATGTGGGTATGATGTCAGGGGTTTGGCTCATCCAAACGGCTGGGGGACATCTTTTATTTTTTTATTTATCTTTTTCCTTTATTATATATTTATTTTATTTATTCTGCTAGTCCATCAAGACTTAAAACTGAAATTCTTTTCAAGATCATTTATGATTGGTCCTAAACTTCAAGACCGTGGAAAACTGAAGATGTCAATAAAACTAGGAATTATAATGGTCAAGATTTGAGGAGGATTTCTTTTAGTTAGAAGTGTTCATTGGGGAACCTTCTAGATTTTATATTGGAAAGTTTGGGGGTAATTTATGAGTTGGAAACTCTATACACAATTACCCCACAAAGTTCGTTTATATGCTTTATTGTTTATAGATTGATCTCTAGAATTGGTTTTGTGATGCAGGTGGAAGTCCTCTAAGAGTATAAACTGGTAATTTTTGCGCTTGATGACTCAAGAAAATTCAAGTGGAGGTCGTTTTTGGAAATTGGATGACCTCATGGCGATGTCCAGATCATTACAGTTCTGACTCAGTGGAGATGAAAGCCCACTCTCTAAATTTTCTTTTCTGTAGTTGGTGATTTTAGAAATTGGAAGACCTCATGGCGATGTCCAGATCATTGCATTTCTGGCTCAGTGGAGATGAAAGCCCACTCTCTTAATTTTTTTTTTGTTGGAGGTGAATTTTAGAGGAGTTTGGAGGACCTCATGGCGGTGTCTAGATCATTGCAGTTCTAGCTCAGTAGGATTTAAGGCCTACTCTTTCATACTCAGCAGATTGAAGCATCAAAAATTAAGTGGAGTCAACTTTAGAAGCAAAATTTTTATTGAAATGATGGTGGAAAAGTTTTTTATGTGATTCAGAATGGAATGGAGACATTCAATATTGGAGGGAGGATGTGGCATTCCAAATCTGGGTAGGCTACTTAGGTTAAAATTTGATTGGACCTTGGTTGGAAGAATGTCATGGTGTTAGCGGGTGTTAATTTGGCTGAAGGGAGTTAACTGGAGTTTTTTTTGGGTGGATTTATGGTGATTTTTTGGAGGATTTATGGTGTTTTGGAATGGATATATGTTGGTATTCTTATTGTTATTTGATGGTTTGGTTTTACTGGATTTTCTAGGGCTCTCTTGGTATTTTTGGTGGATGCAGTGTGCTCATGGAGTAACCATTTTTTTCTGGTGCTCTCCGGTTTGCTCCGGTGATTTTCCAGTGCAAAAGCGAAGTGTACTGGAAAAATTCTGTCATTGTGGAAAAGTTTGGTTATGGTGAAAAGATTAACTCACTCTGGAAAAATTTGCTAACAATGGGAGAGTCTGATCACCAGTGCAAAGTTTGGTCACTGCAGAAAAGTCTGGGCACTGTGGTAAAGTTTGGTCACTGTAGAAAACTCTGATCACCAGTGCAAAGTTTGGTCACTGCAGAAAAGTTTGGCTATTGTGGCAAAATTTGGTTAGAATTTATCATGCTTGTTAGATCAATAGTTTATTGTAGATCCTATGCATGTAGGGTATTGTTGGAAAGGTCTGGAGGAGGAGAATCAGATAGAAAAAAGAGAATCTTAGTCTTCTACATGTTTTTTGTCTTTTAGTTTTGATAATAAGGGTTTTTTTTGATAATTAACAATATTTAACATATAACAACAATTATAATAAAAAATATCAACATATAGGGTACCATTGGATAGCTCTCATCCGGGGTGACTCAAATTTATTTCTTTTCTTATAAAATTTATAAAATAAAAATATAATAAAGAGCACTCTTTAATTTTGGTGGAAAACTGGGTAAATCTGGGGCAGACCTTTAATAAGGCACCTTTGAACAGATCATCCCAAGGGTAGTTTCTGGGGTACTTTACTGTACTTTTCAGTCTCTGGGGCAAGTGTTGCGGCTTGTTCTAAGTATTTGCTGTGACTAGTATCAGTGTAATCTGGTATTAGGTATTTGTTTTGGGGGTGTAATCATTTATTGCACTTATTTTTTTTGATATTATAGGTTTCCAACACTTTCAAAGTCTTTCTCTCAGATTTTCAACTTATCCAACTCTTCAAGCAGATCTTCAAGCTTAGTTAATTTAATCTTACATTTACTTAGAGGGACAGGGATTTCTTTTTGTTTTTCCAACTCCCTTGGATTCTGCCTGCAGCAAGGTGACTGTAGGAGTCTACTCTACAATGGGTAAATCCTTGACTAAATTTAGGCAAATTTAAGTGTGGTGATGAAATAAGACACCAAGAGTGAGGTTATTAATGAAATTAGTGCATATAAACAGGGTCAATGCATTATTAATTAAGCTAGGACACTAAATAAGCGCCTCTCGCCTATTTTAGCGTGTTTCCCCACAGTGGGCATAGAATTTGGGGTAATTATAGTGTGAAAAAGCTAACTTTGCTAAAAATGAAGCTATTCACACAGGAAAAAAGCAGGCAGTATGTGGCCAGTACACAGAAGCCATTTCTGGCATAAAAAACACCAAATTTGAAAAGTGTTATTTTTATGCATTTAAATAGACAAATAAATAGTCTTAAATGAGAAAATTTGATCTGTCAAAGCGCAATTTTGATATTCTCAATTTTATGGCGCATATAGTCAACTTTTAAGTGAAATAAAGCGCATTTCTTGTTTTTTTTGCATAAAACAATGAATATAACAGCTTTAAGTGTACTTAAAAATTATGTAGCCTTATACTTAAGGTTCATAAGATTACCCTAACATATTCCAACTTAATATTAAGTACATAAGACCTATAAAAGGTGGATATATGCATGTATATAAGGTGTTATAATGGCATATTTTGTATATTATCATAATTTTACTTATGTATACTGTTTGTGTACTCTCAATTACTATTCCCATGTATATTTCATGTGTTTAACATAACTTATAAGTACTTTTTACTCAGTCCTGAGGATATACAGGCTGACAGATATGGCCAAATGGTTCTGCTGAAGTTTTGTTAAACCTCAGGTTGGCACCTTTTTTTTCAAAAAAGACATTATACTCCAAGTTTAGCTTCACTGGTGGACATTTGCCCCAACATGTCTACTTGCTCTTGATGGAAGTAATTTTATTTTAATTTTTTATTTCATATTTGATCCCTTTAATTTTACCTTTTTATCCCTCATATTGCTTTTGGATATCAATTTATTTTTGGTAAAACAAATCATTTTCATATTTTTTTACCTTTATTTAATAATATTATAAAAGGTGTAACATCACCCGGTATGCATTTGGCACATGAGTTTTTGCTATACTTATAATAGGAGGTATCAATGTTCAGGGATCCACAATTAGGGATCAGAAATTTTTTTTGCCCGGATCCGACATTATTAATTGCAGAAGATTCTTATCCATTACCCCCGGGGCTAGTGGATTAGGAATGCACAATAATGCATTATCCCACCTCTTATACCCCAATTTCCATTCCTAATTCCTGATCCCAAACTCATCACATCCATGATTGATTTGTATGCAAGTCACATGACATATAATTGCAGATGTTATGAATGAAAGAAGACCAAGATGTGGTTATGACAGAAAGTTGTCTGATATGTGGTTATGAAAAATTGAGTAAAAAAATGTTGGATAAGAGGTGAACATTGACACGTAAAGTGTCTAATAACCCAATTATTAGCAAAAATAATTGTGGAAGATAATTGGGGTATGCAGATTAATTTCCACAATTAATTTAATTGTGGATTGGTCAACATTGATACCCATTAATATTAATAACTTAATGGTGAAAAAAAATCAATCAAATGATAAATATGAGTGAGGCACAAAGGTCAAATACCAATGAATCAATAGCTCTTTTTAATATTATAAATTTTTTGATTAAATAAAATAGTAATAATGAATTATATTTTTCATCCACAATTCCACTCTAATGATTCCCACTGCACAAAAAGGGTTCACTCAGTCCTTTCTTTACTGCTTGTGCATATATTTTATTGCCCACAGTACTACAATTTTTTGTAGTGATTATCCCACATCTGATTCAGGAATATTTTTAAACAATATATGTTTTTTTTTACAAAAGACCTTATCATATCCAATATCCCACAAAAAATACAACCTGTTTTTGCATTAAAACCTGTTAATTATTAAGAAATTGTTAAAATAATTACATTAGACCCTGGCACAGCTGGATCCATACCAAACAACCTAAAGTCTTTTCAATATTGAAAACAATTAAATAAAATTATGATATCATACTAAATTATGGGCACCAACCATAATTCAGCACTTCTCATTTGCTCTGCCACAAAATGAGTGCATGTAGCATTTTTCTAATGTCAGACTGTTTTTCTTCCTTCCCTCACACCTTTAGTCCAGAATGAAAATTTAGTATGAGTTTTGGTCAAGTTGGTTTGCCAGTGTTATTTGTATGCAATAGGAATTCATATTGCATATTTCTATTTATGCATAAAATATACTCATTAAGCATCATTTTTTTGCATTTTTCAATAATAATGCATATTTATACATATTCATATGCATATTCATTATACAGATGTATATGCATATTAATATATTTTATTCATATACATATATGCACCTTTTTTTGCATATTCAATATGCATATTTTTATGCATAATCACTATGCATATTTATTCTTCATAGTCATTATGGATACACTTTGGATAGGCATTTCACATCAATTTTTAACATGCAATAAGTATCCACCATGCAAATTCAAATGCATATGCATCTATATCAAACACACAACATATATTCAAGCTTAATATTTGAATATTAAGATATGCTAAGTGATGTTGTTCAACCTTTTGCCAAACCTGAGATTAACTGATGTTCAATGTGGTTCCTAAGCTCTGCTCAAGGAGGGATTGTTCTGGATTCAATCTGTGAAAGTTTATTTTTTCAATGTTTTTTCATCTGATTTAAAAACATATTTCTGACAGTTTCAGGATGGTTTCCAAACAGTTTCCTGATAAATTTCTGATATTTTCAAATAGAGGGAACTGCTAGCAGTTCACCCCCAGATTTCCTGTGATGATTAACCCAGCAAGAGTTATAACTGTCTTTCCCATAAATGGGTAATCCTGTGACAAAATTCATGTTAATTATTTGCCATGGTGCATCAGGAGCTCCAATATGCTGCATCAATCCAGCTCTTTTCCCATTTAATCTTTTAGATTTCTGGCAAGAATCACAGGATTCAACATATAAACTTTTGTCTTCAGACATATTAGCCCATCAAGCAGTGTTTTTTATTCTGATTATGGTTTTCTCAAGATCAAAATGACCTGCCAATATGTCATCATGACAAAGCTTCAAGATGGTTTCTTTCATGGAAGGAGGAATAACAATGACATTAGTAAGTTTTCTCCTGTAGTAAATATAACCATCTTGAATGGAAAACTTTCCTTTATTCAAAGCATTTTCATATTTTGGAGGAAGAGTTTTTATTAATGCTTGAATAGAAGCATTCATTGGATCTTTCAAGATTTTAACCAATTTATTTAAATCAGAATGTTTTTCATTTGAATCCAGAATCAATTTTAATAGTTCCTCTTCCATTTCAACAATATATATAAAATGTATATGAACTGTATCATCTTCAGGTACATAAGCTGGATTGGAGACATTATTTGGAAGAGGTAATCTAGAAAACATATCTACATTGGAATGAACATATCCAGCCCTGTGAATAATAGTCATTTTACCTCTGTATTCTTGAACAGCAAGTTGCCACCTAAAGATATGTCTATTTGTCGTTTTCAAGTTTTAGAGTGATTTACCAGCACTTCAATCAGTAACTAATTCAAATCTTTGATCATCCAGGTAATAATGAAGCTTTTCTAAAGCCCATAAAACTGCTAAGCACTCTAATTGAGTGGCACCATATTTCAATTCACTATTTCTCAGGTTTCTTGAAATATAACAAATAACTACTTCGAACATTTATCATTTATAATTTGCTTCTGGTGGAGGGCAGCTCCTAGTCCAAAAAAACTTACATCTGTGCAGAGAACAAAATGTTTATTGAAATCTGGAAGAGCTAGGATTGGGGCAGTCATTAAACATATCTTAAATGTTTCAAACGCTTGTTGAGTATCCTCATTTCATATATAAGCTACATTCTTTCTGGTTAATTTGGTTAGGGGTATGGCTATGACTTGGTAATATTTAATGTACTCTCTATAGTAACCACACATTCCTAAAAAACTTTGTATTTCTCTTACAGAAGTTGGTGCTTTCACATTTTGGATAGCAGCAACTTTACCCTGGTCCACACATACACCACAGAAAAAATGGGGGGGTATTGCTAGCAATACCCCTTGCTTGAACTCCGTTGAGCCACAAATCTATTCTTGAATTATGCACACATCATCACCATGTAGGAAATTGTTTGGCCTTACATTTAGTCAGAGATTTGTCACAAATTGAGCTCAAGATGAACCTACATTGATCACCGTTTGATCTTGTAAAATCCTAATTTGATCATCAGTTGAACTCCCTTTGATCTCACTTTGATCTAACATAAGCTTTTGCATATCCAATATGTCAACTATTCACTTTCAAAAAGATTCGTAATGAATTTCACATGGAATATTAGAAACGAAACCAGTAATTTTGAGTAAATGTCTCATCAAAATGATAAATCTACAACAAAATACCATCAAAATTCAATCTGATTACTGAAAACTTTTGGTAAAATGACTAATAGATATTTAAATTGGAAAATAATATTCCATTTCTCAATTTCAAATTCAAAATATAAATCCTCGTTTGAAATGTGAATTTTTTAGATTCCTTGCCTTCCTATATTATGAGTAATATTTGAGGTATTTTACACCTTTGTAAATATGGTGTTGTGCTGCTAGAAATTATCTCTGTTTCAATTCAACTTTATTGAAGCTTGATTCCAGAATGATACATATTTTATAACTATTTTGAGAAAAAAGTCACTAGTAATGAATTTAGCCTTTTATCTGTCCTTTATTAAACCTCACTTAATCCTACTTAAATCCAAATTGACCCACAAAAACCTTATTTGGGATATTTTTTAGCCCAGGATGATTCAAGATTGGAGCAAAATATTATTTTAAATATCCAATATGCCTATTGATTAAATTTCTTCAAGCTTACTTTAAATTCACATTAACATTAACTTTCACAGGAAATATTAAACACAAATCTTGAAAATATAGTATTTAAAATCATAATAAATATAATATAATATGCTTACAACAAAATTTTCTTTCTGGATTAATTGAAACAAAAAATTGTTCATTTGTGAAAATAGAAAAAATACTATCCATCCTGAATTTAGAATTCATTTTTAAAAATTTAATGCCCCCTCACTTTCAAGTTTATCATGTATTTCAAAAATTATATTTTAAATAATTTTGTGAATAGTACACCTGAGATATAAACTTGGGGATATCAAAAACTAAAACATCAGCAAATTGAAATGTTTTTTATTGTTATGAATGGAAATAATGATTTAAAAACACCATTAGAGCAAGTTTGATTTTGAATAATAGGCATACTTTCTCATGTAAATTTCAATAAAAATAATTTTTATTCTTACATAAGTTGCGGTGGATACATTTGAGCTCAAAAAGAATTAAAATTGACAAAATAAGACTTCTATAATTCATATTCAAAAATGAAATCACCCTTCATTATCTACCTGTAAACTATTTTAAATTGAATAATTTCAAAGTCAGTATATACTGATGTTATTTTTTCTTCTAAAAAATTTATTATATAGATTAATAGTCATAAACAGTTGACATAGATGTTAAATTTATATAAGCAATCTTTAATTCATAAAATGATAAAACTATCTTTTATGTAAAAAGTGATGAAGGAAAAAAATATTATTAAATTTTTGATGCACTATCAATAAAATTGAAGATAGAGCATATCAAAAGTTTAAACTTAATTTCAATTTTGATATCATCATTTTATTTTATTTTACTTGAGTAGAAAACAGATTTTAAATCTCAATATAATTTTAAATCCCATTAGTTTGTAGATTTCAACATTTGAAACTATGAAATAAATATTTATGAAAGAATTTTACAATATTTGCCCTTCTAAAAACTCATAAATCCAACTTCAAATCTTCTAACCTTCACAAGTAACCACAATGCATTCTGAAAATACTCTATATTTAAATAATTAAAGGTAAATAAAATTATGTTTTTATTCTTTATTTCAATTTTTGATAAATAATATATATATATACATATATATATATATATAATTTCTTAAAAAGTCTAAGAGGGAACTTAATAGTGGTTTTGGCATTAGATATATAGATTCAACTTTCAAAAAATTTGTTTGGAATAAATTACAAAGACAAAAAGGATATATTTTGATGAAAGAATACTGATTTAGGTTCTCTTAAAATATTATTAACCATTTTTATGGAATATTAATCCATGGTTATCATTCTTTATGATATTATCATAGAATTTTTTCCTTTTTTAATATAATGATTTTCTATTGTGTGGTATGTAGGCTAAGATAAGTTTAAAAGATTTATTGAAGATATATATACCAGAAACAGTATAATCTGTAGATTTATAACTATAACTTACTTTTCTGATGTTTTACATCATTGATAAGTAGCTCATGCATTACACAAGTAAATAATTATAGTCTCTGGAAATAATTCCTTGTGAATTTCAAATTTTTTGTTATTCTTAAAATCATTACTCAAATAAACTAAAAATTTCTTCAAATATTGATTGAAAGAAGGAGTTACAAAATCTTATTTTGTAGTTATAAAAGTTTGAGTTATTTTTCATATTATCAAGTATAATGAACATTTGTAAATTTTAACTTGAAAACTAGTGATCATAGCAAAGTAATACTGGAAGAATCAGATAAAAAGGGTGGAATAAAGTCATAGCACAACAGGAAATGATACAAAATTGTTGATTTTTATCTCATAAAATTCAACTTATTTTTAACATATTTTTCCACCTTTAGATAATGTTTAGTGGATTTTAACATTATTATAACAAGCAAACTTAACAATGTTTTGATTTTTTTAACAAAAATAAATATTGTTAGATCATTTTTTTAAAAAATATGACTTATTTTTATGCTTTATCTACAATAGTTAGTAGTTTTTTTTGCAGAAATTACTTGTTTTGATATTCTATTTTTGAATTTTTTAAGAGACTTCATTGCATTAAAGTTTTGTAATAATTTTTCATTAAAGCATCATATTTTAAATCTAGAGAATTGGTTTTGAAATAATATATATTTTCATGTTAATTGACTCATTATTTTTGGATTGATAAATTATGTTAAAATTGGGATTGCTTATTTCTAGTGAGTGTACATCATAGTTTGTTTTCAAATCAAAGATTAATAAATGGTGAAATTTGGTAAAATTCTAAATATCTTTTAAACCTTTTTGATTTAAATAATGTTTAATGTTATGTAATCATTCTATAAGTAGAACACAGTTAAAATCTGATAATGGTACATTGCTTTCAATTTCTAATACTAAAATTCTATTCTACTTGAAACAATGTAAACTAAAGCTTGGTATCTCATAAGAAACTCACAATTTTCAAAAATCATATTTCCAACTTTTTAAACATGATACACATTAAAATATATTTTTAGAATAATTTCCTAATTAGTTTCAAATACTAGAAAATAATGACCTCAATTTATTTTAATACTTAAACCATTCTGATGAGTGAATTTCACAATCCTCTAAGTAACATATGGTTACCATTTATACACATATGCATGATTTCTCCTTTTGTTTAATTTTAGCTGAATCTAAAAAGTAAAATCACATGTTGAATATCATCTATAGATAAACTTCTTATATTAGAAGCTAATATTTTATATGAGAAATTTGTTATTGAGTTTGGGAAACATTAATAAGTGTTGGGTATTATAATTGAGCCATTTATTCAAGTAAATAAAAAAGGATGACCTTCTAAATATTTCATATATATATATAATAAAAATTAATTATATAGTAGCATTTAACCATGTTTTTATACTAATGTCATATAAAAAAAGGGATTGAACTAAAACTTTCAGTAAAGAAAATAAAAATAAGATAAGTTAATATTCTTGTTTATATTCTCATATTTTTGAAATGGCTTACTTAAGGGAGAAAATTATTTGGTTTTAGAGTACAAGAATTTCTAGATAAAAATCTTCACAATATAGTTTGACCCTCTCAAAAAGAAAATTCCTCAAATTTTACTATCACATTTTATATATTTGTTAAGTAATAGAAAATGGAGTTGTGTCTTTGACAATGAAGCTTTAGAAAATGAAATAAATGATTTAAATTTATAATATAATTTTTGAAACAATAAATCATGTATTCAAAAAAAATTATATATCTTACAATCAAGATAACAGTATTAATTAAGCAATTCTAACAACTTTGGAAAGAAAACAAGAAAAAAATAATTAGTAAAATGCATAAGTTATTTTTAGAATTTAAGGAAACTTAATAGCTCTACCTGTAAACTAGCCTTAAAGCAGGTTTGGATTTAACATGTGGAAATTCATACATAGTACCCTTCCATCATTAGAGCAGAATAAAATTTATGTAGTTTTATTTTTTTAATTTATAATAGTATTTTTATTTTTGGCTTTTTCATTAGTATAACTATATATTTTTTAACTTTTTTGTTTTTCATAACATAAGTTCAAAGCTGCACATCACTACTTCAAGATGAAACTCCATATAATGTAATCAATGAATGATATATTATAATGAATTTTACTAGAGACTTTTCAAAAATGGTGATTAAGAATACTTATTATAATTTTTTAAATTTTTATTATTATTCTATCTCTTGAAAGGAGATGGCCATATCTCAATTTAATTAGTTTTTCCTCAGAAAAATTTATTCTTGATCTAAATAAAATTGCATCACTATTAACTAGATGTTATTATACAATTTTAACAATTTTTTTATCTGAACATAGTTGAAAGTATGTATAAATTAAAGTGTTACCACATAGTCTTACTATTATCCCACCATTATTTTCACATTTAGATTTCATTATAACTGTAAAATAAGTTTTTCAATAATTTTAATAATACCTTAATATTTAATAATTTAGTTACATAGTAGATTTTTTATCCTTTTTTTATATGAGGCTTATTATATAAACACTACTTTTAGATTTTATCCATTTTGATGTCTGATAATTTAAATTTTCATTTAACTACCCAAATTATATCAAAAAAAATTCAAAAGTATATTTTTTTAATGTACTCTTTTTGATAAACTAATCATTTCTTATAGGTTATTCTTCAACTATTTATTGTAATTAATTACCCACTCATTTATGGTCTGTTATTGTTGTTCATTACATACAGACAAAATAAGGATACTCTCATATTATATTGGAGTTTTAAATTAAAAAGTAAATACTAGTGGCTGGTATTAAATATGAAGTTGTTATAACTAAGTTGAACATTAAATAATTATTAAATGGCATTTTATATTACAAATTTTATTGAATGTATATAAAAATAACACTCAAGAAATATATATAAGATATATATATAACCATTGTATATCAAAAATGAAGTACTTATCAACATGGTCTTTTTAAATGATTTTCAAATTTACTTAAAGAGACATTAATATTACCAATTCAAATTTTATATCAAATACAACAATATTATTATTTCATTTTTAATTATTTTACAAAAAATTTGAGTTTCAAAGTAATTTAATTCAGTATTTAATGAATGTTTTTGAAAAATATTTTTAAAAATAGAAATAACCCCTCACAAAAAAAAATATAATTTTTTTACTTACAATTTGCACCATATTTCTACCCTTAAAATATTTGTATTCTTCTAACAAAAATATTTTTTAAATAAATTTAAAATTTTTTTCATTATTCAATTACAAAATGTCAAATTTATAATTTATTTTACCTTACTAAAAAATTTAGTTGAAAATTTAATTTTGTATTTCCAAAAAATAAACTTAAATGTCAAAAATTAAAAAAACAAAATTATAAATATAATTATGAGAAAGAGGTAGATTAAATTTATAATATTCATATAAAAAAAATACATATATTTTATGGTGTTTGAATTTTAAATTTAATGTATTAAAAAATAATTATTAAATAACCAAGCCAAATGAAATTGGCTTGGATTTTTGGTATCACTAGCACTTATTTTTTTTCTTATACTCACATTTTAATTTTTAATTTTTTTTTTTTCTACATTTCTCATTTTTTTTTATGATTTTTAATGTTTTTAAGACCGAAGTTGCTTTCAAACAACTTCGGTCTAACGTTTCTCTCACTTTCCCACCAGATTGCACCTGGTAGGGAAAGTCGCTTCCATTTTAGAGACCAAAGTCCCTTGCAGGGACTTTGGTTTCTCTGTGTGCATTGCACAGCCAGAAAAAAACTGGCTGTGCAATGCACTGCATGCAGCACATGCAACACGCATCGCTGCTGCAAGTAATGCGCATTGCATGCAGCAGAAATGCGCGTTGCATGCAGCACATGCAGACTGCATTGCTGCTGCATGCAACGCGCATTTCTGCTGCATGCAGTGCGCATTGCACATGCTGCACATATCTCATGCAGCTGACTTGATATCAGCTGCATGAAATATGGTAGCGATTGTGCAACGCGCGTTGCACACTGCTTTGGCCACCTCCCAGCCTAGTAAATTAGCTGGGAGGGTGGCAAACATTACAGCAAGCAATCGAAGTCGCTTTTAGCGACTTCAATTGCTTGAAAGAGACACTTCCAGCCAGGGGAAACCTGGCTGGAAGTACTAAATTGCAATGTAAGGGACCCAAGCCAATTTCAAAGGCTTGGGTCATAAATTAACGTTTCTAAAAAGCAGCCAGTATAAATCTGGCTGCAATAAAAAGTAAATTTTTTAAATAAAATACATAAAAAAATAAAAATTTGTTCAAATAAAATATACAACACTCTTCAGCCAGTAAGAAACAGCCTTCCATTGTTACACATAGAAAAAAAATCAAATGTTTCTTTCATCAACATTGGCCATGTTTCAATATTTTGAACCAAGTAAGATCAGGAAAAAGGTCATGGCAAAAAAATTGCATAATTAAAAGTCTCCCAATTTTATATTGTGCGGAGGTTCATATTTTAGAAATAGGTGGTGCACATTATAGTTTCCTTTAAAAAAATTCAAAAATGAATTAATTTTGGCGCAATGTAAATTTAAATGTGATGAGTGTATGTTTTTTAGCTACGTGAAACATGGTAGCTAGAATTATGTGGCGTCAATTTTTTTTAGATGTGAAATTCAGTGTTCCACAAATGTGCATCTGTACAACATGCAGCCAAGTAAATTCTAGCTGGAATTAGTATATGCATAGGAAAAAATGATCATGCTGTGTACAGTGCCTTGGCAACATCATTCTTGGAATTTAGATGAAGTTTATCATATGAATTGGAGAGCTGCATTTTTTTGAAAATGTGATCAGTGAAAATTCATGATATATACATCTGTTTGCCACCCAATTAATTTTTCCTTTCTCTTTCTCACTTACCTTTTTCAAAAATTATCAATCATATTTTTGCTTTATCATTTTGAATTATTGGTACTATTTTTTTGACCTTATCTGATTACCGGTAAGCAAATTTTTCTTGCTATTGCATTTCATATCATTTTGGTTTGTTACACTTTTTTACACTTTTGACAAGTTAATCTAATGATTCTAATTCTGAATTTATTTTTATGGTATCTTTTACTGTGCCCTTTCGATTCATTATAAAATAATTCTTTTTCAGTTAACTTAAAGTTTTTTTATTTGTTTGTCAATTTACTTTTCTTTATTCCTTATCAAAAATGTTCAATTTATTTATCTAACCATTTATTTTTTAAAACAGTGATTATAAAATAAACTTTATAATTAATTTTGATCAATCAGCTACAAATGGAAGAAGATTTTATAGACATGTAAGTTCATGTTTTGCTTATCATTTTTCTATATTTCTTTAATACTTTCTCAACCATTATATTATTAATATGAAAAGTAAAACATCATCTCGTACTTGCTGAAAGCATACAGGATAATGTTTTGATTTTCATAATAATAATTAGATTGTTTGTACTTTACCTTTAATTCATTGATTTTTAAGTTGTTTCAAAGTCTCGTACTTGCTGAAAGCGTACAGGACAATGCTACAATTTAAAAATTAATAATTTATTGAAGTATAACTTTCTAAGTCAATATATTGATAAGAGCAAGATTTTTCATTTTATATATGTGGATATCATAATTCCGTAAATTTTTTAATATTACTAGTGTATTGGAGTTATACTTTCATTATATTATTAATATTAAGTGTAGAGCCAAATCTCGTACTTGCTGAATGCATACAGGATAAAGCTATACTCTTTATATGTATAATTTAATAAAGTATACCTTTGAAACGCTTTCTTAATATTTGAAATAAAGAAAAAGTATATAAATTTACTAATATGTAGATATGCTAACTTTTGTATTTCTAATATTGAAGATATGATAAAGTTAAAGGTATCATTGACTGATAATTGAAATTATGTTACTATTTTCTAATTTTTGATTTTTTTCTATTTTAAATCAAAATTGAATCCTCTTAGGATTGAACCATCAATGAGTAAAGATTTGAAAAAAAAACGGCCAGGGAAGAACTCTAACAATAGGTGGGCGAAAGACATTGCTACTGGAATGAAACTTGTAAACGCTCTTGGAATGGATACAAACGGGAAGAAGCCACATTTCTATGCACGATCTTATGCAAATAATATGACAGATTGCAATAATTATTACAATTTTTTTCCTGGATGTAGTATTTATAAACCAAAAGGTGTCTTAATGCCTAATGTTCTTGTGCAGACTTTTGAAATTCATGAGCTCAAAGAACTAGATATGTTAGAAGCTACAGTGCAATGCATTAAGGATCTTTCTTACTGCGAACATGAAATTAAAAATAATGGTTATCATCAAAGAGCTGGTGGTTTTGGAAAAATGTTTGGTGGTGGCTTTATTTTAGATAGAAAGAAATCTTTACATATTCGTGAGTATCACTTTTTTTAATTTAAATACTGAATTTTTGAATGCTTTTCCTTGCAGATGAATACACTGATGATATTGTAAAACCGGATGAATATAAAAAACGAATGAAGAGGATTGCAATGTACTTTGAATATTTTTTTAAAAAAATATCATATGTAAAGTACAATGAGGCAACTAATCTTTGCGCAAAACTTGGTATTCCTGGATTTTTAAAAGTTTCTAGTGAAGAAGAGGGTGTACCGTTTGCTAGTAATTTAACTTGGACATCTGGAGGGAATGGTAATGGGTTCTCTAATGAGGTTCATCTCGATAAGGATGCAAGTGAGTATACTTTAGGAATATTTTTTCCTAAAGATACAGAAAAAAACACCATTCATATGAAGTATGATAAGACCCAACCACGACAAATAGGTGGAGAACTTATGTTTCCCGAAATTCGAAGTAAAATCAACTTTGAAGCAACTAATGGAATAACAGTGACATTATGGCCTGCCAATCAACTAAGGCATTTTACCTCAAGATGTCATGAAATTCCTGGCTTCACTAGGATAGGTTCTTCTATTCAAATCAGCACTAGACTTTTTCATGCTATAGAAAAGCTTAATGTTTTTGATATTGATATTTCAGAATACTTAGAAATTAAAAAAGAAAAATTTAGGTTAGAATATTTGATTAGTGCTTTGAGAGTTTTTTTGAAAAGAGATGACTTAATAGAGGAAGAAATAGAATCAGCAAAGTATTATTTATCTAATGTTAAGACAAATCTAAAAAATCTAGATATATAAATATTAAAAATTTATATTATATATACACAACTTAATGCAAATTTAAACATGATAAATACTGGGAGTAGCTGTAACATTTTCAGTTTTGATAATTATAGTATTATCTATTTTTTTTATTTGTGAAATAAAATAATTTTTTTTCATAATATTATAAGAAAATTTGATTTACTTTTGAGGAAATATATAAGTTGTGAAATCTTTAAATGTCATTTTTATTAAATTGGTAGCAAAGGTTCTAAAATAAAAAAAAACTATAATAAAGAATTTGAAATATATTAGCCATAAAAATGTGCTTTTAATGCTACCAAATTAACTGTATAGTATTTTAGGTCAAACAGGCTTATTAATAAAAAAGTTAATAATAAAGAGTTGAAGAAAGAATTTTGAATCAATAATAGATTAAATTGTATTTTTTTAAGAATGTACTCATTTAATTATTTAAATTGTTCTACTTCTGATTAAAAATGTTACAATCAACGAAAATATTTGTAATAATTAATAGATTATATAATATTAAAGGTAAAGTAACAAAACTAGAGCAGTTATCATATTTTTATATAAACAATAAAATATTTAAGAATTTAATACAAGTATTTGAAATCATATAAGTAGATTTTAAAATCTTTGTTATTGCTGGACTTACAATAATTTTTTTTAATAATTAATTTAGAAAATCATGTCAAAGGTTACTTAATAAATTTCAAAGATGGTCACATTTTTGACGTATTTGAAGGAAAATAACTTGAATTATACAAGATATATCATATAGACAGAACTTTATCTATTTACATGTTGGAATATTAATTTATTGAAAGGCTATGTTTAGCAAAAAAAGGTGATACTGGCTGAATGGAGCTCCAGTGATTAAGAAAATCTGCAGAAATAGCCCTAGCAATTCCCGGAGGACTTGGGGTATCAAATTTTAAAGGAAATGGATCACACTTGCCTATAAAAGGTTTTATTAATGTTAAAATATAGTTATTTAAATTTTTCCAAATTATTTCTTCCATCAAATGATTTTTTTTTCATGTAAATTAAGAAACTTAACTTCTGATATTACCTCCAAGCAATCAGCTGCTGAAGCCAATCTATGATCTTGAGAGCTCAGAAATAAACCATGGACACCATCAATTATATAGAATGTGAAAGATTGATATCGGTGGTGGGAGTATTCAGAATTTATTTTGTTTAGTGCAGCCTTTTGTTTCTCTCTCATTATAGTCAGTTCAGTATTTTCGTTTTTCTCACTTGATTGTTGAGCTTCACTAGTCTTGCCACTTGATATTGTTGCAGCACAATATTTTGATTTAAGAATGATAATTGACATAATTATATCAATGATAATATTGCTGATTTGAAGAAGAGTTGACATTGATATATCACGGGTTTGAAGTGCAGTGGGACCAATTTCTAAGCCATCAGAAATCGGACTCTTCAGATTTGAAAGGTGAGCTAGAAGCTGAAGACCACGTTCAATTGGACAATCTGAGTTAATGTTTTGATGTGATGGAAGCTGGCTGAATTCATGTGCGGTCAGATAAAGTGAAGATGATATAAGAGATACCCATGAAGAACGGCAGTGGTCACTTGGGATCATTAATCTCATGAGCATTCGGATAAGATTGGATTCAGGGTGATCCGTTTTCTTTGTTGAGGAAAGAATTTCAGTATTTAAACCATCAGGATCACATAAATCTTCCATTTTTTTGAAATCAATATTATCGAGTACCCATAGCTGTGAGCTATCAATCTCTAAAAAAATATTTGGTACAAAAGGAAAAAAAAAATAAGTAAAAGAACAAAAGTCAAGACTAAAAATTATGGTAACTTACATAACTCAGTAAGTTTTGAAAGCCAATCTTCTCCACAAGATTTTTCTCAATGAAAAGTAAACATTGGAATATTTGACATGGGTTCTTGGGAAGAAGTAGAAGAGCGTAATTCGAGGAGAGTAACAATTTCCAACCACGACCTGAGGACCTTTGCCGTGCTGATTCTACCTTTATAAAAATTATGAATTTTACAGAATTCCTCCTGCAAATCAGATTCTTTTAGAACTGAGGGTGAATAAGTTAGAGGTTTTTTTGATATCTTGATTGGAGTTGATTTCATTGGTAGAGAAGCTTTCAAGGAGATCAAAGTAGGTAATTTAGGAGGTGATGGGTATTGCTTCTTAGAAATGAAGGAATTTGGTGATGAGCTGTTTTAATCATCATCTTTATCAAACATATCAACATCTCTTGAAGAAGATTTTAAACTTTGCTTTTTTTGATGAACAAGCATAGCTTCATATTCTGACAGTTGATCATCGCTATTTTCATTGCTCTTTTCATCATCTTCATCAGGGAGAGGGCGTTTATGGATGGAACAATCTACAGCAGGTGAGTTTCTGGTACAAAATATCAAAAGAAAGATAAAAAGTACAATATGTAAGCAATAAAAGAGATATATGATTGAATTTTAAAGATAAAAGAATAACAATAAAAAAAAAAGGAAACAAGAATATACTCATTATCAAAACCTTTGCTTTTTTTTCGAGATTTATTATTTGATACATCAGAAAATTCATTAGCAGAAGCCGGTTTAATACGTCGAACAAAAGAGGAGCCTTGGGATAATCTCTTTTTCTTGGAGCGGATAACAGGTGTTTCAAGATTTTCCTTAGAAGTTGAAGCATGAGTTGAAGCTGATGGTTAATCTGTCTCATAATCATCCCTAATGACAATGACTTCATCAGTAGGAATCATACCCTCCTCATAAGCTACAAATATATATGAAGAAAAAAAAATATTAATAATCTTATCTACTAATTTAAAAGGAGACAAAAAAGGTGATGAACATACATTTTTCAAGGCTTTTCACATATTGGAGTAAGTCATTACAAGGGTTAGATAAATATGAAGGAGAAGGATTATTGTTAAGGATCTTGACAAGCTCTTCTGTTTTATCTCTAGCCAATTCAAGTAAATTGCAATACTGAACTCTTGTTATTTTCTGCCTCTCATTGCTAAGTACAGGAGGGCTAGGTGCCATGCCATGTGGCAGACATGGTGCAAGCTCAAAAGCTTCAAAGCGAGTATCAATCAGAGAGTGGGATGAAACACATTTGGGTGCTGGAAAATCAAATTTTTGAAAAAAAAAGATATAGAACATAAGTGAAATGTATAAATTAAGAGAGAGGAACATGATATACATACAAAGTGGAGGTGTAGGATTTTGTATACTAGACATATTGATTAATGAATATTAAAAAAAAGTATTTGATATCAAAAAATTATGATGTAATATGATGAATAATTATAAGAAACTCTATTCTAGAAAGTTGAAGTTGATAATTTAATAGGATAAAAAATTGAATAAGATTAAAATTAAAGTGAGGATGAAAGAAACAGAAAACATAAAGAGGGGGATTTTATATTATTTGAGCTTTTTTTAACATGTATTATTCATAGTGGGGTAAACTGAGTAACATGCTAAATCACAATCTGTTTATATTGAAGCGAAATTTGATGTAGCTAACAGAAAATACTAGTAATTCTTTGGGGACTTTTAGTGTGAAAAACAAATAATAACAAATTTATATCCCATATGCAAATTTCCACGGGTAAATACAAAATTTTTTAAATTAGAATTTACTCCTAAACAATGGAGATACACTTAATTAGTATATTATATGAAAAAAAAGGATAATCCTTTATGAATATTTGTTAAATTTACTTTCAGATGACAATGCGAGATTCACATATATACTGATATGCCTCATCAAACAAGAAATGAATTATAAATATAAAATTGGTAACATTAGAATTTAAGATAAGAATTTGTTTTTTAAGTGACAGGAGGAGTTTCAGGCTAGGGTGTGGGCACCGTGACCAAACCTTTGATAAACTTGGATACAACTAAGGGAAAAAAAAATTTAATAGTTTTATTTTGCAATATATCTTAGTCTGCACAAGATATTGCATTGTTGTCCCTAACTATACCAATATTGTTACTTTTCAAAAGTTATAGGACTAATAAGTTGATAAAATATTATTATAAATCACCCAATGAAATACCTTAAGCAACATTCAAAATTATTAAAATATTAATATTCAATTTGAGATTTGGATTAGCTAATTTTTCACAACTTACCACAGTTTTGATTAATATAATAAAACTTGAAAAAAATTGTTAAGATAACCTAGAAATGGGTGCAAGAAAATGATGAAACATATGACTTGAAACTTAACTCATACACTATTGATAAACTTCATGGATCCTGATTAATTTCTATCGAAATTAATTTTGAGACTAGCATATTGAATTTTAGCTATGACCAAGTACTGTAAGTGCCATGGTTTGTATTCAATATATTGGTGTTGAAATTAATTTTGATAGGAATCAACAAGTATCATATGGCACCATGCATGAAACACTGACAGAAACCATCAAATTTATGAGGCAATGAACCTCATAATTTCGATCGAAATTAATATAGACCCCTGCATATTGAATACAAGCCATTTCACATGGACTACACAGACATAGATAAAATTCAACATGCATGGCTTAAAATTAATTTTGATCGAAATTAACCAAGGCATTAAAACATCAATTTTTATATGGTGTACTTGATCAAACCAGTTTATCTAACTGCTTAGCTTACCTATACTTATAGGAATTTTATGCATAGTCCATGTCCATATTAATTTCAATCCAAATTAATGTTGACTAATACATAATGAATACATGCTATGCCACTTACACTTGCCAGGCATAGCTACCATTAAATATGCCAGTATCAAAAATTAATTTCGATCGAAATTAATGAGCATGATAATCATGAATTTCTGGAGTCAACTGCTTATTTTTATGCATGGTGCCTTGCCAACATTAATTTCGATCAAAATTACTTTTGATAATGGCATATTGCATGTATATATGCCTGGAAAGTGTAAGTGGCATAGTGTGTATTCATTATGTATTGGTCAACATTAATTTCGATCGAATTTAATGTTGACATTTTCATATTGAACCCAAGCCAGAAAACAACCCAGAAGATTCTTCATAAAACTTCCCATTAATTTCGATCGAAATTAAGGCTGACCATATAAATATTGAATGGTAGTTATATCTGGTCTGAGTAAGCAGAGATTACTTATATTCAATATGTATTGGTCAACATTAATTTTGATCAAAATTAATGAGCATTTTGATCATGAACTTTTTCATTCAGTTAGTTGTTTCAATGCATAATGGCATACCAACATTAATTTTGATCAAAATTAATGTTGAAATGATATAATGCTTTTTTGCATGACATGTAAAGGACGGCAAGTATTTTTAAGTATTGAAATTTACTATACATGTTGAGGGTAAATATAAAATTTACATATCCATATTAATTTCTATAAAAATTAATGTTGACCAATACATAATAAATAGTAGATATGCCTGGCTAGTGTAAGTGGCATAGCTTTTTTTCAATCTGCACTTGGCAACATTAATTTTGATTGAAATTAAGGTTCATGATTATCATCAATTTATTCAGTCAGTTGCTTACTGTTATGCATGGTAACATGTCAACATTAATTTTAATAAAAATTGAATTTGACATGCCACCAAGCATTTTTATGTAAGATGAAAAGTAGGGCACTCTATTCTTAAGTAAACACATTACAATGCATATTGAGCATGTAAATATCATTTACACATTAATATTAATTTCAATCAAAATTAATGTTGACCAATAAACATTGAACACAAGCTTTACAACTTACACACACCAGATATAACTACCATTCAATATGTATATGGTGCTCACTAATTTCGATCGAAATTAATGAGCAGTTTTATGAAGAATTTTTTGGGTTGTTTGCTGGTTTGGGTTCAATATGAAAATTTCAATATTAAATTCTATTGAAATTAATGTTGACCAATACGTAATGAATACACACTATGCCACTTACACTTTCCAGGAATAGACACCATGCAATATGCCAGTATCAAAAGTAATTTCGATCGAAATTAATGTTGGCAAGGCACCATGCATAAAAATAAGCAGTTGACTCCAGAAATTCATGATTATCATGCTCATTAATTTCGATCGAAATTAATTTTTGATACTGGCATATTTAATGGTAGCAATGCCTGGCAAGTATAAGTGGCATAGCGTGTATTCACTATGTATTGGTCAACATTAAATTCGATTGAAATTAATATGGATACATAAATGTGACATAAAGAGGTATGGACCATCAATTTGTTGAAAATACATTTTTATATCTCATACATTATTTGTTTTTCTTAAATAAAATGTTACTCTCTCTCAATATCACTTTATAACATTTACCAAGCTGCTTTGAAAAAAAACAGAATACATAAAATTCAATATAAGATAGCTATATTACACAGAAGATCACCGTTATACCTAAGTTATGATGATGTTGATGCTCTATTAATTGATTCCCGAATCTTTACCAGATCAATATCAGCTCCAACCCCAAGTGACTCACTTTCATTCACAGATAATCCTTTCAAAAATGTTGATGAATAGCAATTCTTGGGGAGGTATTTGGGAACATTGAATATACCATTTTGTGCAACTGTCCTTTCTGATGACCGTGAATATGTTTTTAATGCTGATTTTTTTTGAGCTGGTGTATGGACTAAGTCCTTTGTCATCTTATCCATTTTTTTAAACAAATCATTGAGTTCAGGATTTCGCCATCCAGGAATAGCTCGGATAGGTGCAGTTGGGGCTGGTGCTGGGCCTTCCTCGATATCAGAGATGCACCTAGTATCATGAAAAAGCACAACAAAACCTGGCACATCACTGCAGAGATCTCTTGCTAACTTGTAGCGTGCACTAGCAATCTGAATTCCAACTAAATCAGCTTCATAATAACAAAAAGCAAAGTAAAATAAAAAACTTACCTTGGTCCAATAACGTTTTACTTGTGCCCTTGCCCTCTTTTCAATCTTTTCTCTTGCTACCCTTTCCTCTTCTTGCCCAAACAACCTTATCATCTCCTTTCCCTTATTAACTACCCATTTCTCAATAACACATTGAGTGAACTGAAGCTTTGACTGATCGATTGTATTCAAGGTGGTGAGCCATCTGGTACAGTGGTTGCATACTATGCTTCCCATGACTTGATTCCAAGTTGATTCTGAAAAATCACGGCAAGTCCAATCAAATGCAAATTTCCGAAAACCTTTTTCTTGCAATTCACGCTCTAAGTTTCTTTTGACAGAAAGTGGGATCGGTGCTCCTCCTTTTAGTCCTCGAGGCTCAGGTGCTGGAAAAAATTTGGGTAGTCAAATTTTGGATTGCAAGAAGGCTATAGAATTGGTTATCAGAAATTGTCGATCAGCTGCAGAATTGGCACGGTTAGAATATTGGACTTGGGTTAGGACAGTTTGAATGGTTTTTAGTTTGAATTGGCTCCAATCTTTCCAATTTTCAATCTCCAAAGGTGTTGGGCTCGCAGGATATTTTGATATTTGTGTTGGTCCCCCAAGACAATACTTCAGAAAGTGGTAAATATTTCTATTTAGACTGTCCGAGCTCCTGGGAACATCATTCCTTCTAACTAAGCCTCTTACAGCCCATAACCCCCGTTCTCGCTCATGATACTCTGCTGAATTGAGTCTGTGGTAATCACTGATACCCATAATGATTGAGGGATTCACTAACAATTCAAATAAGTTAATTAAATTGGTTATTTTTCAATAAAAGAATACACTACAAATTTGACTTACCTGCTCCACTTGTGCTTGCTCCTTGGTTAGGCTGAGCAGATGATGATTGGTCTCCGAAAAATTCCCTCAATACTTCACTAGCCCAATCTCTTCCTAGCTGATCAGCTTGCTGATTAGCACTTTCAGAAGCAGAAGGATGATTGGGATTAAAATTTCTCGGTTCTGAATGAGACTCTTGGCCTGGATTGGGATTAGGTGGTACAGATTGAGATGCATCTGGAGGTGGATCAGCAGAGGGTGGTGGTGGAGTATTTCCAGTATTAGTAAGTTGAGGCGGAAAACAATCAGAATCGGTTGGGTCAACAGACATCCCTTCAAAATTATCATCCATAATGAACTGTAATAAAATAAAATAAAATAAAAATAATCAGTTGTTAAAATTTATACCTATCAAAGCTAAAGTAAAAAAAGATACTATGTATATAGTCTTGTAAACGTGTATGTTCTCTTGTCGAAAAATAAAGTGAATAATATATAGCTATCAGCTAAAGTTGGAAGGTCAAACTATTTATAGTAGATGAATGAGCAAGAAGATCATTCATTAAGTAAAAATTTTATCATATTTCTCATTATCATGATTTTATTTCTTTCATTCTTACATTTAAGATAAAAATGACTCATTGAAAGCATGGGTTCTCTCGCAATAAAAGCAACCAAAGTAATTGTTCACTGATTTATGATAAGGTAAGTTGGATGCATTGCATTTTTTAATCGAGCATTGAATTATTTCTTTCACCATTTACAAATATCACCAATCCTACAAATTTCCCCAATCCCAAATTAACACAAAGATGTTAGTCAACAGAAAATAAATTTGATTAATTTTTTCACTCACTACTGTCTGCAGTCCAATGGAAGTGACAACCTCCTCTTTGATTCCAAACATTCCTTTTTTGTGCTCGACAGTAGCTGCATGTCCAATTATTGCATCTTTCTTAATCACAATTTGAGTTGCTTTGGCTACTCTTACTAACCGACAATGCACTTGTGGGAAAAGCTCATAGGGATCCTTTGATGTTTCTTCTGGATGGAGCTCTTTGAAAGGACTTACTATTAAATATATTTGATCAATCTCTTCCTTTGATCTGAAAAGATCATCAATTTGCCCAAACTGGCTATCTTTTCCATAGTAGAATTCAATTGTTGAATTAGCAATGTGTCGATGGTAACTAGTAAACCTCTTTCCATGTATCAATATGCTTGCTACATTTTCAACTACCCGATCCCCACTTTTCTCCGATGGTGTCAAAGCCTGTCTTGAAGTTTCTTTTCCCATTTGTGCCCTTACCCATTTAGTAAATAATGCCATACTTAGATGGATCCATTTGTTTTGTTTATCGAGATCAATATGGATTTTTTTAGTCTCACATTGATCATTATCTTCAGCTTCACCAAGATCTAATACCCTAGACTTCCGATACCAATGTTTGAGCATTGTTAGCGGTATCTCTCCTGTGGTAAATATTAATAAATTAGCACAGCTGAGTTTTTAAATCATTGCTTACAAACATTACATACGTGGATGGTGATTTTTTGGAATTTCAGATAATATATGATTCACCCGCTCTCCAGAACAAGTAGCTGTACCTGATGGTGGACCAAGACGCTTTATCATTTCAGGATAATTTTGAGTGATATGCAGATTTGGCTTTGCATTAATATTCTTCCAACCCTCTTCAAGGCACTCATGATACTCTAACAGAAATTGATCTAGATCTTTAAGCTCATTAGTCTGTATATTTTTTAATGTCAAAAAATTGGTGATCTAGCATAATGTTACAAGTGACTTGAGAAGATAATATTCTCTTGGTTTATCAGCTGAGGAAGCTGAAGATTCAGATTCTTTAAATTTTTCAAACCAAAGGGGTATAAGTGACAAAGGGAAGTAGAGAGTATACAGCATGTGCCATTCTGCTGCCTTGAGGGATCCTGCCTTTTTAGATCCTACTGATTTTGGAACTCGTGTTAGCCAGGAAGGTCTTCTTACTTGATCAATCATCTTCCATACAACCTGTAGCTCTGCTGCTGTGATTCGTGGATTACTACTACCTTCATTTTCTTTCTCCTTCCCTTTCCTTTTATTTTCTTCATCTCTAGCTGTCTCATTTGATGAGTGAGATCCTTCACTCTGTGATATGCTAATGCTTCTTTGCCTTAAGTTATACAATGAATTCCTACTGTCACTGCTGTGAGACTGTATTGAGGCCACATTGCTATATGGAGGAATAAATTTGGAGCTGGATGACCTACTCTGGCTTCTTGATCGATTTGTTCCCAATCCTTCATTATCTAGTCCATGATGACTTGATGACTGTCTTGAACTCGTACGTCTTTGCGGCTTGTGCTGTCTCGTGTGTCCTGTATCATCATCATCATTATTCGTGGTGCTTAAGCTACCTCTACGTTTTTTCGAATGTTTGTGCAGTGAAGTATCAGAAAAGAAATCATCTTCTTCTTCTCTTACATGCCAATTTTTATCCTTTTCCAGCTTTCTTTCTAGATCTTTTGCTGCATTTTGGATTTGAAAATAGCTTAGACTGTGATCTTTTAGGTTGCCAAGCATATGTGAATGCATAACATCAATTGAGCAATATTCAGTTGGATGCCAATATTCAAGGTTATTCAGCTCACTCCATCGTACCCCATGATTTTGAACAATTGATACACGCTCCCAATGTGACTTAGAATTTTTCCACTTTGTTGCCCAGCACATATGATCCTCATGATTCCGTAATGAAAAATTTCCCACATTCTTTTCACTAATTTCATCTTTAGAGATATTACAGAAAGAGCAGAACATTTTTTCAGAGTGACTCAAAAAGCCAGCCAATTTTTGTATTGCAGGAATGTCACCTATCAAAGAGAGCAATGCAACTCTTAATTTCCGGCCTCGTGGATAAAGATGTGTCTTTTCAATCAATATAACATCCCATAGAGTTTGTAGATCATTAACCAGTGGTTTTAGAAGGTGATTAAGCTGTTCACTTGTGGGTTCTGTTGGTCCGGGTATAATAGAATACAAAAAAAGATTTTCCATTTTGTATCTATCTTCTTGAGGTAGGTTCATACACACCATCATAATATTGCCTACAGACTTCTGATGACCTCCAATCCTATTGCCACCAGGCCTAAACCAGTCGACATATAAAGTAAACATTAAGTTGCCTGAAGTTATTGTATATTCATCATCATTGCTATCCAGAGCTGGAGTGGTTATGGGAAAGTTTTTCCAAATTGAACCATCACAAAAATCCTTCATCAAATTACACTCTACACGTTCTGCCACAGGGGTTTTCTTCTCAATCAGAAGCTCAAATTTGAACAGTTTGATCTTTTCCTTAAGCCAGTCAATAAAAGAATGGTGATGAAATGTTTTAAGAGATAAGTATTTTACATGTTCTTGATGTTCCTCCATCAAATACAGCCTTTCATCACATTTAACTGCAATTTGTCCTGCTCCAAAAATTTTCAAATAGCGCTTTGATGATGAAAGAAACGGTTGATTGCAACATAGTATAGATGGTTGAGATTCAGAGTTATACTCATAAAGAGCAAAGCATTTAGGACAGCATGTTTTAGTGAAAAATGATTGATTGAGCTTTAATCGACTAAAAACTGTATCTATCGAGCGTGGGACCAGGCGGACAATGCTATCAGAATCCAGTATTCCACTATCACCTAGAAGTTTGAGCTTCTTAATTTCTTCATCCAAAAATTGAGTACAACCTTCTTTGCTCAAATGATGAATCAGAGAAAGCTTTGCTGCCTGCCACATAATTATTTGGCTATACCGTTCCCCAAGATTTGAGTTTCTAGAGACTGTTGAAGATACTTCTGCCCCCAATAGCAACTGCCCCTATGTAATAAATCATTGAAACATCATAAAGACTTTAATTCTAACATTGAACTATAGATATACAGCTTACTGTTTCTGTGGAGCGGGAACTTCCAATGTTAAGTGGATTATTGGAAGAGGTAACCATCTGGGACTTCCTATTTCTTTCCTCTTGATGTTTTGCATAAGAATTAGAGCTTTTGAAAGCCATACCAACTTCAAAGGACCCAGAAGAAGTTTGATACTTTCTATTGACACATCCAAGATCTTGACATTGACATACATGAAAAAATGGAGGCATTGTAATTGTGATAATTGTAGGAATAAGTTAGCTATTCGAAGTTACCGATTGAAGGTATTCCTTTTTTTGAAAGGCACTAGCTAATATAAGCTACATTTTTTTATCAAAAGAATATGATGGAATATGTGTTGAAATTATTTAAGTTTAAATGTTTAATTTTTAATCAGATAAATTATATATTAATTTAAAGTTATGCAGTCTACTTTATTTGTATTCTGTATACTCTCTGCATTTGTACAACAATGCATGCATGTTTATCAGAATATTTTCTATCATAGAAAAAATTCTGTTGTACACACAAGAATCTTAATTATTTTTCTATCAAATGCCTTCTGAGTTATATCTAACTACCCTATAATTATTTGATTTTGATAAAAATTCTTAGTTATGGACTATAAGAAAAGTAATCCATATTTTTAACATAATTTTTAAAAAATTACCCCAAAAATCAAAGTTAAACCCAAAAATAAGTTTAATATTTTGTAAAAAACAATCACAAACATATTTCTTTCAATTTGAAAATTGGTCTGTACTAGGTAGAATTTTCTATAAAGAAAAAATCAAAAATACTCAAATAATAGATGCTACAAAAGTGTAAACCTTAAAGAATTACATAAAAGCTGAAACCTTGTATAACTTTTCATACATAAATGTGATGAAGTGACACTCTAGTCTATTTATTCAGGTTGAAAAAAATTACTCAATAGAATATGTATTACTATCATATTGGACCAAAAATAATTTTTTGGTAATCAAAAAATGAACATAGCCTCACATTTAACAAATTATTTTTGTGGAAGAATTTTTTGAAAAGAAAAAAAAATCCGTTTCTTAAATGAGTCTGCTTTTATCACATAATCATTCTCTTTATTTTATACCATTCCTTTTGAGTTCAAGTTGCATATAAAAATATAATTTATGCATATTATAATTCCATAAAGTCGAAATATTTCTTATTCTTAATTTTTGTGATATTTCTCCTTAAATCAACTTTGATCATAAAGTTTTGGAGCTCAACAATTTATCCTTCCTCTTTGTTTAATTTAATTGAACACTTTCTTAATCTAATTATTTATGAACCCTAGTAGCTCTTACTTTCCTCTTGGAAACCTGCCCACAAACACAAGAACACTTAATAGAATTTTTAATGAGACTTTGCCTCCATTCAATTCTCACTTTTGTAGATCTATACACAATTTTTGTCGTTCACTTTTGGATATGTCACCAGAATCAAATGGATGGAAACAAAACCCTACTGAAGAGCAATTAGACAGATTTTCATCATTCGACATGAATTCTTGCAACATTGCCTTTGAACTACCTCATCCAGAATCAAATTCAGCGGTTTCGGAAAAGTTTCCACCAATTTTCCGTGAATCTTTTATTGGGCACCTTCGCATGTGTGGTTTCCCAGGATTAACTTTCGCTTGGAACCTAGATTGGTTTGACAAATGGAACCAGGTCTTGGCAAATATTCTCATTAAACACTGGGACAATGCCTTAAAAACCAATAATTTGATTGCATATCCAATTGACTCAACTCAAATTAGCTTCTCAAATCAAATAGGAGTTCTTCACCGTTGGTTTTTAGGTCATGCTGATAGATTAAGACTTGGGAAGGATTCTCATAGCTCTCAAGAAATAATCAAAGTGAGAAAGCATAAATATAGAATAAAAAAAAAGTATGAAAATCCCTTTTTTTTCAACCGTTTTTATTTATGACCTTTATTTCAAATAACAAAGATTCTTAGAATTCAGTTAAGCGAACTAAACTTCTTAAACAACTTCCACATTGTGAAACTTATCACAACCTTTTCACAAACATCAAGTGTTGTTCAGACACCGAAATTGATAATGATGGATTGTTAAGACGTATCTTAATGCAATGGAGGTCTGAAGATTTTTCTAAAGTTGCACAATATCTTGACCAACAACACTTTGATATTCGAGATAATTCAACCTACTCTGGAAGTGTGCTAAAGGACTTGGCCTTGTACAAAAGAATCAGTTTGGTTTCAACATTATCCCCCAACCTTAATCCTTCTCATGTCCCCCGGGGTTTTCCAAATGACTGTTATTCTCCCTTATATCTTGCATCTCTAAATCCTCAACAACTCAGACTTTTAAATCCTCAAAATCCCATAAATTTACCTGCTCTCCTTGAAATTCTTTCTTCCTCTAATGTGAGTGATTGACAAACTCCCTTAATAATAGGTTTGCACACTCATACTCCTCATATCCACTGTTTGGGACACTTAGCCTTGAAAACAAAAACATAATTTTAATGATTACTATTATCATTAAAATTTATAGAAATGAAATTTGGCTTACATTGTTAGCTCCATTTTTTTCCTTTGAATCTTATACATGCTGAATTCTATACTTCCTTGTACAAAATAATTCAAAACATTTACTTCATTTTGCTGCCCCATTCTATACAGCCGATCAACAGCCTGTTGCTCAACTGCTGGATTCCAATTTGGCTCCTATTTCAACATTGAACATATAAAAAATTTAATATTTTTGTTCTTAATATGAAATAAAAGACATTGAGCTCACCATTATATATACATTTTGAGCACACCTGAGATCTATACCCACTCCTGCAGCCTGAATCGTTCCAACCAAAACTTGGCAATTTTTATTAAAATGGAATTCATGCATATTTTTGTCTCGCTTTGTCCTGCTGAGTTCACCCGTAAGCTGGGTATACCTAATATTGTGGTCATCTAAAGCCATTTTTATTCTATTTTGAAATATTAGAAAATTGTTTTTAATAAGCCAACACAATTTTGTAAAACAATTCATTATAGAATCACTTACATCTGCAAAAAGTCTGCAAAGTTGGAGAATATAACAGCTTTTGGAAAATTTATATCCCTTTCACCAGACAAAAAGTTTTTTAAGTGGCCTATAAGATGACAAATCTTTGCGGAATGCTGCCAGGTGAAATCAAAAGTTGGAGTTTCATCCAGATTTTCGTAGATTGGATGGTTGCAGAATTTTCTTAAAATCATCAGCTCTCTTAGAAACTCAGATGAGTCCCAAGGGAAGTCAGTGCTTCTGGAGGGCCCATATCGCTCACTGAATCCTTCTTGAAGCACATCAAGTTTAGACCTCCATGGATCTGCTAATTGAACCGATATCCCCCTTTGAATCTTTTTTGGAAGAGACAAAATTGCATCCTTTGTTCTACGTAGGCTTATGACTTTCATTAAGTGATTGATTGATTTAATAGAATTAGCCTTTCCTTTTTTCAAACCTGGAAAAAGGAAATTCTTCCATAACCAGTCTTCTTGCCACTTTTCGATTCTAAGAAAAAATATGAGACTTTGAAGGTCAGTGGGCCTGTTCTGAAGTGGAGTTCCAGTCAAGCATAGTCGGTGTTGGGATTCCAAGTCAAATATTGTTTGAGCCCTCTGCGAGTAAGGATTTTTAATGTAACTAAAAGAATATTTATTAAAATTGATTATAAAAATTAAGTTTTAAGTTTTAGATATAGAAATGGGCACTAACTGAGCTTCATCTAAAACAACTCTATACCAAAAGAGCATTTGAGTCACCGGTATCTTTTTTTGGCTTTGATTTTTTGACATCGTTGGGCTAGCTATTTCATAGGTCGTTAAAACAATAGCAGTGTCCTGTAGCTCATTGACATTAGTATTTTGACAATCCTTCCCATAAAGAACCTTGAAAGGAAGCGCATTATCTTCAAAGTGCACACTTATTTCATTGATCCAATTCAATAGTGTTGCCAGGGGGCATATAATCAGTGTGGCTGAACTCCGATTAATACCTTCTTGATTTTCTGATACCTGGAATTGTCTTGCTTCACCTTGAGTTGCACTTATAAGAGAAAGAGTTGAAAGTGTCTTTCCCAAACCCATATCATCAGCAAGTATTGACCCGTTTCCTTCAGGCGTTAATTGATTGTTAGGAAACTGATCTTTATAGTCATTGAATCCAGTTCTAAGCCAATGGTTGTCCTGGTGCCTCCACATGATATCCAACTTTTCCTTTAACATTCGTTCATTGTCAATCATAAAATTTATTGCTTGAAGTTGATGTGTTTTGAGAACTGTTTTGATTCCTCGGATAAGTTGATCAGCTTTCCAATCTTGAGTACTCTGAGATATTTGGAAAGAGCCTTCAAAAATTACATGCGGGATATTAAAAAAGATAGTGGAGTTGTAGTTCAGGATTGGACATAAATCAATTTGTGCAGAAGAAAATGCTTCTTTAGCAAGACTGATTAGTGTACTTGAAGAAAAGAGGCATCCCCAAAGTTGATACTGATTACCAAAAACTGGAACCAAGTAAGCATGAAAATAGAAAGGCTTCATAGGATTCAAGGCACTTCTTTGGTTTAAATGGTGAGATCCAGAGCCAATGTCACCCAATAGTGGTCCAATGTGCTGACTCTGCACTTGAGAAAGATTACCGACAAGGGTTGGTTTTCTTTCTTCAAATAGTCCAAAAATATGAACATTTGAATGGCCTCACTGTAAAATCGTGGGGGTCGGTGAGTTTTGAAATCTTGAAATTACATTCATATAAATTTGATCGATTGTTATTGAGAACTGTCCAACACATCTGAGACTTGACATATGAAGTAAGAATAGTATCTGAAGATAGTGGTTGTTAAAAGATGAATTGAAGCAAAAAATGAAGAATCAGTTTTGAATAAAACGACAAAATAACTTTTTAGCATATGCTATGCTAAGCTCATAATTCTTTCACATGTATTATTATTATCTTTTTAATAAATATTGGAAGTAAATCAATGATAACTGAAATGAATAATATGGCTTAAAAATAAATCTTGAGCCTATAGAGTAAATTTTGGTTTGTGGAGGAAGAAAAATTTTCTCAATAAAAATGTGCTTTATTGTTACATTATAATCACAAAATAGAATAATTTCACTCTTATTACACTTATTTATGTTTCTGTCTAATAGTAAAATGCTTTAGATGTCAGTTCAAAATCCAAATTGAAACTACTACCTAGAACAATGTCTTGATACTAACATACTTTTTGTAAGTCATTGGACAGACACTTATGGTGATCTCAATAATATTAAAATTGATTTGAATTGTATGTTTTATCAAATATCTATGTAGTCTAGTGTAATAATTGAGATACTACAGTTTAACCTTCTGTTACCAACTTGGCAAGAAAATATATGTAGATATTCTTAGAACGAATATCAAATTTTGCTTTCCACAAGATGGGAAAGTGAATATTATGATATGTTAAGTGATATGTTCAAGCTTTGCTCAATCTGTGCTCAGCTCAAAATTAAAGTAATCACCAAGCTCCAAGAAACCTGTGATTGAGTTTGGTTGAACCTAGGTCTAACTGATTACCAAATCTTTGTCCAATTAATTTAAATCTGGTTTCACAATGAACTCCCAACAGCCTTCCAACAGCTTTCCAACCACTTCCCAACATTTTTAAATGAGGGGTATTGCTAGCAATACCCCCCCAAATTTTCTGTGGTGATACTTGTAAGCCAGAAACAACATGACCTAGGACTTTTATGGATTGAAAACCAAATTTACACTTTTTTAAAGATAGAGTCATGTTAATGTCATCCATTTTTTGGAAGACTTTCCCTAAGTGTTGCATATTTTCATCAAAAGTTTTAGAAAAAACTATCATATCATCAAAATAAACCATCAAACATCCTTCAATTATCTCCTGATAAAATGTATTGTCCAATACCTTTTGGAACACTGAAGGGGCATTCTTAGGGCCAAAAGGCATCCTAACATATTTATGAACTCCCATATGAGTTTCAATTAGCAAAAATTCTTTGCAGGATTTTTCAACAGGTATTTTATGATAACCCTTATTATCATGTAGGAAACTAATAAACTTTGCACCCTTCAAGGTTGCATGTATGGAGTTTATCCTTGGTAAAGGGTAAATATCATCTACTGTGTAAGTATTTAAAGCTCTATAATTTCCACACAATATAGCTTTATCTTTCTAATAAGAGATCAAGACTGGAGAGATGACACAATATTTTGGGGTAACATCCACTTTTTCAATAATATTCATTTTTAATAAGGTAGAAATATTATCCTCAATGTCTTTCCTTTAGTGGGGGAAGCAGGATAAGCTTTTTTCTTCAGAGTAGGATGAATATCACTCAAATTACATGATAAAGAAATTTTCATTTCATCCTTAACAACTTCCAATTCATGAGAATTATGAGCAAAAGCCATAGGAAAAGAATTAACTAAAGAAATTATAGAATCCTTCTGGTCACCAGTTAAATGATCACCAAATGAAGCATTATTTATTTCAAACAATAAATATTTCATTTCCTCTGTTGGTCTCCCTTTACACTGAATCAATGAATTACAAGATTTTAACAGGTGTGCAGAATGTTTTTTAGGGGGAGAAATTTTAAATTTTCTTTTTTCATTAAATCTGTCAGCCTAAATATCCTTAGGACTGAGTATTTCTTATGCTTAAAATAAGATAACCTTAACTAGATTAAGCTTATATCTTAAAAATAAGGTTAAAATAATAATATATATTATTTTATTATATATATATATAATTATTATTCTATTATATAATTTATTATAGTTTAAATAGCTTATCCATGTCCTAATAATACTTATTAAGGTGTTAATGGAGTCATAATATACTTATCTTAAGTGATATGAAGTAATTATTGACATACATAAGCTTATATGTATACATAAATCTCATATTCAGTGAAATATGCAGTATATTATGTATATTTAGGTATATAAGTGGGTTTTAGCCCCTTAATAGCCTATAACCTTTGTTTTTCTGCTTATTTTAGGTCATATGGACGAAATCAGTGGACTCACAACGCCTACAGAAGCATAGACACCTATATCAGGTGCATACACCCAGTTTGGACAACTAAAATTACTTCCTTGGATGGTTATTCACGGATTTATGGGTTGGAAATATGTTTTTGGGTTAATGTGGATGCTTGGGGATGTTATTGGGGGCTTGGACATTTTATTTGTTTCCTTTATATGCTTTTAGTTTCATTAAATCTCTTTTTGATCATTTATTTTACCTGTTTCTTTATGGTATCCGCTTTTATCGGGGATTTCTATTTATGGTATGACTCTGTGTTATTATTAATAGTGATGGAGGGTCCTTACTGGAGGTCTGGGTGTTGAAACTGCTTGAAGTGGACGCCATGGGGAGGTGATGGGCCCTCACAGTGCTGTAATTGCCGGGGATAGCAGTGACATCATCTGGATTGAAGGCCTGTGCACTCCAGTGGATTTGGGTATAAGTAAGGAGGGATTTTGACAGTTTATTATCATCATTCAATTACTACACTTAAAACAAACATTACACTACAATTATTAACATTCAGAAATATATTATAAAGCCCTTATAAATTGATATTATCTTTATAAAAGCTATAACTATATTTTATTCTTCTATTTTCCACCACTAGCACGCATTTAAATCCAAGTATTGTGAGTTTTATTTGAGTATAACTATTCTATTGATCTTCCCCTGAGGTTTAATCACTAAATCATTTATAAATAAGTAGTAGGACCATAAAATAACACTATTATATCATACTTATATACTAGACTGTACTGACAATTGGGGGTCTTTCCTTATATTTTACTTATTATTTAGTATAAGCCTTGGGACGTGATTTTTACCTTAGTACAACTCAAAATTAACCAAATATTTGGGTCTGCTGCATATTAGTGGGTCATCATAACTCATTGATTGCGGAAAAGAACCCTTATAATAATTGTACTAATTTTTTATCATAAAAATTAGATATTTACAGTAGTAACTGTACCCAATATAAACCCAATTTCACTTGGTATTTGGACACCAATATAACACCCAATAAAATTGGTATTTGGCTAAAGCTTGGTAAGCTAATTATTCACCCTTATAGAGGTCTAGTTAAACTTATTATTATATATTTAACAGATTTTTTAGAATTTTTCTTAAATTTTATTTAAATAAATAAAGATATAAATTCAGGGTAAGCTCCATTGCTTTTTTATTAGTAATATAATTACTAATATCTTTTGTCTACTAATTCCACAGAGTTTTTTCCTTTTGTAGACGTAAAATATTGTTATTCTGAACAATATGAGTGCTCCCCAGGATAGTGTAAGTGAACAGCCTGCTTATAATACCAGGTCTAAAGCTAATAAAAACTTTCCAGGACATCACCATGGAGGGACAACAGTACCCCCAGCCAGAAAGCATGAGTATAGAGGAAAAGGACGCCTTCTTAAAAAAGATAACTATCAAAAAGACGTCTCCTCCTCTTCAGGATCAACTGTCCCACCTGGCCAAACAGGTTCTGAAGCTAGAGGAATCAAAATCTCTCATGTTCAAAGAGGTAGAGCAGTTGCAAAACAATTGCAAGGTAGGATTTCAGCAGATGAATCAGGCAATGGCAGAATTAAAGGGAGGCCAGCCCAGTCAATCAAATCAGCAACCCCCTATCCAAGGAGGGTCCACTCACTCCCAGGAGAAAATCCTGGTAGACAAATGGAAATGGGACTGGTTTCACCAACAGTGGACAAGCCACAGTTGCAACAGGGATCCACCCCCTCATCTGACTTCCTCAGCTCACCCTTACAAGGGAAAAAAGCGCCAAAAATCAGGACTGGCAACCATCCCTTGGTAAGTAGCTTACCCTCTCAGATTAGACATAATACTGATAATTACAATATAGGTAATTCTATTGATGTTAAATCTGTACAAAAAATAGAGGAGGATTTAAGAAATTTAGGTTTTAGAGTAGATACACCTGACTTGTCTTTTGTCCATAATAACAGTACTATATACAATGATAATACAGTTAATCCTCAGTTGCAACCACCTACTAGTGAGATGAGAAGTTCACAGGAGAGTGAGAGAATTGAAAAGGAGGACATGGAATATTTTAACAATAATCCAACTGTCCATAGAATTGTTTCAGCATTGTGGAATAGAATGACTGATTGTGAGGAACATACAGTTAAACTCACTAGTGATACAATTTCATCCTTAACATTGAACATTTCTCAATTAGCAACACGTAATAAAGAATTAGAGAAAGAACATTTGTCTCTAACTCTTAAATATGATTCATTGAGTAATAAATATAATGACCTTTCAAACAAATTTTGTGAGTTAGAAAAATTATATGAAACACACTTATTAAAGACTGAATCAAGAACAAAGTTATCTTTTGCCCAGACAAATCAAAGTGTCTCTGAGTTGCTACAAAGATTAACTAAAGTTGAGATTGAAACTGCCAATCTACTAATGAACCAGGATAATCATAAGTATAATCAATATAATAATAATCCTTTCATTGGCAAAAGTGAATCTCATTCCTTCCCTGTACCACCACAATTAAAACCATCTGGTGGTAGTGTCAAATCTGAAAATGTAAGTCACAAATCTGTGCAGGAAGAAATACAAGACCATTTATCAAAAGTGAATGAGTTGTTGAATTTACCTAAGATTAGTGAGATAAAATCCAATCAGAAGAACTGGCCTAAGATAGATCAGTACCCAACTTATGATGGGGAAGCCAGCTCTGATTGGCAACATTTTATTCAAAGAATTGACAACTTGAAATTCTCATATAAGTTACCAGATGAAGAGATAACATCAAAATTAATTTCTTTATTTAAGGATGTTGCTTTATTATGGTTTGAAGCTGTCTTAAGTGAGGGTAGAGACTACTCTTGGGCTGAATGGAAACAACTTATTGAAAAACAATTTGGAGGTTCTAAATTCAGGCTTACTCAGCAGAGACTGTATGAGAAGACTAGGTATAATCTGTTGAATGGTGACAAACCTATGGTATTTTTAATGAATTTAAACAAAATATTAAAAGCCATTGAGCCTCATATGGATTTTAACTTATGGAAAGATAAGATAATATACAAATTACCTATATCTGTCAGAGACATTGTTGTAGCTAGAACATTAAATGTTACTGAATATTCTGACTTTATTAATATTTGCAATGAAATATTATTAAACCATAAGTATGAATCAAGGTATTCCACTTATAAGCAAAATGTTGAACCTGTAAAAACTCAGAATTCAAAAACACTTCAGGAGAAGCAGAAAAAACCTACTGCACCTGTAGTACCTAAAAAGTATGAAACAAATACTTGTTATAAGTGTAACAAACCTTGGGTCAAAGGTCACAAATGTGAGAAAAACATAAATATTGTTGAAAATCAACGTGAATCTGAAACTGAAACTGAAAAAAGTAAAGAATCAAGTGATTATGACAGCAATATCTCATATAGTGATGAAAATGAAGTCTGTATGTTGGAAGATGATTTGTCCATCTTTGAAAATCCAATATTAAATATGGACTCAAATGAATCTTTAATGAATTTTGAGGATGCTGAAATCATTAAGGATATACAAGCTGATAACTTTAGAATGACACCTATCACGGTTCCAGCTATCATTTCTGGTGAAAATGTTAATATAGTATTGGACACAGGAGCTGCTGGTTCAGTTGTTTCCACTAATACATTACAGAAAATTGATAGTGAATATAAGTTTAAGCTTGAACCACTTCAGAATAAAAATTGTAGAGGTTTTGGATCAGTACTACACCCCATTGGTAAATACAAAGCTGCTGTTTTCTTTAAACACCAACATGGTTATGTAAGGGTAACTTGTGACTTTGTAGTAATGGATAATACAAATTGTAGTAACTGTTTTATCATTGGAAATGATATTCTGACTAAATTTGGGGTACAATTAGACCCTGCTAATAACAATTTTACAATTGGCATGAATGGTAAAAGGAAAATTAAAATAAATTCTTTTAACACAGTCTTACACATTGAGTCAGTAACAAATTCCCCGTCTAAAGGAAGAGAATCCAATGAGATGGAACTTCTGGAAACAGAAATTTCAAAAGCATCATTTGGCACTCAGATAAGTGAAACTGAGAAAGATAATATTTTGGAATTAATTAAAGCTTTTCCAATGGCTTTTGCACATGGTACAAATGAACTTGGCCTTGTAAAAGATCATGAAATGAAAATTAGTTTAACCTGTGATATGGATAATATTCCTGCTAGTCTTAAAAAGAAACCATACCCTGCTTCACCAATGAAGAGGAAAGACATAGAGGATAATATTAAGATGTTATTAAAAATGAAAATTCTTGAGAAGGTTGAAACTACACCAAAATATTGTGTAATATCACCAGTGCTGATTTCTTATGAACAAGATAAAGCAAGACTGTGCGGTGATTATAGAGCATTAAATACATTTACAATAGATGATATTTATCCCTTGCCAAGGATTGCCTCTATACATGCTACCCTTAAAGGTGCTAAATATATAAGTTGCCTAGATGGAAATAAAGGGTACCATCAAATTCCTGTTGAAAAGAATTCACAGAACTTTTTGTTAATAACAACACACATGGGAATTTATAAGTATGTCAGAATGCCATTTGGACCAAAGAATGCTCCATCAGTATTTCAAAAGTTAATGGATATAACATTCCATAATGAAATGATTGAGGGATGGTTAATGGTATACATTGATGACATCATAGTGTTCTCTAAAACTTTTGATGAACACTTAATCCATTTAAGGAAAGTATTTCAGAAAATGGATGAAATAAAAATGACCCTTGCATTGAAAAAATGTAAATTTGGGTTTGAATCTTTAAAAGTGCTTGGTCATATTGTATCTGGCTTACAAATATGTGTAGACCAAAATAAAGTGGCTGCAATAAAGAATATTGGCATTCCTCAAAATGTGAAGGATGTACAATCTTTTCTTGGAATGTGTGGTTATTATAGACAATATATAAAAAACTACCAATCAATTGCTGCACCACTGACCACACTGATAAAGAAATCAGAAGCTTTCATTTGGAATAATGAAAGACAACAAGCTTTTAATAAGTTGAAAGAATGTTTGATGACAGCTCCTATCTTGGGATTACCAGATTTCCAATTACCTTTTGTATTATATACAGATGCAAGTTTTATTGGTCTGGGTGCTGCTTTGCATCAAAAACAACTTATTGAAGGTAAAATGTCAGAAGTAGTAATCTGCTATATTTCACGTACTCTGAGAAGTGGTGAATTGAAATATGGTGCTACTCAACTTGAATGTTTGGCAGTAGTATGGGCTCTTGAAAAGCTACATTATTACCTGGAAGACCAAAAATTTGAGTTGATAACTGACTGTAGTGCAGTTAAGTCACTCTTAAACATGAAAACTCCTAATAGACACATGTTTAGATGGCAATTAGCTGTACAAGAATACAGAGGACGGATGACTATTACACATAGAGCAGGAACCTTGCACTCTAATGTAGATCTGTTATCTAGAGTACCTCTGCCTAATAATGATGATAATCCTGCTTATGTTCCTGAGTCAGAGATTATTAACATTTATGGCATTTATATTGTAGATCTTGAGGATGAATTTATGCAATCAATTCTTGATAATTATAATTCAGATCCTGACTTAAGTAAATTAACTACAATATTAAATGATCCATCTAATGCTTCAATGAATGTTTTAATAAAAACATTACCAATTAAGTATAAAGAGGCATTAGAAAAAGGAAAATTTTCCATTGAGGATGGTTTTATATATTACAGGAAAAAATTAAGTAATGTGATTGTAATTCCCCCTTCAATGAAGGAGTTAATGTTAAGTATATGTCATGATGATATATTAGCAGGTCATTTTGACTACCATAAAACATTAACCAGAGTAAAAAACACAGCTTGGTGGATTAACATGTCTGAGGATGTTCAGAAATATGTTGAAACATGTGATTCTTGTCAAAAATCTAAAAGATTAACAGGAAAAAGAGCTGGTTTATTACAACAAATTGAGCAACCAAAAGCTCCATGGGAAATCATTAACATGGACTTTGTAACAGGTTTGCCAATAGCAGGGCATAAGAGTTATAACTCCTGCTGGGTAATTGTAGATAGATTTACAAAGATGTGTAAATTTATTCCTACCCACAAAGAGGTTTCTGCAAAGGACTTAGCTTTTATATGGTGGACACAAATGTTAAATACAGCAGGTTTCCCCAAAGCAATAGTTTCTGACAGAGATCCTAAATTTACTTCTGAGTTCTGGACGTCACTTATGGATGTTTCAGGGTGTCAATTAAAACTTTCTACAGCACACCATCCACAAACTGATGGGCTAGCAGAAAGAATGATACAAACCTTAGAAGATATGATAAGAAGATACTGTGCTTTTGGTCTTAATTTTAAAGACAATGACAAATTCACGCATGATTGGGTAACCCTTATCCCAGGTTTAGAATTTGCATATAATAGTACAGTACATTCTGTCACTGGCAAAAAGCCATTTGAGTTATGGTTGGGTTATGTACCTAATACCCCTGCTAAAACTCTTAATAAGTTACCTAGATTGGATATTCATCCAGGTACTAAATCTTTTCTTCAAATGCAGGAATTATGCAGAAAACATGCTCAAGAATGTATAAATAAGGCTTTTGAGTATGAAAAGAAAAGATGGGATAAAGCCCATAAAGAACAAATGTTCAAAGAGGGTGATGAAGTCCTTATTTCAACGCTACATTTCAATTTAAATGGTAATGTTAAATTGAAGGATCCATTCATTGGACCATTTGTAGTTAAAAAGATGGTTGGTAATAATGCTGTTGAGGTTATTCTATATGCACCTTATGATAGAAAACATCCAGTATTTCCTATTTCTCTTATAAAACCATACCATTCTAATGATACTGCTCTCTTTCCAAGAAGATCAGGAAGGCATAAACAGCAACCTGAAGAAATAGTGGAAAAAGCAGAAATTGAAAAGATACTTAAAAAGAGACACCTTACTAAAGAAAAGGGAGTTGAGTATCTATTAAGATTTAAAAATAAATCAAGTGAATATGACCAGTGGATTCCAGAAAATGAAATCTCTGATCTTAAAAATCTCTTGAAAAAATTTAATTCTAAATAATACTGTTCATTCAGTATATGTATTATAAAAAATTTTTTTTATTTTATTATTTCATTCCTTAAGATTAATTAAAATGTCTTAACATTTTTTTTATTGTTTTTTTTGGGGTGAGGGAGTGTCAGCCTAAATATCCTTAGGACTGAGTATTTCTTATGCTTAAAATAAGATAACCTTAACTAGATTAAGCTTATATCTTAAAAATAAGGTTAAAATAATAATATATATTATTTTATTATATATATATATAATTATTATTCTATTATATAATTTATTATAGTTTAAATAGCTTATCCATGTCCTAATAATACTTATTAAGGTGTTAATGGAGTCATAATATACTTATCTTAAGTGATATGAAGTAATTATTGACATACATAAGCTTATATGTATACATAAATCTCATATTCAGTGAAATATGCAGTATATTATGTATATTTAGGTATATAAGTGGGTTTTAGCCCCTTAATAGCCTATAACCTTTGTTTTTCTGCTTATTTTAGGTCATATGGACGAAATCAGTGGACTCACAACGCCTACAGAAGCATAGACACCTATATCAGGCGCATACACCCAGTTTGGACAACTAAAATTACTTCCTTGGATGGTTATTCACGGATTTATGGGTTGGAAATATGTTTTTGGGTTAATGTGGATGCTTGGGGATGTTATTGGGGGCTTGGACATTTTATTTGTTTCCTTTATATGCTTTTAGTTTCATTAAATCTCTTTTTGATCATTTATTTTACCTGTTTCTTTATGGTATCCGCTTTTATCGGGGATTTCTATTTATGGTATGACTCTGTGTTATTATTAATAGTGATGGAGGGTCCTTACTGGAGGTCTGGGTGTTAAAACTGCTTGAAGTGGACGCCATGGGGAGGTGATGGGCCCTCACAGTGCTGTAATTGCCGGGGATAGCAGTGACATCATCTGGATTGAAGGCCTGTGCACTCCAGTGGATTTGGGTATAAGTAAGGAGGGATTTTGACGGTTTATTATCATCATTCAATTACTACACTTAAAACAAACATTACACTACAATTATTAACATTCAGAAATATATTATAAAGCCCTTATAAATTGATATTATCTTTATAAAAGCTATAACTATATTTTATTCTTCTATTTTCCACCACTAGCACGCATTTAAATCCAAGTATTGTGAGTTTTATTTGAGTATAACTATTCTATTGATCTTCCCCTGAGGTTTAATCACTAAATCATTTATAAATAAGTAGTAGGACCATAAAATAACACTATTATATCATACTTATATACTAGACTGTACTGACAAAATCCCAATGTGAAACAATTGTTTGCTGGATCCAATTTGATACCAAACATGGTTAAAATGTCATTACCCATAATAAACCAATTGCTTAAGTTATCATTTTTCATTACAACAAATTCACACAAAGCTCTGATAAAGCCACCATTATATTTTAAAAAAACAGTGTTTTTATATTTGCTAATGGGACATAAGACAGAGCCATAACCTCTCCATTTTTCAGATGTTATAGGTAACAATTTACTATGATAATTATTATCTACTGAAGCAAGTGCCTTTTCAGACACCACACTACCACCAGCACCAGAGTCAAGAAAAACCTCAACATTTTTACCATTAATGATATCTGGTGCTTTTAAAGGGGAGATTAATATGGAGCTGTCAGAAATATCTTTAATAATTTCAGCATTTTCAACTGAAGATAAATTCATGTTACATGTCTCAGATAAAGTATCCAAATATTGAATATCATGTTCAAAAATTAAAACATCATTGAGGGCATAATCCTCATAAGAGATATTACTATCACAGTCACTTGAAGTCTCATCACTGTAAACTGCAGAAATTTTGGGATCTTCAGTTTGTTCAACAAGATGAATTTTCTTTTCACAAACATGTCCTTTTTTCCATGATCTGTTACATTTATAACAAGTATTAGTTGCATATTTCTTTGGAGAAACTGGAGCAAAGGGTTTACCAGATTTTTCTGGAAGCTTTGGTGAAGGTTTGATCTGGTCATTGGAAGGCTTTGAAGGGTAATTCATTGGTTTATATCTGTGGTTGAGTAATACCTCATTACAGATATGAATAAAAGATGAAATTTCCCTCACATTCTCAGTCCTGGCTAAAATCAAATCTCTCAGTGAGTTTGGCAATTTATAGAGGATTTTGTCTCTCCAAATATCATAGTCCATTTTTGGATCCATAGCTCTACGAACTTTTGATATTTTCATGAGGAAACTAATAGGTCTCTCAGTAGAAGAGGATGTGTATTTAGAATTCTCATATAATCTTTGTTGTGCCAATCTGAACTTTGAACCACAAAATTGATTTTCAATCAATTTTTTCCATTCAACCTAAGTATAGTGATGATTATCCAGCAAGACAGACTCATACTACATAAGGGCAACATTGGAGAATAAGGAAATCAGCTAAGAGACTATTTCTTCATCTGTAATTTTATAAGAATTTTTTAAATTATCAATTCTTTGAATAAAATGCTTCCAGTCAGATGAAGAATCACCATCAAAGGTGGGATATTGATCAATTATAGGCCAATCTTTATGGCTACTTGGCTGTTCAACTTTAGAATTATTCATTGTAATTAGTTCCTGAAGCCTGGATAGGTGTTCAGAAATTTCATTGTTGACAGAAACAGTTGTCTCATGATGAGTATTGAAAAACTTTTTGTGGTCCACAGTAGAAGTTACAGATACTTTGTCAGGCTGTTTATTTGACACATTTAAAGGGATGTAAGAACCACTGTTTTCAGGTTGTTTACCCATATTTCTGAAGGACCTATTAGTAGTATTTTCAATCTGTGAAACATGTTCATCAGGGATAAGAGTTAAGGTAGAGATTTTACCCTCAAGATCAGACAAAGAATTTATCAACCTAGGAAGTTCAGATAGTTGACCATTAATTTTTGTAAGAGTTAAAACATTTTTGTCTTCATATACTAAGAATTTATTACTCAAATCTTGCAAATCATTTTTCAGTGTATTTAATTCTTTATGTAAGGATGAATTTTCCTTTCTTAATATAGCATTTTCATCTACAATGGATTTTAAATCATGAATGTTTTTGTGCAAAGTATAAACTTTATCCCCAAGAGACTTGTAGTCATTTTTCAATTGTTTTTGATGAGCAAGAAAAGTATTTATGGTGTCTTTCAATTTATAATAAGCAGTATCTTGAGCAGATGAACTCACTCTGCAATGTAAATGCAGATTATTCAATCTGTCATTCTCATGTTTCAACAAATCTCTCAGAAGTCTATCTTTGATAAAATTCAAATCAGGAGAATCTTTCAATATTTCCTGAGAATTTTTCTCAAGTAACACATATATTTCAGGGGAAACAGAATCATTTTTAATTGCAAGAGAAGGATTAATTAAAGAAGTTGAAGTTAAATGTAAAGGTTCATCAAATGAAAATTTACTAATTACATCATTAGGGCTACTCATACAAGGAAGCTGTCTCTTAATAGGTTTGAAAGTTCTTTCACCATGATCAACAAGATTACCTGTAGAGGAAGATTTATTATTATAAATACCAAAATTTTTATCAAACAAATCACTCACCATGGCAAGGGATGAAACTTCCCCTGTGCCTTTTTTTTCTGCCTCCCTGATAAAGATGGGGCTTTTGATGGAAAGTTTGTGTCCTGGATGGGCCAGGTTGATGAGCTGGTTGATGCTGTGCATTCTGTTGGTAGTGGCTCATGAGATATTCCCATTTCCACTGCTCTACTTCCAGAGTTTTTTGATTTTGCTGGGTAAAGTTGGTGGTTTGGTGGGACCAATGAGTCTGGTTGGCCTGTGAGGGAGGAGGATGTGCCTGTCTTTGATTCAAGAGCTCCTGCATTTGCCCCAAGAGGGTGTCTACCTTTGCTTTGTATTTCATATTGTCTGTTTTTAGTTCCTTTATGTGACTGGAAAAGTTGTTTACCTGTTGTGACAGGGGAATATTTTTTATTTTTATTCCCTTTAAAGGACCTTCCAGATTTATTTGAGGCTTGGCTTCTTTCAGAGTTGTTAGGGGAAGGGGGTTTACCACTCCTCCTGAAATTTCTATGTCCTGAAGAATTTGATTTATATTTGTCAGTAGAAGAATTTTTATAAGTCAATTTAGAGGAACCTACAGAGTTAACCTCACATTCTACTTCAATTTCATCCACATTTAAGTGACCATGATCTCAGTTAAATTTCCAGACATGATAACTAAAAAATTAATTATTTGTTAACAAGAGTGAACTATTTTTTTCAAAAAGTGGTTTCAATATTTTATAACAATAAGAATATAATTATTAATATATTATTTGAGTTAAAATAAATTGATAATAAAAAAATTTATTAAGATTATTATTTATCAGATAGAAATAAAAATTAAAAAATTATTTATTAAAGTTAATGTGATTTTATTTATAATATAAAACAATAATCACTAATTATTAAAATGGGACAAATACCAGATTATAAATATAGGACAGTCTTCTAGAAGAAGGAGAAGAAAATAGGAAGAGGTAGGAAAATAAAAATAAAAGGATAATAAAAGGAAGAAAGGAAAAAAATAAAAGAAATAAAATAACTAATAAAAAGAAGGTGCAACAACACTTGTGAGTATTGACACAAAAGGGAGTATTGGTTTAATAAGGGTGTTTATAATCAAGAAAGTAATTTCAATCTCAGCTTAAATATAAAGTATAATTTTAATAATAGACTTAAAGCAACCATAAATCTAATTATAATTATTTTATAGTACTTGTAGTTTTATAAAAAGATAATAATAAAAGTTATTTAAATTTGTTTGATAGTGTAAAGTGATGGCTGCCAAAGGGGACTTCCAAGGCCTTTTTATAGGCAAGGAGACCTCTGAAGCGTCTCAATAATGTATATACAAAAGTAGTATTAATTTGAAACAAGAAATTAAAAGAAATTAATTAAAACATAGAAATTAAGTGAAAAAAAATGAAACAATAAATTAAACTTGTGAATAAGTAAATACTTTTCCCACCATAAAGTCCCAGAACAATTAATTAATATAATGAGTAACTAAATGAGTGTGAAACATGAGAACTGTGAGAAAAAAAATCCTAAACAGGTATTTTAGTAAGATGTAAAGGGTTTAATTAAAACAAATAAAATTATTTTCACACCAAAATTTATGTAATCAATTTAATTCAGTATAAAGAAATTTTAATTAATTTTTTTAACTATTTAAGTAATTTAATAACTAGTTTAATTGAAATAAATAATTAATTTAATCATATCAATAATTTAAAGTGAGAATTTTAATATTATTTTATTAAATAAGTGTTTTGATTTATTTAATAATTTTACTGACACAATTAAGGCTCAAAAAAGCACCCAATATTTATGGATAATAATATATGATAAGTTTTATTTAATATATAAATTTTATTAGTTAAATTGTAATTACATTATAAGTAAAATTTATTATTACACTTACAATATATTCTTATAAATAAATAATTATTAATTTAGAAATATTAAATACATAAAAATGTGCTATTATTTTATAGAATATAATATATTTTTATGTAATAAAAAATTTACTTAATAATAAAATAAATATATTTATTATTTTACTTATTTATAAAATGTTTATATAATTCTATTATTCAATAAAATATTTTATTGTAAATACATAAAATACATAATGTTATTCCCTTATATGATTCCAATAAATTATTATAACAATTTACTGGGCTCCTAAGATAGCCTGGCTGACAATAAATGTCAACCAAAATAATAATAGTACCAAAATAAATTGCAATAATTGGGACTAAGCACAAAGTACTATATGTGTCAACCAATATTAAAAATACCAAAATTAATGGTAATATTTGGACTAAGCACAGAGTACTATTATTTTCAACCAATAATATCAAAAATTTAATGAAAAATTAATTTAATAATTTAATCAAAAAAAATTAATGATCTTCTAGGACTAAGAGGTTTGCTCTATTATTGTCAACTAGGAGAAAAAAATTATTAAAATTTTTGATCACTTACAATTAGTGGCTCAGAAAAAAGCTAAGGCACTGTTATTGCAATAAAAATTTAATTAAAGAGTTGATAGGTGCAAAGGTTGACTTACTATAGTGATCAAAAAATCACTTTAAAATGTATAAGTATTTAGGAATATATAAACCTAATATATTGAACCCAAGTTCAAAACACAGTTGCGGAAAAAGTTCAAAAGGTCTTTCAAGGTGGTCCGTGGGTCAAGTCAATCATCCAAAAATTTGCCGTCGTCATTCGGAGAGGCCCCCAATTATTGGTTGGTATGTCTAGACAATGAGGAAGATAGAGAGGAAGATGAAGAAGAAGAAGGAGGAGAAAGAAAAGGAGGAAAGGATGGTACAATAAAAGAGGAAACTAAAAGGAAAGATGTGACAAAGATATAGAATTCTATATAGGACTAATGACATTGGGTAGAAAACTTATACTAGTAAGTACTTTTTATTTCTCTCTGCGTAAAATATCAATCACTAATAATTAAAATACTCTTAATGCAACCTTTAGATAATTATTTAATATTTAAGGGAGATGATTCACTTAAACAGTAAAAATAATAAAAGTATTTAAAGTATGTTAAAGTAATGTAAGTGATAGCGCTGAAGGGGATTACCCAAGGCCCTTTTTATAGGCAAGGGGTCCTGTGAAGTGCCAAAAATTTGTAAGTACAAAATGATAATAGAATGAAAAAAGAATATAAAAGAATAATAATGAAACCTGGATATTGAGAGAAAAATATGAAACAAATAATTAAATCCTAAAATAAGAAGTAATTTTCCCATACTAAATTCCCAATTCCAGTTGATTAAAATAGTAAGTGACTACGTAAATTTGTAACAATGGAAACTGTGAGTAATTTATCCAAACTAGTCATTACAATGAGCCTTAAAATGGTTTTAATTGAACCAATACAATTATCTCATTTTGACACAATATTTATGTAATCAATTCAATCCAAAACAGAAATTAATAGATTTTTTAGCTATTCCATTTAATTAATATCTAATTAAAGTGAGAACAAGTAACTATTTTAATGAATTACTAATTCAAAATAAGAATTTTAATTTATTCTATAAAGTAAGTGTTTTAACTTATTTAATACATTTTCTGACACAATTAAGGGTAAAAAAAGCGCCCAATATTTACGGATTATAAAATATGAGAAATTTATTTAATATATAAATTTAATTAATTAAATTTTAATTATAATTCAATTTTACAATTGTAATTATAATATATGTTTTTAATTAATTAATAATTAATTTTTTAATATCAAATACATAAAAATGCACAATGATTTAAAGAATATATATTATGTTTGATGTAAGTGTATAAATAATTTATTTAATAATAAATTTAATATAATAGGGGGTTTCAGTTCTGGCAAATCCACACTTACAAATCCGCCCTTAAATAAGTGCAGATTTCCGAAACACACTAGCCCCAATACTGGTGGATTTCAAAATGAAATAAGTCACTTATTTCACTCAAATCCGCACTTTCTTAACCAAAAGTTCTGATTTCACCAGGCAGTGTTAGACCTATCTTATGGGAAGTAGATGGTAAATAGATTTTCTATCTTATGTGACAAGCTACTGCTTCTAACCAGGATACTGCTGTATTATTTTTATTTTTTCCTCCTCTAAAAGAGACTCCACCTCACTGCTTCACCTCTACTTGATTCCCCACCCTGCAAATCCACCTCGCTTGCCTCCCATTTACCTCCAATAGAAACACCACTCCTCAAACTTACCTCTCTCTCCATCCCTTCATCTCCACTAGACACCCCAGCACACCCTTTCAACTTTAATTGATTCCTCGCCTTTCAAATCCACCTCGCTTTACTCCCATTTACCTCCAGTAGAAACCCCACTCCTCAGACTTACCTCGCTCTCCATCCCTTCATCTCCACTAGACACCCCAGCACACCCTTACAACTTTAATTGATGCCTCACCTTTCAAATCCACCTGGCTTCACTCCCATTTGCCTCCAATAGAAACCCCAAAACACCTTTTTTAACCAAATTTGATGCCCCAAGCATCAAATCCACCTCTCTCCCTTCCTCTTCACCTCCAATTGACACCTCATCACCCAAAAATTGGCTCACCACCCTCTTATGTGCTTCTTTAGTACCTTGAACATATATTTAATTTGTCCACATTAATCAAGATTTATAAAAAAAGTTAATATTAATACAAACTATCACATTAACCTTTACTTATAGACATCATTATAGAGAAAAAATATATATTTCAAAAATTTTGAATGTAACAGGACTGTAATTTTTGTATTCAGGAAACTTACAAAAGATTCAGGTCAATAATTTTCCAATATTTTTTGGGAACAAATTTACTTTTTTACTTATTTATGGCATGAATGATAGCTCTTGGCCCTTTTGACATTTTTTTGTGGATGTTTTATACTGGTGTGGCATCTTTTATGTTGGATGCATCACGGAAAAAAGCCTGAAAACCCTTAATTAGGGCCGGAAAAGTGCTGATACAGGCAAAAAAAGTATTAAATAATTTTTGGCAAAAAGGCCAAGAATTTATGGTTTTGCTGAATATATAATTTTACAAATTAAAGTGACTGTTTGTCAGACTTTTAGTTACTTTTTGGAGATGCTTAATGGTGTGAAATACAATAATTTTTTTATTCATTGGTTCATAATTTATTTATGTGTCTAGTGGAGATGAAGGGATGGAGAGCGAGTTAAGTTTGAGGAGTGGGGTTTCTATTGGAGGCAAAAGGGAGTAAAGCAAGGTGGATTTGAAAGGCAAGGCATCAATTAAAGTTGAAAGGGTGTTCTGGGGTGTCTAGTGGAGATGAAGAGATGGAGAGCGAGGTAAGTTTGAGGAGTGGGGTTTCTAGTGAAGGTGGAAGGGAAGGGAGAAAGGAAGATTTGAGGTGTAGTGGAATTGGTGGGAACACGAGGGAAGGATAGGATCAGAAACTTATGTTAATTTACAAAGGAAATATTTACAAAAAAGGAATAAACCATGAATGTAAAAAAGAAATGAGGGTGTGTAGATAGAAAAAAAGGTTAAGTGTTTGCCACCAAAATTAAGTAGAATAGAGTGAGGAAAGACTTAAGGATGGAATCATGAATTATAAGTCATGTGACTTTCTTAAAAATCCATCATGGATGTAATGAGTTTAGGATCAGGAATTAGGAATGGAAATTGGGGTATAAGAGGCGGGATAATGTATTATCGTGCGTTCCTTATCCACTAGCCCTGGGGCTAATGGATAAGAATCTTCTGAAATTAATAATGTCGGATCCGGGCGAAAAAAATTCCTGATCCCTAATTGCGGATCCCTGAACATTGATACCCCCTAATGAATTGTGGGATGCGGATGTAGATTGGCAGACATCAATTGTGAACTGTAATAAAATGTTGAAAATTTTAGGAAGGGATGTGTGCCAAGGATTGATGGGTAGGTAGCGAGGAAGGTCAGTGTGTCACATGTGACAGGGATGTTTTGTGGCCAACATGTGGTTGTGAAAAAAACGGGAAAAAAGTGCTGATTTGAGGTCATAACTGACACCGTTTTTTGAAATAAGTGACTTTTTTGCAAAATTTAAGTGCGGATTTGCCAGAACTGACACCCCCTAATATTCATTTCACTTATTTTTAATAAAATGATTATATAATTTTTTCATGTAATAAAATATTATTTCAACTACATAAAAAACATCACTTTATTTCTTCTAATAAAGTATTATACATTTTACTGGGCTCCTGAGACAGCGTGGCTGACACTTTTTGTTGCCTTTTTCATAAAAAAGCAAAAAATGAACTAGCATGAAACCAAAAAATCACAAAATAAAACTCAAATACATTCAAAATTATTTAAAATTAAAATATATAACTATTCAATATGCAACATAGGGGGTGGACTTGCTACCAAGTCCACAACTTGAGCTCAGACAGAACTCAGATGGAACTCAAACTGAACTCATACTGAAATCTTCTTTAACTCCACCTGAAACTGTTCTGCTAAGTGGTGTTCATCCCTGTTTGTATTATTCCTTTTTCAATATCTTAATTTATGTTCAAGCTGTAATGAATTCAGGCTCAAGGTTGCAGACTTGCTAGCAAGTTTGTCCCTTATATTGAGTGGTGATTGATTGTTTTAAAATAAAAATTTAATTAATGATAAGATATAGCATCTAATAATTTTAAAATTTATAATAATTGAATACATTTTATTGTATTATGTTGGGGTAATATAGCTATATAGGAGTTCCTCATTGAATAAGCCTAGATATCTGTGTGATTAACAATTTGAGATTAAATTTACTAAATTATTATTTTTTGTTTTATTTATTTTTCAATGGTACTCTATTGTTTTTAAAGAGATACTCCAGAATTTTAATCCATTTTAAATTTAACAAAGATGATAAGTAGGAGTTCTACATAAATAAAATCATTAACTAATGTGAGTGCACTCTAAAATTGAAAAAAATGGGAGGAAAAGCTTTCTGGCTATTCAGCTATCCTGTACAGAAAACATAATGTTAGTTCTTCATAGAGTTTCATCTAAGTTCCTCATATTATCTGTAACTGAAAAGAGTTAAAATTAAAATCATCACTATTAATGAGAGCTTAAATATCTACTCTCAATAATAATACATATAAAATGGATAAATTAAGTTCAAAAAAATCTTGCATTTTCATTGATTAATTTTAAAATTTATTACAACACTTCTTAGAATAAGTTTTCTATTTATATTTAAATTAAAATATTAAGCCTTTTGGGATCAAATAAAAAATTCATAATTGGTTTTCAATCTTAAAAAATTGAATTTGAGACATTCTCCACAAACTAATATATTTTTGTGGCAATGGATGTTAATTTATTTATCTAGTAAGAAGTAAATTTTCCCCAAAAATTGAATGAGCTATTCTCAATAGGAAAAAAATTGTCACCTTCTAGTAGGTGCCTCCCCCCAATGGAGCTACCATAATTCAGTCAAGGATGAGAACCTGCTAGTATTTTTCTTCTTCTTTTCTGGTGTCAGGGTGTCAAGGAGTGCTTAATGATTGGGAAAATAAACAGGTAATTCTAGCTAGTTGTTTTATAACTCACTCACAATAGTAGCACAGACAACAAAAGTATTTATTCACAAAGTAATAAAAATTTATAAAAATTTAGAAGGTATAGTAGCTTTAAAATTATCAAATGTGAATATTGAAGTAGAATATAACCCTAGGATTTTAAATAATACAGTAGATTTTATATACAGAGATTTTAATCATTGAAAATTGAAATATCCTATTCTGTATATGCAAATTAGATGTTTAATAACTTTCTCATTACCAGGTACACTCCACATGTCAAATTAAATTACAATCTTATTCCAAGTTTAGAAATTAATGATTGAAGTTAATTTCTTGTGCGTAATTTGATTCAATTGAGACATAATATATTTGAGTGAGGAAGACCATCATAAGGTATAGTAACATAATAAAAATAAATCTTATGATTTATGTCCATTTAATAATATAGTAAGGTTAAAAAGAGGGTAAAATTGGCTGAATAATTTAATTTAATTAATTAATTTTTGTTACTTTAATATAATAACATATAGTTACTGCATTAAGAATTTAAATTTAATTAGCTTTCTCTGCTCAATTTTCAAGAAAAAAAAGAAATATACATATCTTTCAATAAATACATTGAATTATATAATTTAAAATAAGATAAATTAATTCAAATAGGGGAGATTTAAATAAAAAATATAGGATAATGTAAAAATTTTGAAATGCACAAATTAAAGAAAAATATTGATTTGGTGACCTATATGGATACTTGATATTTATTCTCAAAATATAGCATAAATGAAACTCAAATAAAAGTGAGTATGACATGACCACAAAAAATAAGGTGGGAGCTTTATATCAAGTCTGATATCAAATTGAAATAGTCTGATTGGGTTCAGTTACAGACTTTCTGAAAGGTTCTTCTAATATTTTGTGGTGAATGTGGTATAATGATACTTAGAAAATTTAGTAATATTCAATTAAATCATACACTGAGTGCCTACTAATAAATGACTGTGATTTTCATTAGAAGTGAATGAGAAAAACCTACGAAATTAGTGAATTGTAAATTTAAATTAACTAGACAGCTATTGTGTTATGCATAAGCACTGGAGATGAAGTTACTGACTGGTTACTGAGAGAGTACTGACTGGCTACTGAGAAGTGACTGACTAGTTACTTAGAAGTAACTGACTGGTTACTGTGACGTTGTAGACAATCCTATAGTACTAGCTATAGGCTTTGACCAAGGGAGTTGGAGAAAAACCAGAGAGAAAATCCCCTGTCCCTTTAGAAAAATAGAGTGAGATTTAATTGCTAAAGTAAATTCATTCCTGTTTTGCTAAACCCCTTTTTCAACACACTTGACTGCTTGATGAGCCAAGAAAGTAGTCCCCAGATAGACTACCAGACCAAAGAACTGAAATGTAGAACAATGTCCACACCAGAGACAGCAAAGATACTTGATGTAGGCTGCAAATCCACACCAGAGACAGCAATAATACTTGCTATAGCTTGAAAGACTATAACAGAGAAAACAGTTGCCAAAGTTAAGTTAAATGAAGAACTCACTTGCAACAAACACAGCCAATTGTGGCCAGAAACAGTGAAAACTGAGTGAGGAACAATGATATCACCTCCGGATGGTTGTATGATGATTAAGGTTGCCCCAAACTGTCTTATTCACTATTTACAAACAAACCACTAACTAAGAGCCCATGCGCACCCACCAATCTGGCGCCTGTACCTGCCAAATTGCATAAAAAACCCTCCTGGAGCGCTCCCCAACCTCCTAAAACAGAGGCGGGAGGGCCGCCCGATGTCGGAGGTGCCACCTGAAGCGGCCCGGCCTCCCTGAAGCCAGAAAACCAATAAAAACAACTAATCTACTTAGAAAAATTAGCTACAACTACTAAAACCTTTAAAACACGGAATTTCACTATAACAACATTGGGACATGAAATATAGAGAAAAATTAGCTCTATCCAATGGTACTAAGCACTTAACCCTACGACTTAAGGTTAGCCGGTAAAACACGAAAAACAAAATTAAACAGCAATCTTTTATAAATGAAAAATGAGGAAATGACCCCTTAAAACTTAGAATATGAAAAATGTCTTCAAGACATAAAATATAGAGAAAAACTGGGGCTATCCAATGATAGTACCCACATACCCACAGACCCAATATCCACGGAATAAAACCAGAAAAAAACCCAATTCCTTAACAGATGTCAATTAAGACATGCACAAACAGCGCCAAATCACGCAACAAAGGCCCCTGCCAATGTTGGAAGACCACATCCTCCCTCCAATTAAGAATGTCCACATTCTTTCTTCATCAAACCACCATGTTTAACCTTCTTTCCATATCTTCCTCTGAAATGGATCCTTGCCAATACTGCATTGACAAAAATTTAATCTGCACCATGACACCACCTGTCCATCCATACAGAACGTCCTGCGAGGTCTGCCAATCTAGAAAGAAGACCTGCTACAGACCTGGTCCATTATCTTCTGCAACAGATTCACCTCCACCTCAACCTGGTCCATCTTCTGCCAGCACCAAAAGATCTAGGCCATCCATCCTGATACCCAGATTAATCAAAAAGCTTCACCCTTCCCAGATGAGTGCCACAACCCATAAAACAACTAGTTCCACCATCCCTGGTCCATCTGATGGTAAAGAACTTTCATTTCTTCCTTCAACTTTAAAACTGATGACTTCTCAGTTCCTCCATCTTCTGATAGTGATGATAACAATGTAGGATCCATTGCAGCACCAACACCATACCACTTGCCCACTATCAAGGCCAAGTTCCAACAACACACATCTCAACAGAAACAACTTCTGCTTCACTACTTCTAATTCACTCCTGCTAGAGATCCACAGGACATTGAGAACAGAAGACACCTCATTCACCAGTTCAAGGCTAATTCTGAACACTTCTTTTCATCTCTTGGTTCCCTCTGTAATTCCACTAGTACTTGAGTTTGATTCAGAAAAGAAAGATTGACCACCCCCTCTATAGGATATAACCACCAACAACCCTCAGTTTTAAGTCTTGGGGGACCATCCTCATTTTCTAGTCTTGGGGGACTAAAAAAAAACCCTCAGTTTAAAGTCTTGGGGGACTCAAAAACCTAAATCATAAACCCAGAACCAGAGATCAACCACATTAAGAAACAGAGAAAAAACTAACATTCTGGGGTAATTGTAAATAGAGCTTCCAGCCCATCAATTACCCTGAAAATTGCCTTTGCTAAATTTGGAGGCTCCCCCTGTGGATACCCTCCACCAATCTTTCAAAACCAACTCCAACAACAAAACCCATTCCTCAGTTTATAGTCTTGGGGGACTGAACCAACAACAATCCTCAGTTTAAAGTCTTAAGGGACTAACACAGTGTTCAGTTTAAAGTCTTGATGGACTAGTCTTGAAAAAATCTTGAAACCAGCCAGTTTAAAGTCTTGGAGGACTAACAGAACCCAGATTTCAGTTTAAAGTCTTGATGGACTGGTCTTGATAAAAAAATATTGAAACCAGCCAGTTTAAATTCTTGGAGGACTAACAGAACCCAGATTTCAGTTTAAAGTCTTGATGGACTGCCGGAATTTTGCATAAAATAGATGCAGCCAATTTCATACAGAACACCTCTACAGCCAACCTGCTGAACTTCCACCTTCACTTCATCATCTACCCATCACTGACAAAAAATCTCCTCCTATTCCTTTCCATCATCTTTTCTCACCACAGATCATGGCTGGATCTCCTGATGTTAACCCTTCTACTCTCCCTTGCTTCACTGCTCCCAAGGACTATGCCTGCAAACAGTGCATCCACATGTGCAGACCTTGCACATTCACTCTTCCAACTCTTGAAGCCAAAATTCTACAACATGGCTTGTGATTCTTGCTATTCCAAAAAGAAAAGATGTGACAGAGATGCCAACTACCCTATTCCTCCTCCTTCACCTTCACATAAATACATCTCCAGATCCCCTACCAGATCCCCAGAGCTTGGCCCTTTCTCTTCCTCTTTATCTTCAGCACCTTCCAGAAGATCCAGAAGCTCAGCTTCCAGAACTCTTCCCAAAATACCAGTCTTAGATTCCCAAGAAACTGGTTTTATCTCTGCCAAATTAGCTCCAAAAGCTTCAAGATCAGCTCCCAGGCGGCCCGCCTGCCTCACTAGACAGTGAAAATCCAGCTCAAAACCTCCAAAAACAACCGGAAAACAGCCAAATTCAATCAATCAACGAAAACAACTCTACACAATCACCTCCCACTGCTCCCAGAGCAATACAGCCAACCCTTCCAAGGTCCAAAAACTCCAAATTTTCCCAAACTTCTAGGAGACCTGCCAGAGAACCCCAAGCTGAAACCAGAACACCCAACACTGCACCCAAGCAACAACTTTGTCCCCAGCTAAGACAAAGAAACTACACCTCTCCTCTGTCAGCCAACTATTCTTCTGACAGTTCCATCTCTTCAAAAGCTCCATCCAGAAGAGATCAATCTGCTTCCAAATCACCCTCTCCTTCTCCATCTTTTAACAACCCTGGTACTCCATCACCAGCACCTCCTCCAGCTGAATCCAACAGAAATAACAACCACAACAACAACAACAATCCCACTGCTCCAACTAATCCCCAGGAACATCAGCCTCCTAGTTCACCTTCTCAAAATCTTTAAGAGGAGGACCAAGAGAATCCATATCTTTCCGTGGTTGATCCACCCACTATGACCATTACAAAATCTTCAGAGATCCAAATTCAAGCTGCTTACAAATTTGATGAGCTTCCAATCTGTAAGTACCAAATTAATTCATCCCATTTCTTCAACAAAAATAATTACTGATCCAATTCTTCTTGTCTAGTTGGCACCCCTCCTCCTGAATCTATTATTGGAGTTGGCCAACCTCTTGAAACTTCTTTGACCCTGGATTATGGAGACATGAAGAAACACCTAAGCACCATGTGTTCCAACATGCTAAAAGCCTTTTCCCTCCATGGACCTTTGAATGACTTCAAAAAATCCCTGAGAAAGCACCTGTTGGACAACCACTGGAAAATGTCTAGGATCATTAAGAACACCCTCCAGCACTCCATTCCTGCCTCTTCTTCTTCCTCCTCTGAACTTCCCTCTAATCCAATTCCTGACAATTACAATCCCTATAATCTCTCCAGAAGGATGCACTTCAAAGAACACAGTGCTTCCCACAATCCCAACAAAAAACAAAAATGACATCACAATCGGGACCAGCCTCCAGAAGCTTCATCATCAAGACAATGAGCTCCTGAAAAAATATTATAAACATAATAATAATATAAAACAATTAATAAAAATAATTTCAGAATTTTTTTTTTTATCTACTAATATACTAAAATTAAAAATTAATAAATAAAATTAAATGAAATAACATAAATGAAATAAAATAAAATATAAAAAATAAGACAAATGGTATCCCCCAGCCAATTGATGAGCTGATCCCCTGATACCTTACCCACATCCAAGTGCACCTTGATGTGGATACACAATTAAATATTTTAAATGATTAACAGAAAACAAACATCAAAAAATTTAGAAATTCAGAAAATAATAAAAAATAATGAAACACAGAAACACATGAAATAAATAATAAATAAAAAAGAAAATAGCATTGCCCGGCCAATTGATGAGCCTTTCCCCACCAATGCTTGCCCACATCCAGGTGACCCTGATGTGGTAACACCCTATATTTTTGATTTTATAATTTTAAACTACCCCCATAAAAACATTAAAAGAAAAAAAGAGAAAAAAGAAAATAATCTAATACTGCTATCTAGCAAAAACATAACTGCAAAATCAAAGAAAGTCCAGCTCCATAGATGGTCCAATAAGGGAAAGTCCGATCCATAGAAATGATCACTGGGTGGGCTCCCTCCAATAAGTAAAAATGATGGAAGACCACCAGTGATCCACCACCAATCTGAAAAAACCAAAGATAAAGAAGCCAGTCCCAAACCAGTTTAAAGTCATAGTGGACTTGAAACCTGAATAATAAACAACAGAACTAGAATTCAACTAGGAAAAACAAAAGACTTGAGACAGACATTCTGGGGTAACTGTTCTACAGGGCAGCCAGCTCATCAGTTACCCCCACACTTGCCAAAATAAAATCTAGAAGCCCCCCACTGGGTACCTTCTAACAAAAACACAACATTCAACACAAAAAAAACCAAAACCAATAAGAGTGAAGAGTCCGGCACTTGAAAACCAAAGGAAAATCCAGTTTAAAGTCATAGAGGACTAAAACCTGTGAAAAGAAACCAATACTAGGGTTCAACCAAATTAAGAGAAAGGGTTTGGAAAAAGACAATCTGGGGTAACTGTTGATAGAGCAGACAGCCCATCAGTCACCCCTACACTTGCCAAGATCAAATCTAGAATCCCCACCCATGGGTACTTCCTAACAAAAAGTTTTCAACACAAAAGTTGCTCTTCAACACCAAAAAAAAAAATTTCAAAACAAAAAGAACGTTCCATATTTTATCCTCATTGCGGAGTCAATCTTCTTCATGCCTAGTGCCTCTGGGATAAAACCTCTTTACCTGGTCTGCAGCCACCCTCTTTTTCAAGACTGCACCATCCAGCTCTTCCAAAACATAAGAACCTCCAGATTCCTGAGATCTGACTCTGTAAGGTCCATTCCATCTGTCAGAAAACATTTTTCCCCACTGACTCTCCAAACTTCTATTATACACCAAAACCAAACAACCAGGTTTCAAGGGATTCCTAAGTCTATGAGCCAACTTCTTGTCCCAGTACCTGACTGATTGATTCCTAATCTTCATCATTCTAGAGTATGCCTTCTCTTGACATTCCTCTCTACATTCCAACTGTTGCATCCTTGCACAGAGCAATTCTTCTGTTGAGTGCACGTCATCCCAATCAATTCCAAGATAAGAGACAGCTTCTAAGTTCACTGGTAGAATGGCTTTCTTAACAAACATTAACTCATAAGGAGAATAGCCAGTTTTCCTCTTCACAGTGACCCTATCAGAAAATAACACCAAGGGTAAATAATGCCTCCACTTTTCAGAACTATCTCCGCACATCTTCACCAAAGCATTCTTGATAATTTGATGGCCTCTTTCAACCATCCCTTCAGCTTCAGGATAATACGGTGTAGCCACTCTAACTTTAGAGCCAATACTAGTCACAGCTTCTTTAAATTCGGCACCAAACTCTGGCCCGCCATCAACAGTCACCAACTTCATCAACCCATACCTATAAATCCACTCCTTCTTCAAAAACTCTGCCACATTCTTGGCAGTCAAATTAACCAGAGGCACTGCCTCAACCCAACCAGATAAATCATCCCTAGCAACAATCAAGTATTTATACCTGCCCTCTTTAATATGGACAGCATCTAGACTGACCCTTCCAAAAACAGTTGATTTGCCAGTAGCACGGCCAACCTCTTTAGGTTTCAAATGACTTCTTCTTTGACATTCTTTACAAGATTGAACCCAACCCTGCACAGCCAACTTCATACCTGGCCACCTAAATCTGTCTTCTACTCTTCTATAAGTCTCCCCAAAGCCTCTATGACCAAGGTCTTCATGCAAAGACTTCAAAACCAACTCTTGACTCTTCTTCTGAGTCACCACCACTTGAGGTTTTGGATGTCTCCTCCTCATCAACCTCCTTCCTGACACATAAAATCCAGGACTCTTCTTCTTGATTTCCAACCAAGTATCATCATCACAACTATCTGGCCTCTCCAAGGTCAACAGATATTCCACCAAAATAAAATAAAACCCAGACTGACCCCAGGTCTCATCTTCAAAATCCAACAAAACAACATCCAAGGGTACAATTCTGTCATCAAAATTACCAGTATGAACATGAGCCAATTGAGCAGCCCAACCAGGACACCAATCCTTAAATTTTGGCACATCCTTCTCTTTCCACTGAACCTTGTGAGAATCCAGTTCACTAAAAAAAACACCCTTTACCAAATTTGAGCTGTCCCAAACAACAACTCCATCTTCATCAACAAAAACATCCCGATCACCAGAATCAAGATCAGATCCAGCCAGTTTAGCCTCTTGGGGGAGGTCAGAAAAACCTTCAGCACCCTTTGTGCTGGCCCTAACCACTGGAACATCTTCATCAAACTCTTCAGCCTCAGAATCTTCATCTTTAGGAGGCCTCCTTGATAATCCATCAGGCATAGTAAAAGTTTTGCCTGGTTTGTGTACCAGGTCAAAAGAAAAATTTTGAATAAATGCCACCCACCTAGTCATTGGAGCATTTGGAAGACTAGGTGTATTGATCATCTGAACCAAAGATTTTGCATCCACCTTCAGCTCAAAATTCTGCCCCCACAAAACCGTCTGTAGCTTCTTTAAAATTTTTGCTACACCACACAATTCCAACTTAGGTTGAGAATACCTAGATTCCACCTCATTAAACACCACAGACTCATATCTTACTGGCCTGACCCTCCCAGTCTTATCCTCCTGAGACAAAACAGCACCAGCAGCAATATAACTTGAGTCCACTGCCAGATAAATTTTTCCAGCACCAACACCGTAATCAAACTTGTGAAGAACAATATCTTCACCAACAACCTTTTTCAAATTCTGAAAAGCCTCTTCACACTCTTCAGTCCATTCCCAATCTGCATCTTTTCTGGTCAATTTCCTTAAAGGTGAAGCCAACAAAGAAAAATCCTTAATAAAAATTCTGACATATACACATACACCCAAAAATCCCCTGACTTCAGTAGTATTTTTAGGCCTTGGCCATGACTGAATTTTATTAATCTTCTTCTTTGCCATAATCCTTCCCTCTTTACATACCACATGACCCAGAATTTCCAAAGCAGGAACACAACAACATAATTTTGACCCTGAAATGGTCAAACCAGTCTCTTCAATCCTAAACAACACTCTCTCTAGAGTTATTGCATATTCCCACACAAACCTCCTTATGCCAGGGTTCTCCGCTAACACCTCATTACCATAATCAGTGGATGGTCCTTTAGTTCCACCATCATCAATAAAAATACCAGCATGAGTAGGAACCTCATCCCGCAAAATCCAAGCCATCTGTGCTTGATAAACTGCCACTGAATTAGTTTCTCCTTGAGGCAACCTAGTGAGCTGAAATCTTCCCAAAGGAGTCTCAAAAGTTGTGAGAGGTCTTGAATCCGTATGGAGTTCCATCTCATCATAACCACCCATAATATCACCCAAACCAAAACACACCCTTCCAGCAAAAGCTTCAACAAAATACTCTGCACTTGGTGGCATACCAGCATCCTTGATAGTGACTCTATTCAAGGCTCTAAGATCATGAACCACCCTCAACTTCCCATTCTGCTTCTTCACACAGAACACCGGACTTGAGTAGCTTGATGTCGATTGTTTGTATAACCCAGTCCTGACTCTTTCCCTAACAATCTCCACAAAATCCTCTCTAATAGCGGCTGGAATCGGAATAGGTTTGATTTTCCAAGGTTCATTACAAACCACCGGAATCAAGTAAGGTTCCCCATAAGAGTGCTTCAATACACCCCTTTCCTCCTCAACAAACGCCACAGCCTTTTCCCTTAGCCCAATAACGTGCAACAACAACTTCTTTTCTTCTTCAGACAACCACCCATCAGGACCAAAATTAACAACCTTCAACCTTTCCACGGTCACCCTAGCCGTCTCTAAAAATTCTGGAGGATTCTTCACCAAAGGAGTAAAGTACGGATCTCTTGACAAAGGAGGTCTCTTCAAGGGCGGATTCAAACCCACAGGCATAGGCTCATTGACAGGCCTAATCTTCTGCACTACCTTCTTATACTTTGCTGCTCCACCTTCAACTTGAGGGATCTTCAGGAAATCTTCACCACCAGACCTGGAACAAAAACCAAGGGTTTCCCCATTGCTCACATGTGTGGCCAAGGTAATGTTTTTGAAAGGTGTAGAAGAAACCCTAGCGGTGCACAATTGGGAGGACTTACTTTTACACCCCAATCAAACCACTCCAAAACTTTTCCGCAATTCCAAATTTTCATCTTCACTTCCGTCTTCCAAATCTTCAAATCTTGATTCATCTTCAGAATAAACTCTTTTAAAATTTTTCAGTTTAGCCTCATGCTGGAGGCCCAAAAATTGATCTTGATGATATTCTCTCTTCATACTTTTCTGCAGTTTAACCTCATGCTGGAGGTCCAAAAATTGATCTTGATGATCTTCTTTCTTCATTATCTTCAGATTATTTTCTTGATTTTCTTGAATTACCTTAAAATTTTTTTCTTCTTTTCTTGAGTTTTCTTCTGACCTACAAAAATAACCAGGGGTTTCCCCAATGCTCACAGGTGTGGCCCAGGTAATGTTTTTGAAAGGTGTAGAAGAAACCCTAGCGGTGCACAATTGGGAGGACTTACTTTTAGACCCCAATCTCACCGCCCCAAAACTTTTCTGCATATCTTTCAATAAAGATATATAACCAATCTTCTTCTTTGAACTTGAATTAAAAATAATTAAGAATCTTGAGAGAGAACAGAGACTTGATAAAAAACTTGATGAATACTTGCAGAGAAGAGAAACATTAAAAAGAGAAAGTTGAAAATCCACTTAGTATAGCTCCAAGGGAGCTGACCTACTACAGCCTGGGATTTCCTCATCTTGGGGAGAGGTTGTAGCACTAGGGTGATCAGCCCTCATTACTCTAAAAAAGACAGACTCTCAATAGAGCCTGGGCCACACTCCAAAAAACCAGAGGCAGCACCCACTTCCTTCCTTCTCCTGCAGCAGTCCATGCACTGGCACATTGAAGATAAACCAGGCCTGGTCTCCCAACCATCCTCTCCAGGGGATGATAACCTCATGTGAAGCCTCCATTCATCTTCACCAGTCAACTTCAAACTGATTCCCAAATCAAATTGATAACCAATTCTTGCCTGAAAATCCATCAAGAATGGCCCACCCAAAACTGCTTTTACATTACCTTTAGCAATTTAAAAATGAACCTTCCCTGAGGCTCCACCAACATCTAACTTCACAAACTCTGAAGTTCCAACCAATTCAGTGACATGACCACCGATCCCTCTCAAATTCCCACCAATACCAGTTTTGATGGGGAGGCCCAAATGAGTTGCCTCAAACAAAGAAATCAGGTTTATCTGAGAACCTGAATCCACCAATGCCCTTGCCTCCCTGCCATTCAGAGTGACATTGAAATATCCCAGAGGAGCAGAAAAATGAGTTTCCAACCCCTCACCAAACTTTTCAGCAGAATCACAAATGTATTCTACCTCCCCAGAAGAAACTCTTCTCCTGGTCAACAACTTTTTCTGTCTATCAGCCAACCCTGGACTGATAGCATACAATTCCCCATAAGATAGAGAAACCTGACCCTGATTCATCCTTTCCAGGACAGAGTCCATAACATTAACTTGACCAGAAACTACTGGCCTCTCAAAGTGAGCCCTTGGCTTCACCACCTTGGTCCTAGAAGCTTCTTGAGGACCAGCACCACCAAAAGGTTTACCATTAACAGGAACCAAACCAGATCCCTCACCAGAACCTCTAACTCTAGGAGGCTTTGGCAATGAAGCCAAAGGGACATCCTCCTCAGATTCAGAATCCATCTCCATTGGCATTGGCTCACCATTCATGTCCAATGCGCCAAAACTAGGGGGGCCCATGTCAGCCATACCCTTCTGCATCTTGTACAGCTCCTCTTTGCTGTACCTCTTCCTAGCTGCACTCAGCTTAGGATCCACCTTTGAAGAATTTGGCTTTGGTTGGGCCTGAGAACTGCTCTTAGGCCTTCCCACCTTCCCTGCTTCCACATCATAAACACCAGCCAAGCATTCACCACTTGACTGCCCACCACAAGAATACAACTCCAAACCACCAAAGGAAGTAGAAAAAGAGACCTTATTGACCTCCTTCCCCTTTTCCTTAGTATCCTCATCCTCCTTACCAGAAGACCTCCCTTGATCAGGAATCTCCTCAAACCTTGACCTCCTTTGATTGAGACCTCCCCTTCTCCTGACCAAATCAACAGGAGCCTGCCCCTCACTGGGCTTAACAAAAGAACCATCAGGGAACTTGAAAACCCTGCCATCAAATTCCACCTTTCCTTCAGACACATCCCTGTTCAATGCCCAACAATCATTGGACCTGTGCCCCCTCCTGCTGAAATAAGAGCAGACCCAAGGATCACTCCTACCAGCTCTCCTATCAAAATCTCTAGGCTGAGAAGGTGCCTTATTGACCTTCTTAGCCTCCTGAACAAAAATATGTAGCTGCTTTGTAAGATCAGCAACTGCTCCACCATTGGGTCCCTCTCCTGTTTGGGAACCTGCACCAAATTCTTCTCCTCCTTCTTCTCCCTAACTTCCTCTTCAGTCAAAGCCTCGCTGACTTTGCTGGCATACTTGGCACACCCCTCCTGATAGGTGTCCACAGCCAATAACTTCAAATGGGCCTCAACAGCCTCCTTCACCTTATCTAAGGCAGGAAACTTCTGGTCCCAATTAGAAAGTTTCTTCATCAATTCCTTTCTTGACAACTCCTTCAACACATTCATCCTGACATCTCTAGCCAGGGCAGACCAAAAAACATCCTTGGCAGCATTTTCATGTGCCAGCTCCTCCACTTCCACCAAATATTCCATCACAGGATCAAACTGTAGCAGAAACTTCCTGTAACTATGCAAGTTACCAACACCACCATAAGATTTCCATTCACTGACAATCTTGTTCAGATCCACCATAGTGAGCCTGACACCCCATCTATCTACCATCTCCCTACACAACAATTTCCAATCCCTCTTCTTGTAGCCAGACATGGCCACAATCTCCTTCTCCACTGACCTATCACCAATGAAGAAGATAATCTGCTTTACCATGTCCAGGTAGGAAGCACCATCCACTCCAGAAGCAGTTTCATACTTCTCTAGAAACCACTTGACATCCTCCCCATTAAACTTGGTACTATGCCAAGTTTTAATCCTTACACACTCCCTAACCATCACTGAAGGAGGACCATCTCCCCCACTGACAGTCACCACAGGAATAGCAGAACCAGAAGCCATTCCTCCAGACCAAAACACCAAAAAGAGCCAACCAAAGAAAACAAAGATTCCAAAGAACTAGCAAGTTCTACCCCACGTTGGGCGCCAGAAATGTAGACAATCCTATAGTACTAGCTATAGGCTTTGACCAAGGGAGTTGGAGAAAAACCAGAGAGAAAATCCCCTGTCCCTTTAGAAAAATAGAGTGAGATTTACTTGCTAAAGTAAATTCATTCCTGTTTTGCTAAACCCCTTTTTCAACACACTTGACTGCTTGATGAGCCAAGAAAGTAGTCCCCAGATAGACTACCAGACCAAAGAACTGAAATGTAGAACAATGTCCACACCAGAGACAGCAAAGATACTTGATGTAGGCTGCAAATCCACACCAGAGACAGCAATAATACTTGCTATAGCTTGCAAGACTATAACAGAGAAACAGTTGCCAAAGTTAAGTTAAATGAAGAACTCACTTGCAACAAACACAGCCAAATTGTGGCCAGAAAACAGTGAAAACTGAGTGAGTAACAATGATATCACCTCCGGATGGTTGTATGATAATTAAGGTTGCCCCAAACTGTCTTATTCACTATGTACACACAGACCACCATCTAAGAGCCCATGCGCACCCACCAATCTGGCGCCTGTACCCACCAAATTGAATAAAAAACCCTCCTGAAGCGCTCCCCAACCTCCTAAAACAGAGGCAGGCGGGCCGCCCGACGTCGGAGGTGCCACCTGAAGCGGCCCGGCCTCCCTGAAGCCAGAAAACCAATAAAAACAACTAATCTACTTAGAAAAATTAGCTACAACTACTAAAACCTTTAAAACACGGAATTTCACTATCACAACATTGGGACATGAAATATAGAGAAAAATTAGCTCTATCAAATGGTACTAAGCACTTAACCCTAAGACTTAAGGTTAGCCCGTAAAACACGAAAAACAAAATTAAACAGCAATCTTTTATAAATGAAAAATGAGGAAATGACCCCTTAAAACTCAGAATATGAAAAATGTCTTCAAGACATAAAATATAGAGAAAAACTGGGGCTATCCAATGATAGTACTCACATACCTGCAGACCCAATATCCACGAAATAAAACCAGAAAAATACCAAATTTCTTAACAGATGTCAATTAAGACATGCACAAACAGCGCCAAATCACACAACAAAGGCCCCTGCCAATGTTGGAAGACCACACCGGTTAATTCTAGTAGCTTGGCTGACACTCCCTCACTCTAAAAAAAACAATAAAAAAAATGCTATGATTTTTTCTTTTTATACTTTTTTAGTAGAGTAGGAAGATTAGATATCTCCTTCCCAGGTATCCAAGAATCATATTCAGATGATTTATTCTTGAATCTCAATAAGTATTCTGTACCTTTTTCAGCAGTGACTATTCTGTCATTTAGAATTTTTTCAATTTCTGCTGTTTCAGTGATTTCATTTGGGGTTTTCTTTGGTCTTCCCCTCCTTTTTGGAAATAAATCACTATTGGATGTGTAAGGTTTCAGAAGAGATATTGGAAAAACAGGATGTTGTCTGTCATATGGAGAATACAAAATAACCTCAACTGCATTATCTCTAATCATTCTTCTGACAACAAATGGACCAACAAATGAATCTTTCAATTTGTTATTACCTTGTAAGTTGAAGTGGACTGTAGAAATCAACACTTCATCACCCTTTTAAAAAGTGTATTCTTTATGGGATTTGTCCCATCTCTTCTTCTCATATTCAAATGATTTTTCAATACATTGTTGAGCATGATTTCTGCATAGTTGTTGCATTTGAAGAAAATACTTTACACCAGGATGTATATCCAATTTAGGTATTTTGTTATTGAGAATTTGGGCAGGAGTGTTTGGAAAATATCCAAGCCAGAGCTCAAAAGGCTTTCTTTGAGTAACAGAATGAACAGTGCTATTATAAGCAAATTCCAACCCAGGAAGTAATGTAACCCAATCATGAGTGAATCTGTCATTGTCTTTATACTCAAGGCCAAAGGCACAATATCTTCTTATCATGTCCTCTAAAGTCTGAATCATTCTTTCAGCTAAGCCATCAGTCTGTGGGTGATGGGCCATAGAAAGTTTCAGATCACAACCACAAACATCCATCAGAGACATCCAAAATTCAGAAGTAAATTTAGGGTCCCTGTCAGAGATTATGGCTTTAGGAAAACCAGCAGTATTAAACATATGAGACCACCATAAGAAGGCTAATTCTTTAGTGGAAACATCCTTGTGAGTAGGGATAAATTTACACATTTTAGTGAATCTATCCACAATAACCCAACAAGAGTTATAACTGTCTTTTCCAGCAATAGGTAATCCTGTTACAAAATCCATGTTTATTATCTGCCATGGTGCATCAGGAGGCTCAATATGTTGCATTAATCCTGCTCTTTTACCAGTTAATCTTTTTGATTTTTGGCAAGAATCACAAGACTCAACATATAATTTTATGTCTTCAGACAAATTAACCCACCAAGCAGTGTTCTTAATTCTGATCATTGTTTTTTCAAGATTAAAATGTCCAGCTAATATGTAATCATGACATATTTTTAAGATGATTTCTCTCATAGAAGGAGGAATAACAATAACATTACTCAACTTTCTCCTATAATATAGATATCCTTCATCAATTGAAAATTTACCTTTTTCCAAAGCCTTCTGGTACTTTGGTGGAAGGGTTTTAATTAATGCTTGTATTGAAGAATTCTTTGGATCATTTAATATGGTGCATACCTTTTTCAAGTCAGTGTCCTTATCATATGAATCCAGAATAAGCTGTAATAGCTCTTCCTCCATATCAACCACATATATCCCATGTATATGAATAATTTCATCCTCAGGATCATAAGCAGGATTAGAGTCATTATTTGGCAAAGGTAACCTAGATAACATATCCACATTTGAGTGAACAATACCAGCCCTATGAATAATTGTCATTCTCCCTCTGTACTCTTGAACAGCCAGCTGCCATCTGAACATATGTCTGTTTGGTGTTTTCAAGTTTAAAAGGGATTTAACTGCACTGCAGTCAGTGACAAGTTCAAATTTCTGGTCATCTAGGTAATAATGAAGCTTTTCTAGAGCCGACACTACAGCTAAACATTCTAATTGAGTAGCACCATATTTCAATTCACTATTTCTCAAGGTTCTTGAAATATAACAAATTACTACTTCTGAAACTTTATCATTTATCACTTGTTTTTGATGGAGGGCAGCACCAAGACCAATGAAACTGGCATCAGTGTACAAAACAAATGGTTGATTAAAGTCAGGTAAAGCAAGAATTGGTGCTGACATCAAACAGTGTTTCATAGTGTCAAAGGCTCTTTGTCTTTCACTATTCCAGACAAAAGCAACATCCTTTCTAGTTAATTGGGTAAGGGGTAAATCTATGACTTGGTGATTTTTAATATACTGTCTATAGTATCCACACATTCCCAAAAAACTTTGGTGCTCTCTCATTGTTGTAGGAGCCTTCACCTGTTGTATGGCTGCCACTTTGTTCTGGTCAACACATATCTGTAAGCCTGAAACAACATGACCAAGAGCTTTTAAAGAATGGAACCCAAATTTACATTTCTTCAAAGAAAGTGTCATATTTATTTCATCCATTTTTTGGAACACTTTACACAGGTGGTTGAGATGGTCCTCAAATGTTTTTGAGAATATAATGATATCATCAATATAAACCATCAGCCATCCTTCAATTATCTCTTGATGGAATGTGTTATCCATTACTTTTTGGAAAACTGAGGGGGCATTTTTAGGGCCAAATGGCATCCTAATATATTTATAAATACCCATATGAGTGGCAATCATCAGAAAGTTCTGAGAATTTTTCTCAACAAGTACCTGGTGATATCCTTTATTACCATCCAAACAGCTGATATATTTAGCACCCTGTAAAGTAGCATGTATAGAGCTGATTCTAGGTAAAGGGTAGATATCATCAACAGTATAAGTGTTTAGTGCTCTATAATCACCACATAACCTGGCTTTATCTTTCTCATAAGAAATTAGGACAGGTGAGATAACACAATATTTAGGTGTTTCAACTACCTTTTCAATAATATTCATTTTTAAAAGGGTAGAGATATTGTATTCAATATCTTTTCTCTTTGTGGGAGAAGCAGGATAAGGCTTCTTCTTTAAACTAGGTGGTATATCAGTTAATGGGAAAGACAATGAAAGTTTCATTTCCTCTTTAACTAATCCCAGTTCATGCGACCCATTAGTAAAGGCCATAGGAAAAGACTTTATCAAGTTAATGATGGAATCTTTATCCTCACCAGAAAGTTGTTCTCCAAAAGAGGAATTGTAAATTTCAGACAAAAGGGCATGCATCTCTTTTGTAGATCTTCCTTTACATTGAACCACAGAATTACATGTGTTCAATTCTGGTTTCAATAATTTTTTAGGGGAGGAAATCTTAAATTTTCTCTTCCCATTCATCCCCATTGTGAAACATTGGTTTGAGGGATCCAATTTTATGCCATACTTGGTTATAAATTTCATTCCCTACAATAAACCAATTGCTTAAGTTATCATTTTTCATGACAACAAAATCACAAATAGCTCTTACAAAACCATGGTTATATTTAAAAAACACTGTGGATTTGTATTTACCAATGTGGGACAAAACAGAGCCATAACCTCTTCAATTTTCAGAAATGATAGGCATCAGTTTTGATTTATAGTCTTGATCCACTGAAGCAAGTGCTCTTTCAGAAACTACACTTCCTCCAGCTCCAGAATCCAGAACAACTTCAATGCTGGTTCCATTAATCAAGACTGGTGCCTTGAGAGGGGCAATAACAATTGAGTTATCCTCAATGTTCTTTATGATCTCAGCATCTTCAACTGTAGATAAAGCATTATTATCAATATCAATAGTATTTAAATAATGAATATCCTCTTCCAGCATCAAGATTTCTTGTTGAGATTCATATGAAATATTGCTGGCACAATCACTTGACGTATCATCCAGTTCTACTGTGTCATCAGCATGCTCCTCTGTTTGTTCTTCAGTATTTATCTTCTTGTCACAAACATGGCCTTTCTGCCAAGGCTTGTTGCACTTGAAGCAAGTGTTTGCTGCATACTTTTTTGGTGCAACAGGGGCAGAAGGTTTACCAACCTTTTCCAGAGGTTTCTGTTGATAAGTGGAGGGTTACTCCAAAGGGGTCCTAGGAATGAATCTTATGGCATCATACTTGTTGTTTAAAAGGATCTCATTGCAAGTATTAATGAAAGAAGAGGGCTCTCTGGAGAACTCAGTCCTAGCCACTATCAAGTCTCTCAGAGACATTGGTAATTTATAAAGGATCCTGTCCTTCCATAACTCAAACTCCATATTTGCGTCCATTGCCCTTAAGATTTTTACAAGTTTCATTAAAAACTCAATAGGTTTATCAGTAGAAGAGCTATATCTAGTTTCCTCATACTGCCTTTGTTGAGCCATTCTGAACTTGGAGCCACCAAATTGTGCTTTAATCAATTTCTTCCAATCCTCCCATGAGTAGTCATTCCCATCCAGGAGAACAGATTCATACCACATTAGGGCAACATTAGTAAACAAAGAAATTAACTTGGACACAATTTCCTCATCTGGGAGTTTGTAAGAATTTTTTAAGTTATCAATTCTTCAAATAAATTGTTGCCAATCAGAGGAAGAATTGAGTAACAAGTACAACAAGAAAATTCTTACAAACAATGAGGTGGAGGTGAAGGAATGTATGGGGTTTAGAAGTAGAAAACCAGAGAGATGATAACGACGGATAAACAAAAAAAAAAGGGAACATGGAAAAAGTCATGACTAGGGTCATGTACTGGGCTCAACCCGGGCCATTCCATGGTATTGCCCTGAAATGCACCCTGGTATGGAATTGGGTTACAAAACTGAACCAGACGTCTGGTTCACCATTTTTTCCCCTGTGATCCAATGTTATTGTATTTTATTTTATTTCATATATTTATTGATTTATTTTTTGGTGTGTGTATGTGGTGCTATTAAAATGGTTGAAAAAAAATTAACTAACCATCAATAAGGAAAAAAAACAAAAAACAATCTACTCTAGACGCTTTTTGCTTTTATTATTATTTTAATTTTTGATAATCTTTTTTTTTCTAAAAAAAAAAAAAAAAAAAAAAAAAAAAAAAAAAAAAAAAAAAAACTTTAAGCATCAATAATTGGCTGTAAATACACTCTCAAGTTTCTTATCACTCCAAAAAAAAAAAAAAAAAACTTATAAATCACGCTTCATGTTTATATAAATATCAACATCGCAAATCATTCAACTTAAATATAGCCCGCTAAACAATAGTTGCACGATCAATTTTAACCAAAAAATAAAAATAAAAAAATTACAGTTAAATACAAATCATCTTGAGTCATGAATGAAATCACACAAGTTTTCTGGCATGTTCCACTTTTCAGACATTTTTATTAATTCAAACACTTTTATTTATTTGGCGTTGCTGATAACTAAGTTTCTGTCAAAAAAAAAAGTTAATTCTAAAAAGTAAGTATATAAAAAACGAATAAATATTGCGAGAATATCTTTATAAAAGAGTGATATAAATTTCATAACAATTCGAAAAACTTCATGCTTCCGATCAAAACGGCAATGTAAAAGAATCTAGTCGACCGTGACCATCAGTCTGAGAATGAAATGAAGCCAGTTTCGCCGCTCCAAGATTTTTCCATCGAATGACTCTGTAAATCAGGTATCAGTTGTTTGCCTTGACTTTTAAGAATCCGCTGATGCGCAAGTCTGTGAAAAGTATTCAAGCTTTGATAGAACTTGAGACCCGTGGGATGGGCTTCGATTCGGTGAAGGAAGTCTACACTTAATTCTCGAATTGCTTCCCAAGGATGAAACAAGCCAAAGGCAAATGGAAGAAGCCCACCCAAGTGAATGGGCAAGTGAGACAATAGCTATCATGTCATAAATGGTAAAAAGATGAAAAGAGAAAAGGGTTTGCTGTGTTGTTAAAGACAACTCCAACAGATTTAATAAAAAGAAGCTGAATCTTTACCTCGACGATCTCTTGGTCAGTTCGAACATGGTTATCTAAAGTTTCAAATATAGCTTGAACCTCATAAGGAGACATATTGCGCTTGACACGAAACTTTGCAATTTGGTGCTGGAGATCAAAGTGGAAGTTACTTTTGTGCCGGGCGAAACGCTAGATATTAAGATAGACCACATCAAAAACAAAAATTAAACTAAACGGAGCGGGGGGGGGGGACAGGGGAGAAAAAAAAATGGTAACCATTTGATACAATTGATATGACTTTGTTTTCCACCATCCTTCAATCCTGGGACCATTAATCAGCATCTCTTTCTTCAAAGTTGTCTCATCAAAAAATACAGTCCCCGCCCCTAAACTTGCATGAATATCTTTGTCTGGACGAGCTCCAGGATGACGTGAATTAAAGGATTTTGAACTTGTGCCAATGGTAGTGATACCTAAATTTTCTTCTTCACATTTAGAAGCAACGCGCACAAACCTTTGAACGTAATCTACAAAGCGTGCGCGAATGACGGTTTCTCCGAAATGAGACTGGATGGCATGCAGAATCTAGGCAAATGGAAAGGAAATATATATATATATATCAGATACACGATCAAAAACATGACATTACACATTAAATATATCAGAAGCGTGGAACAAAATAATACCTCTTCCATAAATGCAACATCATGACAATCACGATGAGTATCGGCTTTCGCTGTCGCTTGGGCAGACATACCCCCAAGACTGTTTCCCATCAATCCAGATTTGTCATCCACTAGAGCAACACCTTTGGTATTGCTAACTAAGCCACCAATGATCCCCCCAGTAAGAGTGGTCATTTCAGTCATAGATCTTTCAGTCAATGTAGGTAGGAAAGTGGTTTGGCTGGTAGGAGAAGGCATAGGTAAATCTTTTGAAACAATTATTTTTCCAGTTTCAATATTGCAAAATACGTCCCATGACTCGGTATGGAGTTCAAAAATCGGATTGGTAACGCCAGCAATGTATCCAGGTCTAAATAGATAAATAAAAATGAGTAAATGCGAGATGGAAAATAAGGGCTGACCAGCTAACAGACTGAAAAGCATAAAGAAATTTAGGTTGGATAAACATAAAATAAACTAACACAGCTTTGAAGTCTTCATAAATGGTTAAATTTGAATATGGAAATGCTCTTTCAGCGAATCCTTCAAGCACACCACCACATCCACTACCTAGTGCACACGCAGCAAGAACCATCTGCGCCACCAAATTCGCCGGTTGCCCGTGTCCGAGAAAGACAACTCTTTTTTCTGTGACAAGAGCATTGAAAAGCAGAATGATAGGATGTGTGTATGGACCACTTGTAAAAAGATGTGGATGGAGCGGAGGAGTATAGGTGAGAGCATTTGGATTAGAAAAGGTTTGGATCAGTTGGATCAGTGAGTACTAGAAGGTAGATCATAATGGTGATCAGAAACACAACAAAACAAACACGTTACATCATAAATCTAAAGTCTGAAATAGAAAGAAAATTCTCTTCTAAACATTATAACATACCTCTCCTACCTCCTCAGGGAATGTTTGAAGTGGAATCCGAACTGGAATACTTTTTCCGTAATATTGAATTCTAGTATCATAAAAATGAGTATCTTTTGGTTTCTTGGGAGAGGTACCTAAAATTGAAGAGCCAGGATTTAAATTGGATGAAGAAATATTATTTTGTGAATCTGCACGGAGACCGAGATCGATAAGACCTTGACTAAAACTACTTTGTCGACTATGAGTGGTATGAGAATTTTGAAATTTGTTGCAGGTAATCGAACTAGAAGAATTTCGATTATGAGATGACTTGCCAGTCCCTTTAAGATTTAGATCAGGAAAATTAATGAGCACAGGAGCTTGGTTGGAGTCAGCCAGAGGCTTGAAAGATGAATCCATGGATGCAGAGAAGCTGTTAACAGCATCGGACACAGCAGCGCTAGAATGGGAAAGTTTAGAAGAAGCATAAGAATCAGAATGGGGGCGATTAGGAAGGATGAATTTTTCTTCAAATAAATCTTGACGCTCAGAGCAGCGAAGAACAAGTCTTTCATGGTAGTTAAAAGAGGGCAAGCCAGCTGTTTCCATAGAATTGATGGCATCGAAAAGATGGGCTAAACATTCAATCGATGGATTGAGAAAGTAGTCTTCTAGGGCCAGCAGTAAGATAGGCTAGAAGCACACAAGAAAACAAGAGTGAGTGGATGAGAATAAAGTAACCAGAGAGGGAAGAGCCCAAGAAAAAAACCTTTTACCTTAAATATCTGGATATAAGGAAGTGGCGAACAAACGGCTAGGGCCTTGCAAACAGCGCCCCTGGAACCAATCAGAGCAAGCCAGTCATCAGTCTGAGCCCTTAGCAAAATGGTGATACTACTGACCTCCGAACAGAGACGTCTTTTTTAGTAAGCACAAGACTGATAACATAGAGGAGTTTATCTGGCTGAACATGATCTGGACGAGATGAGGAAGTGGGATCTGAATCAGAGCCAGTTTTGCGGATACTGAGGGAAGGAGTTTGGTTGAGAAAAAAAACAGTCCAATCCTCTGCCCGGTCATGAGCGCCATCTGGAAGCATGAGGTCGGCAAGCATGCTAAACATGAAAGGAAAGGGGTAAGGGAAAAAAAAAAACGACATTTAATATGGCTACAACGCAAATCAAGAGCTGAAAAACAAACTGTTCCGACGTTCCGGTGGGATGAGGATACTGATGCTTGAGGCCGCTTCCCGAGTCGATATCGAACTCGGCAAGAAGAATGAAGGCCGCATGAGGCTCCGATGCAGTGGAAGGGCGGGGAAGAGAAGACGAAGAGGAAGACGATGAAGACAAAGATGAAGACAACAAGCTCATTCTTTCTCCCTTTTTTTGTTTTTATTTTTTTATTTATTTATTTTGAATTTCTTTTCTTTTCTTTTTCTTTCTCTTTCTCTCCTTCCTTTTCACTCGTTTCTTCTCTTGGTTGCCCTGCCTACTGGTAAGGAAGTTTTGATTGACAGCGTCCAAGGATGAAGGTGAGTGGAATAGTGATTTAGATAGCGGTGGCCTGTGCCTGTGCGTTGGGTGAGCTGTTGCGCTCCTTCACTCACACATAGCTGCCATCCCACATTGATAATGTCCCACCAGTGGTGAAAGAGATTGACTGATTTATACCTTTCCCATCAAGTCAGCTACTTACACAGATTGCTGCATATTACTCATCTATTCTTCTCAGGAATTAGTTGCAATTAAGTTTTGTTTGGTATTGATGAGATGATCTGCTGCATCCAAATAATCACTCCTCTAGCTCTTGGACTCCAATCAATTCCATATCAATCTACTCACTATTCGCGTTGTAAACCACTGTTTTATTTCAATTTTCACTCAAACAAGGTTTTGATAATATCTTAAATTGATAGTTACAGGTATGAACATTGGATCATATTTGTGACTTTTTTTCGATGTAATAAGAAAGACATTTACCAACTATTTATAAAGAATATATGTAGGAATGGTTACATTTCTAATATCCCCTTCAAAAAATAAAATAAAATAAAATAATATAATATAATATAATATAATATAATATAATATAATATAATATAATATAATATAATATAATATAATATAATATAAAAGAAAAGAAAAGAAAAGAAAAGAAAGAGAGAAACAAACTAAATTTGAATGAGCAAGAAATCTTTCATTAATTATTTTTTATGATTTTTCAACTCGGTGGAAGTCTTGATAAAACCAGCAAGTGACAAGGCATCTCTTGCCGCTTGATTGATGTGCTGAAAATAAAATAAAATAAATGAACATGAGAATGAAATAGAGGTTACGAGAAGTTTATTTATTTAATATTTGATTTTATATTAAATCAATTTTAGTGTGCAGAGGAGTTTTTGTTCATAAACACTGAGGCTTACATCAAGTTCAAAGTTATATATATATATATATATTGTTAATATATAAATATATGTAAAAGGGACAAGTCTTACCTTGAACCGGTCAGCCCCTAGGTGAATTCCCCCATACCAACGACTAACACAAACGAAAACATTATCGATATCCTAATTGAAGCCGAATTCCATTTACAAAAATACAAAAATGAATATATAGATATAGATATTTTTTTCAAGCTATTATTATGATTTGAGATATATTTAGATCGTTTTGCTTACTAGAATGTCAAGTAAATGAGCAACACGTCGTCCAGCTGCTGATTCTCCATCATCGTCATTATCTAGTCATTTTTTGGTTTTTTATTTTATTTTGTTTGTTTGTTTGTTTTTCGCGAAGATGGTGGAAGATGATGATGTAAGAAAAAAACTGATATGAAGAGAGGATTTAAGCATTAATTACCTTGATGCAATCGACCATCCACACGACATCTCCAAGCCAGGATATTATGGCTAAAGTATATATGTATGAATGTACACAAAAAACAAGAAGAAAAGAAAAATCCTTTGAGGATAAAGTCGTTACAGCATATAACGCGTAGGAGGATAATAAAATTTACGTAGCACCTAGAGGGACAAAATATGATTTGAATGAGTGATCGATTTTAAATGGTCCATCATTTCAATCTAAATCTTTCTTGTAATTTCAAACACACACTTACGAGCGATTTTCTTGTCAGATAAGAGATGAGATAAAATAAGAGACACCTATTTTATTTTATATAATTTTTTTTAGTACTTTACCTTAAACATCAGGCTCTTTAAGCTTAATACTCACTTCTGTTGGTGAACTCAATGTTGCAACATGCCCAACAAAGCTACTTTTTCTATCTATTATAGGTTCGGATGAAACCAAATTCCATTTTTTGAGTATGTTGAGATCAATAACAACTGTGGGTTCCATTTGACTTAAAATGTTTTCAGATTGGATATCTTTCTTAACTTCTTGAATCTGTTCTGATACTTTTAAATCGTCTAATTGTTGATTTCTTTCTTTATCTGATATATTCGTTTGTTTAGCTTTTACGGTACAGAATTCTTCAAGTTTTCCTTTGGCGAATTCTAATCCATCGAATAAGGCGACTGAACCTGGTACCCATTGAACTCCAGTAGCGAATTGATTTGAAGAACTATAAGCATGTTTAATTATATTTTCCAACTCTTGATCAGATCCAAACGGACCAATGTACTTTGATAATAACTTTAACATCGGAGGGGATTTATCAGGATAATCTATAGGTATAATAATCAAAATCGTTACTTTTGCCCGTTCCATATGATTAGATTGATTCCCATGAGTAGGTATTTCAACATCCAAATGAAAAATAAGCTCAATTGGTGTTTGTTCAGTTTTAATATCGGTTAAAGATTTTAGAATGATAGAAGAAGAACCATAAATCGCTTCAAGAGATTCGAGCTCTTCAGATAAATCTAAACGTGAATGAGAAAGTGAGTGAATTAAATGTTTCAATGTTGGTTCTGATCTAAGGGAAGAACTATTCATCACTAGCTTCAACTAGAAATTTGCATTCGTTGTGTTTAGTACTTGAGGTGAGTTCCGGAGAACACCCAATCCAAATTGGCAAGAGTTACAGCTATGTCTTCATTATATATCACAACAATAATTCGCCAATCAAGTAATTTATTACAATCAAAGTAGTACATCTTGCTGTTATTCTTGGAATCCTAATCAACCTGACATAATATTTTTACAAAGCAATACCACAAAAAAAAAACTAAAAATTAAAACAAAGTGTTAATCAAAAAAATTTACCGGGAGAGGCAGATATTAAACATTTTCCAATCAACATTTTTTCTGATTACATTCATACAAAATTTCAAGAAAGATGGTGGAAGTCTTCAACAAAAAAAATTTCTTTTTTTTAAAAAAAAAAAAAAGAAAAGAAAAGAAAAGAAAAGAAAAAAGAAAATGGTGACAGTCAATTTTTTAAATATACTAGTAACTAGTATAAACTTAGATATCTCTATCTTTTATTATCTTGATTTAATCCACCCTATGCTATATAATTTTCATTTTGCGTCCTCTTATCAGTTGCCACATTAGCAAGACAGCATAAATAAATTACAAATCTATGTTGAAAATAAAATTCTTTTCTTCACAAGATGCTTTACTACAAAACATGATAAAGCATCACCTGTACCAGCTCTTTACTGTTAGTAAACCCGTATAGGAGACTCAGTCTCCCCGTTATGATGACTCATTATCGTACATTCAACCATTTCACTAACAGGAATCTCTTCCAATGTACCATCTAGACATACAATATTTATCTGATCTTCTTCCTTGGTCTTAATTAAAAAAAAGTAGAGCAGAACAAGTAAAATAATAATTATAAGAAGAAAAAGAAAAGTCAACCTATGAACTAGATATGTATTTTTAAGTCAAAATAGATAAAACAAAACCTACTGGCTTCCACCTCCAACCTCCACATCGATAGTACTCGACGACTGCTTCACCATCATTAGGAGAACCATCCTGGCCTGATTCAAATTTCATGTCAAGGTGAGCACCTGATTGATAAGCCTGTGTCATAACTTCCGTAATGAGCTTTGCAACACCTGCGGAGAAGGCTGGATCATCATGCTTCAAGGATTGGAGTTGAGGATCTCTGAGGGGTCTAACCATGACAATGTCGATAGATGATTGAAGGGGAGGAGCAGACGAAGACAAGTTTGCAATATGGCTTGGAGAACGAAGAGGGGCAATGAGGAAAGAGGATTCCAATCTGTCGATCAAGCAAGATGTGAAGTAAGAAAAAGGGCCAGTTAGGAGGAAGATTCCGTTGCTATGTGATTTGTCTGAAAGTGATACCCATCGCTTAGATCGAGTATCGTATATGTGAACAGGCAAATAGCTTGGCGGGGGAGAAGAGGAGTCTTGAGTTTCCACAATGGATGAAGGAGGACTTATAGGCAAGAGTTCAATGTCAGCATGCCAGACACGATGCGCATTCTGGTTAAAAGCATGGCGAAAGCGATCGAGTCCTTGAATAGGTCCTGATCTTAGTAATTCTGCGGATTTGAGGATTTGTGCGTGAAGGGCGGTTGAGATGACGACATGAGCTAAGAAAGGCTGAATGGGATCAGAGTCAACAGAAAGACAAGATACGCGAGCGAGGGTAAGGGGAGTGGGGGGAGGGTAAAGGGCCGAGTTGGTGGTAAGAGAAGGGTTTGGGAGGGAAGAATTGGCGAGGATGGCATGGAGAAGGCTTGAGAGGATGTGTTTTTGGGGATAAAAGGGGGAAGGTGTGGGGTGTAGGGCATGGAAGAGGGCGTTGGCGGTTCCAAGAGGAATGAGGACGAGGTTAGTGGCAGGAAGATGGGAAGGATTTGCTTGGATAAGACGATTGAGAAAGTGAGAGGTCGTTCCATCGCCACCGACGAGGATGGTGATGGTGGAGTGAGTGGAAGAACAGGTGGAGGTGGAGGTGGGAGGAGAAGAAGGTATGGGATGAATTCCGGCAAAGAGCAAGAGGGGAGAGATAAGACGGGAAAGAAAGAGAGAAGCAGCATGGTCGCCAGCTTTGGGATTTGAGATGAGACGGAAGGAAGCAGCAGGGGAGGCGATGATGGGCACATGATAGGTGCGGACGATGTTGAGGATGGCGAGTGAGGGCGGGGCGGAGAAGAAGGATGGGGGAAGTGAAGATGAGATGTTGGTATTAAGATTATTGTTGATATTGGTATTAATATTATTGTTGATGTTGGTATTAATATTATTGCTGTTATTATTGTTGTCGTTATTATTATTGTTGATGTTGTTATTGTTGTCGTTATTATTATTGTTGATGTTGTTATTGTTGTCGTTATTATTGTTGTTGATGTTGTTATTGTTGTCGTTATTATTAATGTTGCTGTCGTTATTCTTGTTGTTGTCGTTATGATTATGATTATGATTATTATTATTATTATTATTATTATTGTCGGTGTTTCTGTGATGAATGCTCTCTGTGTGCTCACTCTTAGACACTCGCCCCAGCCAACACAATCCACCTTTAGTGCTGCCCTGCTCACCAGGGACAACGTAGAACAGAAACTCTCGCCCTTCTCCTTCTTGTCCCATCTCAAGTGTCTTTCGCTCTCTGTCTAGCAACTCCTCCCTTTCTGCTCTTCATCATCCTATCTATATTGCATGTCCATCTTGCATGTCTCGCTCTCGTCTGGGAAGATCAACTTTGTTGAGCCCACATTCAACCATCTTTGTCAACTCATGAACCCTTCCTTCACTTTGAATCTCAAAAAACCTATACATATAATCTTAATGGTATCATTTTCTTGACATCATTAAACTCTACTGCAAGGTCATTCGAATATTAACATCACACTGGGTGCAAACAGGGAAACATTACCTCCTGCTAAGTGAGAGATGTTGTAAGGGGAGTCACCAGGAAAAAAAAAGGCTGGAACCTGCTAAGCAGCTGCCTCCCCCCAATCGAACTACCATAACTTGGCCGGACAAGTGTTCTGGCTACTTTTCATTTTACAGCAGCACCATAAATGCTTGGCCTTTTTGCCAAAAGTTTTTAAGACTTTTTGGCCTGGCTCAGCACTATTCCGACCTTAAATAGGGGGTTTTAGGCTTTTTTGGGTGATACTGTCAGCCTGTATGTATCCAGGACTGAGTAAAAAGTGCTTATAAGTTATGTTAAACACATGAACTATACATGGGAACAATAAATAAGAGTACACAAATAGTATACATAAGTAAAATTATGATAAATACACAAAAAATGCCATTATAACACCTTATATACATGCATATATCCACCTTTTATAGGTCATATGTACTTAATATTAAGTTGGAATATGTTAGGGTAATCTTAAGAACCTTAAGTATAAGGCTACATAATTTTTAAGTACACTTAAAGCTGTTATATTCATTGTTTTACGCAAAAAACAAGAAATGCGCTTTATTTCACTTAAAAGTTGACTATATGTGCTATAAAATTGATAATATCAAAAATGTGCTTTGACAGATCAATTGGGCTCATTGAGGACTATTGATTTGGCTATTTAAATGCATAAAAATAACACTTTTAAAATTTGGTGTTTTTTATGCCAGAAATGGCTTCTGTGTACTGGCCACATACTGCCTGCTTTTTTCCCGTGTGAATAGCTTCATTTTTAGCAAAGTTAGCTTTTTCACACTATAATTACCCCACATTCTACGCCCACTGTGGGGAAACACACTAAAATAGGCAACAGGCGCTTATTTAGTGTCCTAGCTTAATTAATAGTGCATTGACCTTGTTTATATGCACTAATTTCATTAATAACCTCTCTCTTGGCATCTTATTTCATCACCACGCTTAAATTCGCCTAATTTTAGTCAAGGATTTACCCGTGCAAGCGCCTGCCAAGGACTGCATGTAGTTACCCCACATCTCACGCTCTTTTTTAAGTTTTTGGGTGGTTTCTCAGTCAATTTTGGTTATTTTTGGATGGGAATTTCACGTAGTATAATGTCAGGATTAGCCCCTCCATTTCTACTGTAGATCCCCCTTATTATTAAGCTATAATTAACCTTAAAAAGTCTCCTTTAGTCTTTTATATCATTGTTTTTCATGCATATACTCTCTTTTTGTCTTTTCTTTAATTTTGATGGATCTCCCTTATTATTAATAGGATTTTAGTGGTTGTTGCTTGTCTAATTATGTTATGGGTCACTAGGGGTGTTGATGGAGAGGTCTATTAGTTGTTTGAGGCGTCATTAACAATGTATTGGATGGTACATCAAGGGATTTATTGGGGAACTTAGTGTGTATAAAAGGAGGAGGTTTTGGGTCTTGTTTTATTCATTCTTTATCACTTCAATTTATCCAATATAACCAAACAAATTACAATACAAATCAATTAGTACTTTTATAAGACTTTTGAATAGTATCTGAAATTATTGAATCTATTTTTCTACCAACTAAAAAGATTGTAAGCCATATATAAGAATAGTGAGAATTATATTACTGAAAACCTTTATTCTGAATTATATTTTACTATTTGTTGGATTTATACTACAGTATTCATATAGGACCATTTAAATCTTCTAGACAAAGACTTTTTCAAGCTAGTTCACGTCCATTTAGTTGATCTTAGCCTGACAGATACAGCCAACAAAAAAAAAATTTGCACGCCAGTATAAATAGTGCACAAAAAATGACAAAAGGGCCAAGAGTTATTGTGCTTGTTGTAGTCTCAATCTCAAACACAAAATACACTACAACAATGAACCAATAGTTCTTTCTTGCTCCCTTTAGTGTGCAAATGTCAAATATCATATCAGAATTTTATTTGATTCACTTGTTTTTTTGTAATCATTAATCTAGAAAATCCAAAGTAATCTCCTGACAACAATGAGACCTTAACTAGATGAAAGCCCTCTTTTAACATAGATGATCCACCAAAAACAAAATTGAAGAAAAAAAACATTTTTATTAGCAACCATCCAAGTGCCACAAACCATTAATAAGTAAAATTCACCTATGTGGTAGCAGCCAATATGATTTGAACAGAATTTTACTGAGTTTTAGATTTCAAAAAGTGAAGATTAAAAGTTTTCCAAAACTAGGAAGACAAGGAAAGTGGGATATAGTTGGGAAACTCACACTACAATAAATGTTTGTTTCGTCTTGGGGCCCAAAAATGGCGCAACAATTATGCAACAGTTGAGTAACAATTATTTTTGGCACTTAAAGGTCTTAGGTGGGTCTTAAGTGCAAGAAACAATTGTTTTGTAATTATTGCGTAATTGTTGCGCCCCGTGGCAAAACAAACATCTGCTGTGTAGTGTCATAGGCTATCAATTGGTGATATTCACATGTCATAGAGCTCTCTCATTTCTGAGCTTTTTCTTCTTCTTCAAAACGTCAAATTAATAGAAAAAAGTACTTTACTTTATTCAGAGGTGTCAAACATTACCATATACGCCTGACAGACTTGAGTCTCAAAATGCCATCATAACACTGCGTGACAAAATGTGACAAAAATGTGTTTTCAATGTCTGGGCGTTGACAAGGGGAAATTGGATTTCCCTTTTTTTTTTGTGCTCGTCAGCACTCGATGTGTTTGTTGGCTGTGCAATTCTTCGTCAACTTATAAGAACCGCGTCAGTATCTTTACTCCAATTGGAACCAGAGAAAAGGTACAGAGGCGATTCCAATAGGCTTAAATAGGGAAACTAGCTAAGACATAACTATGTACATAACACCCCCGCCCTTTGCAAGTTTCCCACTGCTGTGGACAAAAAAAAGGAAATAAAGAAAAATAAAGAGAAAGAAAGAGAAAAAAAAGGAACAAGTAGAGCAGAAAGTAAAATTAAAAAACACATAGAGTACATCTTTTTTCTTTCCAGACATTTGGGCCAAGTGATTTAGTAAGTAAGTCAGCTATTTGGAACGCAGAAGGTACCCATTGTATTGAGATCTTGTTTTGCCTAAGTTGTTCATTTACAAAATAAAATGCGCATTCTATATTTCTAGAGCGTTTGTTGCTAGGATTGTCAGTAGCAGTAATTATTGCACTCTCATTATCACAGAACATCTTGGTCAGAGCTAAACTATCACACAAATCTAACAGTAAATCTCTTAGCCATAATACTTGCCTTGTCGCATTTGCCAAAGAAATATATTCTGAATCCAAAGTTGCAAGTGCAACTGTTGATTGTCGTTTTGACTGCCAAAGGATTGGACAACTGTTAAGGAAAAGAATGTGACCATTTGTTGAGCGTTGAAATTCCCCTCCCCACGTAGCGTCCAAGTATGCCACTGTGTTAATTTCCCCTTTTTCTGGAAATAGATTGAGCTTCATATGTTGAGTGAATTGCAAGTATCTTAACAAGTGATTCAAAGCATTCCATTCTTCATCTCCAGGTGCAGATGCATATCTAGCTAAAAAATTAACAGGGAAAGCTAAATCTGGTCTGGATCCAGCAACAAGATAAGTAAAAGCACCTATGATTGACAAGAGTTTTGTTGAGCCATATGCGCCCATCGTCTTCAGTGAGGAGATGTTCATATTTGATGGGAGTGGTGATGTAGCTTTCATGCCAGTTTTGTTAAAATCATTTAGGATTCTGTTGACTAAAGATGGCTGTGATAAAGAAAAACCAAGGTCATTTCGTTCTACTTTCAAACACACAACAGAATCCAAGGTGTCATTCAATTTCATTTTAACACGGCTGTTTAGATCATCCTGAAGCTTGGTCATAGTAGATGCGTTACTACATGTCACAACCCCGTCATCCACATGAACCCAGATGATGCCAGTGTTTTGACTATTCTTGAAGAAATAGAAGCTAGCATCGTGTTTACTACTTACATAACCTAAGCTTTCAAGGATACCTGCTAAATGAAACCACCAACACCTAGAAGCTTGCTTCGTGTCATAAAGGGCCTTTTTGAGACAACATACTTGGGACGGGTTGCCATTCGAAAAACCTTCAGGTTGTTTAACATAAATCATCTCATTAAGTTTGCTATGGAGATAGGTAGCAGTAATGTTGAAAGATTTAACCACCCAATAATTCATGGCAGCCAAAACAAGGAGAATTATTAAGGAAACAAAAGTTGCTGTTGGAGCGAAAGTATTAGAAAAATCGACTCCCTCAATTTGTTTGAAGCCCTGAGCAATGTATCGTGCTTTGTATTTTGAAATTTCTCCCTCAGGTGTGTGTTTTATGGTAAAAACCCATCTTGCACCTAGGACAGTTGCTCCTTTTGGTAAATCCACTATGTCCCAAACATCCATAGAAGTCAGATTCCTTAGTTCTTATTCACATGCTTGTTTCCATCTGTTGGAATCAGGTTGTTTGCATGCTTGACTGTATGATGATGGTAGTCGTTCTGAAATAGAATGAGCATTGGTTTCTATGTGGTTGATCAGTAGATCTTGTGCTTCCATAACATTTTCAGTGGTGAAATCTCTGAGAACAAGAGAATTGAGGATATGTGAAATAGAGCCTTTATTTGTAGATGGTATCTCTGATGGTGATGATGGTGATTTCTGAACATTACCTGTAAAAACTGCCATTGCTGAAGCTACTAATTTTCCAGTCTCAGGATGCCAAAAGATCCATCCATTTCCGCCGTTTGCGTATGCTACTACTCGGGCCCGCAAGCTTCTGTTTTGTAGTTTGTTACATTTTTCATTAGGGATGTGAACATATGCCCATTTGCCAAAAACACAGAAGTCTCCTATTGAAGGTTTTTTGTTAAAGATTATTTCGTAAGGTGTTTTGACTCCAGTATTAACGTTAGGGATCCTGTTATGGGCATATGATGCCCAAAGGTAGGCAAAACCCCACATGTTCATGTCAAGGCTGCTACCAGCTAGAACAGTTTGGGCCATGTCGCCAATGGTTCTATTAAAGCGTTCAGCACTCCCGTTTTGACCATGATGATACGGCATGGAATGTTCATGAAAAATACCAGCGTTAGCAAGAAAAACGCTGAATTTTCAATTATAATACTCTGTACCATTGTCAGTTCTCAGAAATTTAATTTTGAGATTTGTGACATTTTCTAATCTGTTTTTGAAATTTATGAAAGCATCTAAAACTTTGGTTTTTGATTTAATAACATGTACTTCGCCATAAGTAGAGAATGCTTTGCGGAAAAGAACTGCATATATTTCACCACCAGAGGATAGATCTGGGAGAGGGCCGATAACATCAGTGACCACTAGTTCCATGAGTTTAAAATCTCTATTAGAAATCACAGCAGTCTGTTGTTTCTTCCCTTTGGCAACTGCACAAACATCACAGAAAAATGTACCACCAGGAATATCCTCTGGTATGTCATCACAACATTGGAACTTGAGAATTTTCTTTAATACTCAAATGCTTGCATGACCCAGTCTACGGTGCCAAAATAGAAGAGAATTTTCTGGGGCAAATGGGTAAGGAATGGATGATGACATTGATGGAGGAGGAACAAAAGGAGCCATGGAAACATGGGACAAAGGGGAGGAAATCAAACAGTCTACATTGCACAAATCAATATCATTTTTTAAGTTTTTGGTACAGGTTTTTTAATTTTTATTGACCATTTTCTTTTGTTTTTTATGATGTTAGAGATAAAAGTGGAATAGATCTGCTAGAAAAAGTAATATTATTATCTGAATCAAAAGACATATGCATCCCTTTATCAAGAAGGTCAAATAGAGAAATGAGTGTTTGTCTAGCTTTATCACAAAAGAAAACATCATGTAAAATTACTGTTTGATTGTTAAAACCAGAAATGAGCATATCACCAAAACCAGTGATAAAAGCAGGAGCTGCATCAGTTGCCACATTCACTCTAATGGGTTTGATAGTTTTGAAATTAAACAGTAGATTTTCATTGCCTGTCACAGGGTGAGTAGCTCCTGAGTCAAGAACTGTGTCATCTAGTGCTAACAAATGATCGGCCAACCATTCTTCATTTCCTAAATTAATTCCATCCAATGTAGTTACTAAAGCTTCGATGTCTGACTGATTTAGTTCAGTAAAGCAAGAAGATGAGGTGGATGGTTTGGATTTATTGGAAATTGATTTGGCTTGATTTCAAAGGCGGTTTACAATTGGACAAGCTATTTTGAGTTTGGCTTCCCTTAATGCCCATACTTCAGCGTTGAAAGCTGAACTGTCTGGGTTATAGGGACAATTTTTTAAAAAATGTTTGTTACAACCACATAGGAAACAGGTAGTTTACCTAGGTTTAGCGTATGGTGGACAATAAGAGTACATTTTACCTTGTTGAAAAGCCAATGCATCAACGGGAGCATCTAGTGCTAATGCGGTGGAGGATGGTGTTATGTTTGACGCTGAAGCCGCATTATTCAGAGCCTTTGTCATTGCATTTAGGGTAGTTTGAGTAGTAACCAATTGAGTTTCGAAATGTTGGTTTACTGAGTGATAAATTTCATTTGCATTTGAAGGAAGCAGTATTTGCGCTAACAAAGAAGTTATCATATCCTCTGTGAAAAGGAATTTCAAGCACTTAATGCGTTCAATGAAAGAATTGATTTTGTCGAGATGAGAAGTCATGTCGGTAAAAGGGGAATTGCGGACATCAAGAAGATCACGGAAAAGAGATGCACAGAGAGTGTGGGTAGATGCCTCAAACTTTTCAGTCAGGGTTTGGAAAGTGGTGAAACAGGAAGCATCTTCATCGATTAATGATTGCAGTTTTCCTGGTATTGAATTAAAAATAATGTTCCATCCGAGCAAATCCTTGAATTTTGTAAGTGGCATATTCAAAGGTATTTCAGTTGTGGCATAGGAGGAGGTTCCAATCCATTGTTTCATTACTACAAGTGCCAATTTACGCCATTCTGGCCAATTCAATCCTTTTGTGTCAAGTTTCTCCAGTTTGGAAGCCACATTGAAGACCCTGCCTAGATAGATTTGTGATAACTCGCCTCGGTATGATTCAAGAGAGCCAGAGGATGTATTAGTTGAAGGCATGTTAATTGACGGTTCGACAGGAGACTCCGGACTAGATGCACGTGGAGTAGCAGAGGAAAAAGAATCTTCCGAGGAGTCTGGGGGAGAGTCGGACGGTTCTGGTGTTGATTCGGGGGTTCCAAGAAAAGGATGGGTTTGTAAGGTGGATGCAGGGTTTGTTGGAGAGTTAGAAGTGAAAGGGTTAATGTGAGATGAGATTGAAGCTTTCACTTCTCGAGGAAAAATAGGACGTTCACATAGAGCTCTTGGTTTTGATTTGAAAGGATCAGGAGTTTGAGTTTGAGTGGGTGGGGTCATCCAAAATGATTAGTGATGGACACAAGGGGCAATTGAGAAAGGTGGATGGTAACACTTTCAAAGCGGGGTTCAAGAAAAGGGACTCAGACAAAAAATACGATGCTTTTGTGTATGACTAGTACAGTACTGCAAAGGACCTGTTCTCTAAGCAGGATAGCCCATAACCTATAAGAAGCGCGTCAGTATCTTTACTCCGAGTGGAACCCAGAAGTATTCATCGCTTACCTATAAGAACCATGTCAGTATCTTTACTCCGAGTGGAACCGGAGAAAAGGTACTGACGCAATTCCAATAGGCTTAAATAGGGAAACTAGCTAAGACATAACTATGTACATAACACAACTGACAAACACATAGATTTTTTTTCCCATTTCGAGCTTTTCTTTGATAAATTATAAAAGATTCAACTCATCAAATTATAAAGTGGCATTATACATGCACGTCGTGTCACGTTGTGTCCCAAAAGCAGTATGGAGAAAGACAAAAAGTTGTAATTTTGTTCTCTTAATGAAAATGTTATGAAAAAATTTAAGAAGAGTTTTGGTATCAACATTTTTAATCTATGGCTTTTGTTGATTTGAAACACTGATGGATTAAAGGTAAAAGTTGCAGTTGTTTTTACTTGAAAGGATTGTCTGTAAATTAATATCAATTGTATGTAAAATTTCTAAAAGAATACATAGAAGTAATATAAATTAAATTAACTATATTATATATATATATATTTAATTATTTCAGTTGACCTTTTGTCCTGATAATTAAAAAATTATATTATTGTTTCAGTTGACAAATTGTCCTGGAAGTAAAATAATAGATATATAAAATTAATTGAATAAATTAAATTAAATTATTTCAGTTGACATTAAGTACTGGTAATTAAATTTTTTCAGTTGATTCTTAGTCCTGATAATTATATATCAATATATATATTAGTAATTAATTGAGAATTGTGTTAATTATTCCAGTTGACTCTTTTTCCTGATAATTAATAAATTATTTTATTATTTCAGTTGATTTATCTTAAATCCTGGTAATAAAATATAATTATCTTAATTTGATAAATAAAAATTGTGATTATTATTTCAGTTGATTTTTTGTCCCAATAAACATTATAATTTCATTATTCCAGTTGATTAAATAATCCTGATAATTGATTATATACTTGAAATATTTTTGTTTTTCTCTTATTTTTCTTTCAAAAAAGTAAGATAATAACTGATTAAATTTTAATATTTCTTTCTCTCAGTTCAGGTTATCTACAACAATGACTGATCAAAGTGCTTCTGCTGACCATTATGAGGAACTAGACTTGATTGATTATGATGAGACTTCTGCAAGCACTCCTTTGCCTACAAAACTTGCTCAAATTAATCAATTATTGGACCAATCAGGATGTGGAAATGCAAGAAATAGAAATAAAAGTGGAAAAAACTGCTCTAGATCAAAAGCCTTCAGTGAACCCCCCAGAAAAGCTTCAAAAAGGATTCAAGATAAAAAAGATGCCCTTGCAGCAGCAAGTCAGCAACCTCTCCACTTGCATCAAGGAGTTGAGGGCAGAGAATCTCAAACTAAGGCCAAAGGCAGAAATTCTAGAAGAAAAGGTAAGAAAAATAGAATCCTTTCTTCAAGAGAAGAAGAAACCTCCTCCAGCAACAAAATTTCTTCCACAATTGGCTCCTCAACAACAGGAAAAGGTGGAAGTTTCAAAATGGAAATGGGACTACCTCCAGGCCCAACAACAACAACAACAACAGCAAGCACCTCAGGCAGGTCCTTCCAGGCCCCATCAATTCAACCCAACACCTCCTCACCCCTACCAAGGAGGAAGAAAGAGGAAGAACAATCAAATTCAATTTTTTCTAAAACTATGGTAAGCCCCTCTATTTAATCCCAAGTACCCTTTCTTGTTACTGATTCAGTTCCTTCAGGTAATTCTGGAAGAGGAGATCATAACTTGAGACCAGTAGAGGCTGGCTGTAGTAGGCAGATTGCTCATTATTCTAATGTAACAAATCCTTTGGTATTGATTGCTATGTTGTAGAAAATCCTATAGTTCTAGCTATAGGCCTTGACCAAGGGAGTTGGGGTAAAACTGGAGAGAAAAACCCCTTTCCCTTTAGAAAAATAAAGTGAGATTTACCTGCTACAGTAAATTGGTTCCTGTTTGCTAAAGCCCCTTTTCCAACACACTTGACTGCCTGATCAGCCAAGAAAGTAGTCTCCAGACAGACTACCAAACCAAAAAACTGAAATGTAGACCAATTTCCACACCAGAGAAAGAAATGATACTTGATGTAGGTTGCAAATCCACACCAGAGACAGCAATAATACTTGCTATAGCTTGCAAGACTATATCAGAGAAACCAGTTGCCAAGTTGAGTTAAATGAAGAACTCACCTTGCAACAAACTAAGCCAATTGTGGCCAAAAAATAGTGAAAACTGAATGAGGAAGAAGGATATCACATCTGGATGGTTGTATGATAAATAAAGTTGCCCCAAGTTGTCTTATTCACTATATACTCACAGACCACTATCTAAGAGCCCATGCACACCAATGAATTTGGCATTCTTGACCACCAAATTTCATAAAACCCCTCTAGCAACACTTCCCAGCCTTTTAGCACTGAGGCGGATGGTCTGCCCAATGTTGGGAGGCCTGCCTGAGGCGGCCAGACCACCCTGAAGTCAGAAAACCACCAAAAATACCCAAACTACTCAGAAAAATCTACTACAACTACTAAAACCTTTAAAACACGTAATTAGGCTATAACAACATTGTGACATGAAATGTAGAGAAAATTTAGCTCATTATAACAGTACTAAGCACTTAACCCTAAGACTTAAGGTTAGCCCCTAAAACATGAAAAACAAAATTAAACAGCTATCTTTTTAAATGAAAAATGAGAAATTATCCCCTTAATAATTAGAATATGAAAAATGTCATAAAGACATATATTATAGAGAAAAACCGGGGCTATCCAACGGTAGTATTCGCATCCCCATAGTCCCAATAATTGCTGAGGAAATCCAGAAAAACACCTAACTATTAAACAATGCCATTTAAGGCATATCAAAACAATGCCAAATTAACCAACAAAGGGCTCCGCCAATGTTGGAAGACCACAACGTCAATGATAAATCCTGATATGGCTATTATTAATGAATCACTTGATCCTGAATTTTATGAGAATCTGGAAAATTATTCTGTTTCCTTATTAAGAAATACTCCAGATGTAGCTACCATTAATGATGAATATTTGAGAGATATTATTGCTAAAGAAAATCATATAATGAACAACATGCAATTGACTCAAAAATTTAATAGTTTTTTAACTGAACAGGGTTATCAATCAGTGAGAAATAAATTACAGAGAGTTTCAGATGATTTTTTTAAGTACAAAGTAACTCATGAGAAAATAATTGCTTTGTGGCAAAATATCAACAATAATTTGTCTAAATTACAAGACACTGTGTCTATCTGTTGCCAGGAGCTAGAGGGACATAAGTTGAACTTAAAAAGATTAAGTGACCATTATTTATCTTTGCAAAATAAGAACCAATTATCTTTTGCAACCATCAATGAAACTTTATCTAGTAATCCAAGAGTGAAGAATATGATAACAACCATTGAAGAGAAAATGAATTCATTGTTACATGACCAAAATTTTTCTGAAATTTCCATGAAAGAACCTTTTGAACAGGATACTCCAATTGTACCTGTCCCTAGCTCATCTAAAGTAAAATTAGTGCCAGAAATTCCTGTAGATATTACTGAGTTTCCATCAAAAATTGATAATGTACCTTGTTCATCTACAGAAGGGTTAAACAATGAGATTAATGCCCAATTAGAGAAATTACAGATTATTCTCACTCAGAAGCAATCTTGTAATAAGGATACTGCTTCAAATCAAAAGAATTGTCCAAAACTTAACCAATATCCAACATTTGATGGTGATTCTTCCTCTGATTGGCAGCAATTTATTTGCAGGATTGATAATCTGAAAAATTCTTACAAACTTCCAGATGAGGAAATTGTGTAAAAATTAATTTCTTTATTTACCAATGTGGCCCTAATGTGGTATGAATCTGTCATTTTAGATAAAAATTACTACTCATGGGAAGATTGGAAGAAATTAATTAAAGCACAATTTGGTGGTTCCAAGTTTAGGATAGCTCAACAAAGGGAGTATGAAGAAACCAGATATAGCTCTTCTACTGAAAAACCTATTGAGTTCCTGATGAAACTTGTGAAAATCCTGAGGGCAATGGACCCAAATATGGAGTTTGTATTATAAAAGTACAGGATCCTCTATAAATTGCCTATGTCTCTGAGACACTTGATAGTTTCTAGGACTGAGTTCTTAAGAAAAATTTCTTCTTTTACTAATACTTGTAATGAGATACTTTTAAATAACAAGTATGATTCTAGAAGATTCATTCCTAGAACTTAATTGGAGAAAGCCTCTAATTACCAACAGAAACCTCTTAAAAAAGTTGGTAAACCTTCTTCCCCTGTTGCACCTAAAAGTATGTAACAAACACTTGCTTTAAATGAAAAAACCTTGAAAGAAAGTCCATGTTTGTGACAAGAAAATAAATCTTGTTGAACAGACAGAGGAAAATGCTGATGACACAGTTGCACTGTATGATACTTCAAGTGATTGTGCCAGCAATATTTCATCTGAATCTCACCAAAAAATTTTAATTCTGGAAGAAGATATTCATTATTTAAATAATATTGATATTGGGAATAATGATTTATCTACAGTAGAAGATGCTGAGATCATAAGAAATCTTGAGGACAGCTCAATTTTTATTGCACCTCTCAAGGCACCAGTCTTGATTAATGGAAATAGCATTAAGGTTTTTTTAGATTCTGGAGCTGGAGGAAGTGTAGTATTTGAAAAAGCACTTGCTTCAGTGGACCAGGATTATAAATCAAAACTTATGCCTATCATTTCTGAGAATTGGAGAGGTTATGGCTCTGTTTTGTCCCCCATTGGTAAATACAAAGCCACAGTATTTTTCAAATATAACCATGGTTTTGTAAGAGCTATGTGTGACTTTTTTGTTATGAAAAATGATAATTTAAGCAGTTGGTTCATTGTGGGAAATGATATTTTAACCAAATATGGCATAAAATTGGATCCCTCAAACCAATGCTTCACAATGGGGATGAAAGGAAAGAGAAAATTTAAAATTTCCTCCCCAAAAAAATTATTAACACCAGGATTGAACACATGTAATTCTGTATTTCAATATAAAGGAAGATCTACCAAAGAAATGCCTGCCCTTTTTTTCTGAAATTGACACTGCTTCTTTCGGGGAACAACTTTCTGGTGAGGATAAAGATTCCATCATTAAATTGATAAAATCTTTGTCTATGGCCTTTGCTCATGGGTCTCATGAATTAGGATTGGTAAAAGAAGAAATGAAGCTCTCATTGTCTTGCCCATTAACTGAAATACCACCTAGTTTAAAGAAGAAACCTTATCCTGCTTCTCCCACAGAGAGAAAATATATTGAATACAATATTTCTCCCCTTTTAAAAATGAATATTATTGAAAAGGTAGTTAAAACACCTAAACATTGTGTTATTTCACCTGTATTAAATTTTTTATGAGAAAGATAAAGCCAGGCTATGTGGTGATTATAGAGCATTAAACACTTATACTGTTGATGATATCTATCCTTTGCCCAGAATTAGCTCTATACATGCTACCTTACAAGGTGCTAAATATATCAGCTGTTTAGATGGTAATGAAGGACATCACCAGGTACCTGTTGAGAACAATTCTCAGAATTTTCTGATTATTGCAACTCATAAGGGTATTTATAAGTATGTTAGGATGACATTTGTCCCCAAAAATGCCTCTTCAGTTTTTCAAAAAGTTATGTATAACACATTCCATCAAGAAATATTTGAAGGATGGCTGATGGTTTACATTGATGATATCATCATACTCTCTAAAACATTTGAGGACCATATTAACCACCTGTGTAAAGTGTTTCATAAGATGGATGAGATCAATATGACACTTTCCTTGAAAAAAATGCCAATTTGGTTTTCATTCCTTATAATTTCTTGGTTATGTTGTCTCAGGTTTTCAGATATGTGTTGACCTGAACAAAGTGACAGCCATACAACAGGTGAAAGCTCCTACCACAGTTAGAGAGCTCCAGTGTTTTTTGGAAATGTGTGGATACTATAGACAGTATATTAAAAATTATCAGGTCATAGCATTACCCCTTACCCAATTAACAAGGAAATATGTTGTTTTTTCTGGAACAGGGAAAGACAAAGAGCTTTTGACACTATGAAAGATTGTTTGATGTCAGCACCAATTCTTGCTTTGCCTGACTTTAATCAACCATTTGTTTTATACACTGATTCCAGTTTTATTGGTCTTGGTTCTGCTCTCCATCAAAAACAAGTTATGAATGATAAAGTATCAGAAGTAGTAATTTGTTATATTTCAAGAACCTTGAGAAACAGTGAATTGAAATATGATGCCAGTCAACTGGAGTGTTTAGCAGTAGTGTGGGCTCTAGAGAAGCTACATTATTACCTGGATGACCTGAAATTTGAACTTGTCACTGACTGCAGTGCAGTTAAATCCCTCTTAAACTTGAAAAAACCTAACAGACATATGTTCAGATGGCAGCTGGCTGTTCAAGAATACAGAGGGAGGATGAGAATAATTCATAGGGCTGGTATTTTTCACTCAAATGTGGATATGTTATCAAGGTTACCTTTTCAAAATGATGACACAAATCCTGCATATGTTTCTGAAGATGAAATAGTTCACATTCATGGAATATATGTGGTTGATATGGAGGAAGAGCTATTACAGCTTATTCTGGATTCATATGATAAGGACACTGACTTAAAAAAGTTATGTACTATATTAAGTGATCCAAAGAATGCTTCAATACAAGCATTAATTAAAACCCTCCCACCAAAGTACCAGAAAGCTTTGGAAAAAGGTAAATTTTCAATTGATGAAGGCTACTTCTATCACCACACAATATGGGGGGCGGACTTGCTAGCAAGTCCGCAACCTTGGACCCAAACTCATCCCAGATTGGACACACATTGAGCTATTGACAAAGGAACCATACAATCAGGGATGAACACCACTCAGCTGAAAAGTTTTAGGTGGGTGTTCAAGTAGATTTCAGTATGGGTTCAGTATAAGTTCAGTCTGAGTTCCATCTGAATTCCATCTGAGTTCAGGTTGAGGACTTGCTAGCAAGCCCACCCCCTATATTGTGTAGTGCTTGATACTACATCACATGTTTGTTTTGCCATGAGGTGCAACAATTATGCAACAGTTGCAAAAAAATTTCTTTTTTCACTTAAGACCTTCAAATTCTAAAAAAGAATTGTGACATAACTGTTGCATAATTAATGCACCACTGCTGCACCCCAAGACAAAATGAAATTTTTTTCCAGTGTGAATGGTGTATATGCTAATGTTTGAGACCCCCTAATATAAGTGCTTTTCTTCCAACTTTCAAATGTCCTAGTATTTTTTTTCACTGTGTTTTTCTCCCTACTCTGATTTACTTTCTCCATCATTAAATTTCTTCATTTATCTTCTGTTTATCAACTTTTGAGTATTTTGAAATATCACACAAATTAAGAATAATGCCACAAAAGCACACCATGATTATACAATAGTTTTTTTCTGGGGTTTCTGTTTACCCTACAAGATATATGCTATTCCCTCCATCCACTCTGCATCCATCTTAAATTTATTCTCATTCACATACTTTGTCAAATTGTCCTCTTTCATCCATTTTTCTTTCTTAATCTCTTCAGTATTTTCAGTTTTTTTTGTTATATGTCTTGCCCTTTTCTTTCCATTTATTCATTATATAAGTTTATAGGAAAGGAACTCATCTAAACTTTCAAAATGACATTATCTGATCTTATTTATCTCATCAAATTTTCATCTAGGAAAAGAGAAATCTATGATAAAAAATATTTTTTAAGATCTTGCAGTAGAGAGAAGCAATTTTTTTCCACTTTTTATCTTGCAGAGTAAAGAAAGATCAGTAGAGGTTTTATATTAAAAATAAACCTGAATTAACATGTGTGTTTGATACAAGGACAATATCTTATATTTTTTCAAACTAGAGTCATGAGGGGAAAAATGGGGGAGGGACTTTCTAGCAAATCTCCTTCTGTAACCTTGTTTGAGCCCAGCTTGGACATAGTTGAAAGGTGGTCGGAAAATAATTTTTGCCTTTGTGTGACTTTGTGCACAACCAAGCTCAAACTAGGTTCAATAAATGGATCAATGACTGGTCTAACAAACGTTCAGAAAGAGGACTTGCTAGCAAGTCTCTCCCCCCCCCTCAAATTTCCCCTGGCAAGTGAATAAAAAATAGATTTAGATTAAAGTGGTAATTGACTGGATTCCTGGTAATTGTATCAAGTTGATGGTTCTTTATCATTAGCACACCAGAAAAGATTAAAAGAAAAATTAGAATAAGAATTGGTGACTGAAAAAAGGATATGCTTTTGTGCTTTGAATTAACTCAATAGGGGGGGGGGGTCAAAGTTAAAAATCTATCATGAATTAAAATGCATTTTTTGGCACAAAAATGAAACTAAAAACTCAAATTTTATTATCAGCAGTAAGGGGTTTTTGTCAACTTCGACGCCCCCTAATATTATTTTCACCGATCTACTCACCAGAAAAAAAAATATGGGCACCTGATTGCAGGTGCCAATCCCTATCTTTGATTTGATTCAGCTCTAGCTCAGCTGTAATTCTTCTGGCAAGACCGTGCACTGAATACTGAGCATGCTAGCTTGCATGGCATCAAATCTGAGTTATTTTTTTGTCACAAATGGATTGAGGGATTGGCACCTGCTAGCAGGTTCCAGTTGTTTTTTGTGGTGACTAATTGTAAGAAAGCTCTCTGTGGCAAAAATAAAAAATGAGAAAAATTTCAAAGAATTTGATTTGAGAGAACAGATAAATTTGGAGGAAAAAGATAGTTATAAAGCTTCTTTAACTTCACGTACGTACACTTCACCCAGAAAATTGTTCTCTGTGTTCACTGCTGCTTGCATGATTGCGCCCCACTCGTACAGTTTAAAGGTAACTGACTTTTCAAAATATTTTTTCCTATCAAAAATACCGACTTCTACAAATGAACTATCCAGTTTATTTGCTAGGTACGCAGTTTGCACTTCAGTTTTTTTAAGATTAATCATCTTTTCCAATGGGGTTAAATTTACACTGCTGTGTTTCATTTTTTGCCCTGAGTTATTCGACTTACCGGCGCATACACCATCAACTGTTTGAGCAATTGTAATATGTAGAAGCAACAAGGGAAACAAGAATAGCATTAAATGTCGTATTTTATAAAAGCTGAGTTCGACATTCATGGATTTAGTGAAGGGCAGATCCAATTTTTATATTTAAAATATTGTTTGCAGGAGCTTTCTGGGGAGATGAGAGGAAGTGATAGGGATAACCCTAAGAAAGTTTCCATTGAACTTTATACACATACTCTTCTCAATTATGATACAAAATTAAATTTGTATCTTCAGTTCTTTACACGTATGTAGAGTTGATACTTGAAAGATTGCACCAAAAATCCATCTTAGATTTTATGATTAAGGTTTTCATCTTTCTCATTTTTTTATTTTTTTTATTTTTTTTGGAATAGCCAAATCGATAGTGGATATAACAGACGCAAAAAAGTGTAATCAAATTTATAATTAAATGTGCTTAAGTTTCAGGTAGTGCTCAGACTATTTTGTACGAGTTGAGGTCATTGTTGCTTTTCAATTCTTCTTTGGTTAAAAAAACTTGTAAGAAGTCAATGGCAATCAACTATGAGAGGCTTTTTAGCAAATGAGACAAGTTTGAATGGAATGGGTAGAATCCTTAATGGAGGTGTCGCCGTCTGATCCGCAGTGATCCAGTAACTGAGTTGAAATGAGCGAACCAGTTAAATGATCAGACGTAAGAGACATAGGAGAAAGATAAAAGGAAAGGAGAAATTATAATAGCAATAGCAATGTAATATCATTGCGTCGTGTCAAGGAATTGACTGTAAAAACTGACAATATACGACTTGTAGTGCAAAAAGGACAGGAGAAAGGCTGAGGTATTAAATTGGTCAGTTTTTTTTTCTCTTTTTTTTTATACTTACCTTTTATTTGGAAGGAGAGTGTAATATTAGACAGGGCTTTAATGAGTCTATAGCGTTCTACCACACATATTCTAAAAGCCTGTAACATGGATCTCTAACCTTTTCAGAAACCATTTTACGAATTTCAACCTATCAACATCTTCTGAGATGAAAACGGAGACATATTCAATGCTAAAGATGGTACGGTAAATAAAAGAATTACACTTGTTGAGATAATTATTTACGCAGTCAGTGAATAGGTCTTTCACATAAAGTCAACTCTAGAATGGATTCCAGCAGTCCAAAAATGGAGTGACATTCTTAATAGACAAACGGATCCATTAATCACCAAGATAAAAGGAAAGCATGTATATACATACACCAGCAAACAACTGCGGGGACCTGATAGCAGGTGCCAATCCCTATTCTCTATTATTTTTTTAATCATACAATCTCACCCAACAAGGGGGATGAAGGAAGCAGAAGCATTAAAGGTGACTAATTACATGAGGAGGAAAGGCAAATGTTGGAAGGAACTGGGCAATGAAAAGGAAACAAAATCTTTGATTTTATGTAGTAAGGGGAAATTTATTAGGGAACCTTTTGGTATTAATTAGAAACTGGGCAATATGATGGGTAATAGGGGATGGGGAAAGCAAGGCAGATGTAGATAGGGGAATTTTATGGCGTTTGGCTTCGGCAAAGAGGACTTTGCGTGCTGCCAGATGGGCCGGACAAAATAAGAGACATGTTCGGGGATAATCCCTATTCTTGATTTAATTCAACTTTTTCTTAGTTGCGAAAATTCTGTGAAGCCCACAGATTGAACAATCAGCACACCAGTTTGCACAGCACTAAATCTGAGTTTGTTTTGAAGCACAAATGGATTTAGGGAATGGCATATGCTAGCAAGTTCCAGGCAGTTTTTTGTTTTTATTTTATTTATTTATTTTCTAGGACCACCTTGATTTCTCTCATGAATTTACAGGAACCAACCAACACCTCTAGCCTACTGGCGGTGAGCTGAAGCTCAATTCCAAATAAGCTCTTTTAATCCCACATAATCCCAAGTAACAAGAAAACACAAAATGAATTCATTTTTACCTTCCAATCAGTCAAGTATCATTTGGCAGATGTTACAATAGATACAGGGAAGCTAATATAAAAGGGATATAGATAAAAAAAACATGAAGAAAAAGGAATATGACAAGCCACAATTCAAACAAAGCCCTCCAGTATAAATTTATATTACTAAAACCACTCTCCCACTTTAACACAACACTTCACTCTTTTCCGATTTTCTTCCTCAGGCGACTAGACCTCCGAAGAGGTATTGTCGATGGACCCTCAAGTGAACTTGGCTCATCTCTCATCTCTTGGTTGCCAGCCCTTTTACTCAATGTTTGCGAATGGATAACACGGGGGGCTGGCCTTCTGGAGCTCGTCCTGTTTTTCTCACGTTCTTCTCTGCCCACATTTTCATTCCTACCCGCTACTGTCGCTTCTTCATTCCAGTCCCGACGTTTTCTTACAGAGTTTGATTGCACCCTTCTACTTCGTTGAACCTTCCTGCTTGACTCAGATCCTGACAAGATTGGCTGAGAAAGATTAGATGGGACGGTCTCTTTGGATATTAACTTCCTAGACTTGCTGCGAGTCATTGGTCCAAGACTTTTTTCATCTGCCTCAGGTTGCGTTGCGGGTGTCAAATTTCTACGGGCTGCTCTGACACCCTTTCTGCCTCTTCTCTTGGTAGAAATTGGATTTGAATTTCGAGAGGGGCTCAACTGATGTGGTAACTCGGTGGCAGCATCCTCAGTTTCATTATCTAAATCTTCTGGAACTGAAACATCCAAGTAGGTCGATGAGTTTAATACATTCAAAGAGCTTGACTTGGATTTCGGAGGCGATTCTGGTATAGTTGATAATGGAACACGTGTTGGTGTCAAGGATAACCGGGGTGAGGCAACGAAAGCAGGAGAGCTGGGACCATAACTTAATTCAGGGCTTCGATCGGGACAGGGTGATTTCAAAGAGTCTTGCTTGTGTGGCGTAGACAGCTTTTTTGTCGGAAGAGTGACTTTGGGTGACAAATGACATTTTTCCACAGAACCAATAACATCTGCAGTTGTCAATGGAATAGTCTCTTCCGATAAATTGACTGAATCAAGATGAGTTTGCTTGGGTGGCGTAGACAGCTTTTTTGTCGGAAGAGTGACTTTGGATGACAAAGGACATTTTTCCACAGAACCAATAACATCTACAGTTGTCAATGGATTATTCTCTTCCGATAAATTGACTGAATCAAGATGAGTTTGCCTTGGTGACGTGGACATCTTTTTAGTGGGAAGAGTGACTTTGGGCGACAAAGGACATTCTTCCACAGAACGGAGAACATCTGTAGATGCCAATGGAATAGTTTCTTCCGATAAATTGACTGAATCAAGAAGATTGGTTTGCTTGGGTGGCGTGGACATCTTTTTAGTGGGAAGAGTGACTTTGGGCGACAAAGGACATTCTTCCACAGAACGGAGAACATCTGCAGATGCCAATGGAATAGTTTCTTCCGATAAATTGACTGAATCAAGAAGATGGGTTTGCTTGGGTGGCGTGGACATCTTTTTTTTGGGAAGAGTGACTTTGGACGACAAAGGTTCTTCCACAGAAAGGAGAACATCTGCAGATGTCAATGGAATAGGCTCTTCCGATAGATTGACGGAATCAAGACGAGCTCGCTTGACTGGAGTCACCGGATTACTTTCATCATGGCGACGTTTGGCAGAGTCAGTCGCAAGAGGGCTGATCAACTCTTCCTGAACACTGCAAGTTGCATCAACATGAGTTGATTGTGGTAGCAACTGTGAAGGAGTGGATGGCACAAGTTTAACCGAAGTAGATGGAGGACACTGAGAATCACCATATGGACCAGACTGGACTGAAGATTCAAACTGAACCACAACTGTTGAAAAATCTCGGCTCTCTTGATATGAATTATCGTTCATCCTTTCCAGCTCCATAGCAAGTATGCTACGCTGTACTGGGACAAGAGTGGCTATCAAGCCCTCGATGGTTTGTGCAACAGAGGGATCTTGCGGCGAAAATCCATTTTCCCTAGCGTCTCTTTCAAACTTGATGGCATCAGCATTTCGCGATTCACCAATCAACTTGTTGAAATAGAACCAGAATGCCACTCGGGCACATTGCGCATTTAGTTGCGGGGATGGCTTAGCGCAAAATGCCCAGCAAATCAAATCCTCTATTGGATCAAATGGATAACCAATCAACACTTGCAGCAGATCCGCTACTGGCCTGTTATTATCATTGAGGCCGAAGATTGTTTGGAAAAACGTGACAAGGAGCGTCTGTCGATCTATATCTGTAAAAGATCGCTGAAGATTCCATGCCGATCGCAGATTTCCAAGGGTACATATCGCCCTCATAACAATGCACAACGATGGTACATCATCTGAGATTGGGGGATGGGCCAGGTTATAAAACGAGGCCGTCAAACTTGCCCGTTCGCTGACAGGCGGACGAGTGGCAAGACACCGAATGATTTCTGGGATGAAATCAAGCTTGGTGTATGGATATGAGAGCGCTAGTACAGCAGGCTACATCGAAAATGAAAACACCACCATCAATGATCAAAAAACGTGCACCAAAAAAAAAAAAAAAAAAAAAAAAAAAAAAGTAAACTAGAGCACAAACGCACCTTCCATTGTGCATGATCGAGCAACCAAAGCCCGTCAATGCCATGAAGATGAGGTTCAGGGATGAATCGGCTTGCTGCAAATGATGCATCCCTCTCATCTTTGTATTCCTTGAGAAGATAATACACCAGGGATGACTTTCCTGGACATATGAGCAACAGCGGACATCAATAAGATAAAAATAAGAATATAAAAAATAATGATTCTGGAGTGGATTTCTAAGACTAGTAAAATACGAACTGATAGAATCAAAAGTGTATGAGCTTTCGATTATCGAAAACAAATCCAAAAGGGAACGGCGGTTAGGAGGAGGATAAAGTGGTGAGGGATGTTGACCCCCAGGTTGAGCCAACTCAAGAAGACGATGAAAAAAGGTAACAGGTCTGCTTGGATCCATGTTTTGTGAGCTGTCAAAGGGCCAATCCTCAATTGTAAAAAAGCTGATTATTGATGCCATTTTTACCAGGTTGTAGGAGGATGGTGTAGGATGTGAAGTATATGATACTGTTTAATAAACAAAAAATCGTTGGACTATAAAATGTATTTAACAAAGTCTACTAAATTTCAGTTTGAAGCGATAATAAAATACCAATGTTGGTATAAAGGGGGATAATGTTCACAACTTATATCTTCTTCCTTTCTCTACAACTCACCACAACAATTGCCACGAGTCTTTGTGACCACATGCCACGACATAAACCATGGCGTTGGGCTGTGAACCTTCTCTTCAACCAAACTCAACTAAACTCAATTATCATTTCAATTGCTCTTTGTTCTTTGTTATAGGTAAAAGGTAAGCGGCATAGCGACACCCTTTCCGAATTGAGCATTTTCTTCCAGAGGTGGCGCTATTTCAAAATGAAGTTAAAAGTATTTTTCAATAGTTGCTGCTTTCCAGGAACGTTATTGTAAGGTTGCCCTAAAATTTCCTTCCTATACTAGTTAGTGTTTGATCATTTTCATTTTTTTTCAAAAGAAGATAGCTTCAGGTTTCCCTCACAATACAATAAATGTTCGTTTCGTCTTGAGGCGCAACGATTACGCAACAGTTATGTAACAATTATTTTCATCACTTAAAGGTGTTAAGCAGATCTTAAGTGCGAAAAACAATTGTTACATAACCGTTGCACAACTGTTGAGTAATTGCTGCGTCCCTTCGGGAAACGAAAATGTGTCGTAGTGTCATTATTTATGTTCGACATCAAAAGCAATATTAAAAGTTAGTGTCATTGTTTCAGTAACTGGACAAGCATTGTAGACGATATATCCTCACAGCCACCACTGGAAGATATCGCTCAATTAGGAAAAGGAGGTCGATTAACCAAAAAAAAAAAAAACAAAAAACAAAAAACAAAAAACAAAAAAAAAAAAAAAAAAAAAAACAAAAAAAAAAAACAAAAAAAAAACAAAAAAAGAAAAAAAAAAAAACATGGCATTAAAGCATTTACCAGATTGAAATGAACACAAAATTTAGAACATATCTATATATATAAAAAAACTAGTATATTCTAATAGAGAATATCCTCACAATGAAGGCTTGAGTATTTCAATCACTCCTGATTTGCATATAGTTTTCGAGGACTTCAAATAACTAACCATTGGTACTTCCTCACTTTTTCCTGGTGGCAATAGTCTTTGGCATTGTCCCCTATTTTGGTCCTGATAGTCATGAAGAAATAACATTCTGATTTTAGAAAACCTTATATGCCTCAAGTTGTTTTACATACAAATTCATTGAACTGAGCTCCCAAACATGTGAATCAAGCAAATTGAAACCCAAGACTCATCACATGAATTAGTCAATTAATTGAAAGCCACTTTGTAGCCACTTTATTTCACCAAATGCGGTGATGATACTACTACTAAACCAGTAAAACTTTCACACAGACTGATATCTATACAGCTAGTCCTAAAATGCTCTGTGCAAAAAGCAAAAAAAATTGCAACTTTTGTCAAAAATTTTACACTCTTTCTGGAAACGCCATCATCACACAAATGTCTCATTTGAGAGAGAGAGAGAGAGAGAGGCAAGAAACTTGTGCTTTCACTTTCTAAAAAATTTCTAAAACAACCAAAAAACTGTTGGGTTATATTCCCCCCCCTCCCAAAATACTGTTCCTCCCCCCACCAGGTTTTCTCCTGCCCTCCCACCCCAGCATCAATCACAGTTGCCCACTAATTGCTCATTTGGTGGAAGCGACTTTTTTTCGCAAGCTTTTTCAGGTAAATATTCTTAATGATACTGGTTTATTTTTCTAAGATGTCCTTGTTTTTTAGTGCTTACCCAATTTTTCCATGTATTGTGTGTTTCCCCTCCTCAAGATTGGGTGATTTTTTGTTCGGTAAGCTTTTTCTTTGTTTTCTCAATTCTTTTGCTTAATCATAAAGGTGGTTATTCCCATATCCTTCTAGTTCACACTTTGAACAATATGCTGTTCTTGAAATATGACCTTGATGATATAAATTTTAAAAATGCTTGTAAAATTCATGCTAATTCTCTTCAAAATTGGCTTAACTCTACAAAACAACCAAATATGTGGTCACAGATCCTTCTTTGTACCTTAAGACTGGTTGCCCATTAATTTTACAGGAAGATCATTGAAAGTTTATACTGGAAATGGTAGCAGAAGACCCTACCATTTATCAGGATGAAATTATTGAAAGATTGCAAAATGATCATGATATAACAGTCTCAAAGTCTACTATAGTGAAGGAACTAGTTCATTGCCTTCATCTCAGCAAAAAATTATTAAAATGTGTCAATCCAGCTCAGAGCCCTTTTCAAAGAGAAAAAGTTTTTGCAACTGTTGGATGGCTAAATGCATCTCAATTGGTATTTACTGGTGAGTGCTCTTTTTTGTTTTGATTAAAACTATAGCTAACTTTTGTGGTTGGGGTAAATGTTTTAAGATGAATGTGGTATATCATTAGATAATGTATATCATTCAAAAGGTTGGGGATTGAAGGGCAGACATACCAAACAAGTCCCTCATGTGAGAGAAAGACATTGTTTTAACATAATACCTGCAGTATCTCTATCTGGTTTAGTTGCAAGCATGATCCAGCAAGAGACTGTCACTAGATTCCATTTTGGGTTTTAATTGGAGAAAATTTTGGTCAATTTTTTGTTACCTGTTTTTTTAAATAATCTAATTTTTTTCTGTTTATTTCCCCTTAGTTGCCAATGATGAATCCCTATCCTGCAGCAAACAGTGTCCTTGTTTTAGATAACACTGCTTTCCATCATGGGGGAGAATAGCTGAGATATTTCATAATCATGGTTACAAACACTATGCAATATAGGGGGTGGACTTGCTAGCAAGTCCTCAACGTGAACTCAGATGGAACTCAGACTGAACTCTACTTGAACACCCAACTAAATCTGTTCTTCTGAGTGGTGTTCATCCCTGATTGTATGGTTCCTTTATCAATAGCTCAATGTGTGTTCAATCTGTGGTGAGTTTGGGTCCAAGGTTGCGGACTCGCTAGCAAGTCTGCCCCCCATATTGTGCAGTGAAAACTCTATATTTTACTGCTTATTCTCCTGATTTAAATCCCATTGAAATTTTTTTCTCTGTGCTCAAAAGTAATCTCAGAAGATATGCCAAATTGAGTGGGGGGCATGAAGATGAAATTATTATTGATAGTTGGGTCAAAGTTCTATTTACAAAAATTTTATTAAAATGTATAAGGCTACTGGTTATAGAGTATAATGCTAGTGGTTATATAGTATAATGCATGTTTTTTAATATGCTTTAAACAATTAGTGTGAATTTCAGATTCAGCCTGAATATGCTTTAAATGTGGTCATATTTTTTATTTGCAAATCAGAGAGTATTTTGATGTGCTTAAAGAACACTAATATTATTTATGTGACATGCTTAAATTGATTCAATATTCTCAATATATATTGGGCTAAATCAGAATGTATCATAAATTATTTATTTTAGTTTGCTATAAAACATGTTTCAATATAAAAAAGAGCAAATTGTTGCTTCTCAAACCAAGCCACTACATACACCTTAGAGAGATATAAAAGCTCCCTTGTCCTTGTCAAATTATTTTATCAACTATATCATTTCACTATATAAAATCATCATATTTAAAATCATGTTTCATATATTTTAATTTAATTAGTTAGTTTTAAATCAATCATTTGTTAAAATTTATTTTGTCATAAGTGTTGTGTATGTTTTCATATAATACTTAAAATCTCCTAAGTGCTAATATGTCTCAACTAAGCAGGATAAGATTTTGAACATTGCACTAAGGCTTGAGCATAAGGTGTTGGAATCCATTTCTCTTCAAGCTTGTTTGCATTGAAGTCTTGAAATAACAACCAATGATTGAGTTGCATGCTTTGCAATGCATTTTGAAACTCAACATCAAATGGGTCAAGTTTTGCATAATGAAAAAAATCTGACATGGAGGAATCCAATTCATTTGAATCTACATCAAAGGAAGTTGTAGGAAAAACATTACAAGATTTGTCTTGATTTGTTTTTTTAATAATTTGCTAATTAGGGGGTGTCAGTTCTGGCAAATCCACACTTATTTAAGTGTGGATTTCTGAAACACACTAGCCCCAATACTGGTGGATTTCAAAATGAAAAAAGTCACTTATTTCACTCAAATCCACACTTTCTCAACCAAAAGTGCTGATTTCACCATCAAGTCCAATTTCACTGATTTGTAAGCATCATCCCATTCATACACAGCACTCCGCAGCATAACACTTCATAACTCAAAACATCGTACATCATTTACATTTTCATATCATATCATATAAGAGTCATGCCTTCCTCACTTTCTAATGGTGATAAATTACGTAAAGCAATGACTTTCATGGCTCTTGAACTGCTCTTGGACTCTGATTGTGATTCTGATTCTGATCTAGAAGAAGATTTTGTCTTTTTATCAAAAATGGCCACGAAATGTTACCTTCTTCCCAGAAAGCCTCAAGTACTTCATACCCCCAAGTACACCATCCAAACACTTCTTAACCTATCTACACCCAGTTTTAGACAGTTTTTCAGGACTTCTCTGGAATTTTTCCTCAAATTTATTGGGCTTATTCAGGATCATCCCATATTTCACAATAATTCTCAAAAAGAACAACGACATCCTTTAATTCAATTGGCCATCACACTATGTTGTTTGGGTTCCAATGGTAACAGAGCCACTTTGAAACGTTTAGAAAATGTCTTTGATTTAGGGTATGGTTCAGTTAACACTTATACCAAACAATGCATCACTGCCATCAACTCCTTGGAATCTCAACTTCTCACCTGGCAAACAAAAGAAGAGCGACTTGAATAATCTCAGGTTATGCAAGCAGAGGGCTTCACAGGATGTATTGGTTTTGTTGACGGTAATACTATTCCTTTCAGCCATAAATCTGCTCAAGGTGGAAACAATTACTTTGACCATAAAAAGAGGTAGATTATTTTCAACTCCTTTCATTCTCATTTAAACTAACATAAACAACTGTATCTTCTTTATAGATATTCAATTTCCATTCAGCTTATATGTGACGTTAACAAAAAATTTATATCATTCTTTGCTGGCTATCCTGGCTCATGTCATGACTCCTATGTCTTCCAAAGAATGCAAATTTCAAATGAACCTGAAAAATTATTTGATGAAGATCAGTATCTTCTTGCAGATTCTGCTTATGTGAATGGAAAGTATGTACTTCCTGCTTTTCGGGGAGCAGCTTCAGAAGACAGTCAAAATTCCAAGTTCAACAATCATTTGCCAAAGTCAAGAGTCCGTATTGAACATTCTATTGGAATCTTGAAAGGCTGTTTTTCTAGTTTAAGGGAATTCAGAAGTCCTCTTAGAAATAAATCTGAAATGGAGGCGGTGATCAACTAGATTCTGTGTTGCACTATACTTCATAAACTACTTGCTGACCTCAAAGATCAATGGTTAGAGCTGTATAAAGATGAACAAGTTTATTCACCTCCGACTATATCCAACACTTCTATTTCTCAATCAACTAGTATAAGGGCAAAAATTCTTCCAATAACACTCCAACATTTTTCAACACAATTTTAATTTTTTTTCATACTCTTCAAATGATCATTTTGCATGTTTTATTCACTGAGAATGGTATTTTTTTTGCATATTTATTTTGTTTTTGAATTTGCTGTTAAAGTCTTATTTTTTTATCTCTCTGTGTTTTCTTTCATTAACTCAACATGAAATCGCATATTTTTTCAGTCGCTCTCTTTTTTTTCTTCACTCATATCCGTTTCCTCCTCTCCTCTTACATCACTCAAACAATTTCAATTCTACTTCTTTTATCTCAACTCATCTCTCCAGGTAAGTCATTTTTTCATTTTTACTTAATTTTTTGCTAATTTTTTTTTTTTGGGGTTTTTTTTTTTGATTTTTTTTTGTGAGTGCTTTTTTTTAATTTATTAGTAAAATTAACCTTTTTTTTCTCTCTCCCTTCTCTCTTTTCTCTCATTCATCTTATTAATTATTCCCCTTGGCCTGGGCTTTTTCCCACCTTTACCCTCTCCTTGGAATGGATATATCCCCCTTTTCCCCCCTCCTTGGCTCAATCTAACCTCTCTTTTCTCCCTCTTTGTTCTCATCTCTCCCTTTCTCCCCCTTCTTGGTTTCCTCATTTCCTCCCCTCTTTCATTCCTCTCCAACCCCCCTCCAAATTTCCCAAATCCCCCCTCCTTTCCCCCCAATCCCCCCCTCAAAACCCCCCTATGCCCCCCCTCATCCTCCTTAACGATTTTTTTTAATCTTTCTATATTTTTTATTTTTTTGCCTTCTCTACCATCTTTTTTCTGTCAGTTTTCCTCAATCATTACTTTTCTATTAAATTATTTCTTATTTTATATATCTAAATATGCTTTGCTTCTACTCAACTCAAAAAAATTACTCTCCTCATCGCTCATCAAATATGACTGTTTCTTGTAATCAATCTCCGAATTTATCTTCATCTGCTTTAGCTCCTTCATTGTCTCATCGGTTGCCTGCTCATCAACGTCAAGCATCTACCCCTAATTCTTCATCAGGTCTTGCCTCCTCTAGAGCTCTCAAGGCCTCTGTTCAACTCAAATCTCTCGATCCTTTTGTTACCCTACCAACCCCATCAAGAAGGATAGATCTTCTGTTAGATCCTCAAAACCTTCTTTTACTTTGGCGCCCATTCCAAAATCTCCCCCTCAATTTACTCACACTGATCAAACACCTTCCAAATCTTGTCCTAATGCTAGAACAAAACATTCTTTTTCTCAATCTCTTAAGCCTTCTTCTGTACAAATTCGTTCTTATGGCCTGCCAGATGGCTCCGTTAATCTTTCGAAAAGTTTGCCACCAACTCCTCTCTTATCTTCAAAACAGAAAAATGACATTGAGTTGCCATCTGGTTTCTGTATGAACAAGCTCAACTTGAAGGTCCCCAGAAAAGGCAGGCAGGTGTGCTCTCAGGTATTTATCCAATACACCTTATTTTAGTTTACTTGGATATCTCTATTGAATTGTTTGTACAAATGGCCTCATGAATTAGCAACGTCTAACCTTAGTGGATGATTCATGGAATATTCAGACACTGAAGGAGCCTACATCTTCTATAGCCTCTATCAAATTACCCAAGTCCCATATGCCTAGTCCTATTCCAGTTGTTCAGTAACCCAAAGAATTATCCCCTTGATCTGCCATTGCTCCCACTCATTCGGCTGAGCCTTTTCTTGCCAAAATTTCTGCTAAGGGCTCTTCTACCACTCACCATTTTCACACCAAATCTGCCACTTCATCTCTTGAGGCAAATCATACTTCTAATTTCTGAGCTAAAGATTTTGACCTTTGGGATATGCCTGCTCAAATCAATGCTCCAGTCCTCACATGCCAGCAACAATCAAACTCCAAAAGACTATCTGGAAATAAGTCGACTTTTAGAAAAGCTTCTACATCCAATCCACCCACCCGTTTACCTGGCAACACTACTAGTAGTTGTATATTATCTTCAACCCGTCCTCTGATTCCATTTCCCAATGATTTCCCCACTAGTACATCTGTAGTATCCAGCTCCAAAAATATTATTTCATCATCGTCTAATTGTACTAACACCCCTGAAGATAAAACTTTGTCAGTGTCTCTACCCTCGAGTGTTTTTGACAAGGCAGCCCAAAAGCAGTCAACTATTGTTTCCAAGGACGAATCTTCTTTAACTTGGCAACAAGCTTTCCTCAAATCATCTCCTCCAAAGAATTTGGCTGGCTCCATCAAAGCTTCTGATGCTGAAACCTTTAATTTATTACCTTCAAATAGAATTGTATCCCCTCATGCTTCTATACTCAAATCAAATTTCAAGCCTGTCAATACAGCTTCTTCACCTTTTAAATCTATGCCACCATATGTCAGCAGGTGCCATAGTGTACAAAATCTGATTCACAAACATCACCCCTCATTAGGCATGAATGAATTGATGACAAATATGAGTATCTCTGACAACTCTAAAACAACAAATGTTAAATTAACAATTTGGTAATGAATTGTTAAGGAGGATGAGGGGGATAGGAGGGGGGATTTGGGGGATGTGGGGAGGTTGGAGGGGGGGTTCGTACAAGGGTTTTGGGGAGGTTGGAGGGGGGTTTGGAGGGGGGAATTGAGGGGAATGAGGAAGGGATAAATAAAATTTCACAGTTTTTTTAAATTTTTTTTTTTTTTTTTTCAGAAATTTAAAAAAAAATATTTATCAAGTTCAAGTGAAATAAAAAAAAATTCTTATTCATCTTTTGAGGAAATTTATTTTAATTTAAATTAAGTGAGTTTTTTTTAATGTATAATTTTGGGTATTTGAAAATTAAAAATTTTTTATGTAGAAAAACACATGTCTTTAACTTCAGATTCACCACTTACCTCACTCTCATCTTCTTTGACTTCATTATCATCTTCAAATTCAACTTCTTTTCAATCATCATCTAAAACATTGACAAAAAATGAAGAGTATTGAAATAAAAGATATTTAAAAAAAAATTCACTTGGATAAAATATTTGGCCATATTTCAAACATCAAGTACTATAAAACTAAAGTTGAAAAAAAAACAATTTTCCAAAAACGTTACCTGAAAATATACATTATTTAACTGAAACTGGAGGTGATGAAGTTAAAGCTGTTATTAATAATACTTTCAAACCTCAATTTAATTATGAAAACCATTCTTTTAATGGTTTAAAAAATGATTCATTTAATCAACTCTGCAATCTCATCATAACACTCTATCAAATGGCTTTGGTTCGCTTACCTTTAAGGAATAAGAATTTGTTGGGTGGTATTATGATTGGTATTATATGGAGACCTGAATTTGATAAAGGTTTTTCCCTTGGTATGTTTGAAAATTTTTCTGGATTTTTTAATATCATATTACTGAATAGGCATATATTCTTTACTCAGATCTTTATCTAAAGCTGAATTAGATAATGATTTTCGAAAATGGAATACATTACCTTCATTTAATTCTTTTCTTGCTCTTCAAATTAAAAAACTCTTCAATAAAGCTTTTGAAAATAATCATGAACTTGCTACGAGACTTGGAATACCAAATTGGTGCGACTCTGAATGGGAAGATATTAGCAGTGATTATCTAATTTTTTCAAATGTTATAATCACTCATGCTGGATTCCATAACTGAATTCACATCAACTCAAATGATGCCAATTACCTTACTTATGGAATTTCCTCATGTATTAATCCTATTACTGGACAACCTATTCCATCACCTTCTAAAATTAAAGGACATGGATTATATTTCCCGGATCATAGATGTATAATCGATTTTGGATTAGAAAATGTAATCATCGAAACTTTCAGCCAGGCTACTAGACTTAACCGGTAAAATAATTGATTATTTTACTGAGTTGAAGCCACGCCCCTTCTTCTTACCAATAATTAATTATCTACTTAAGTATTACTTACAATTAACTAGTTAAGTACAATAAGTAGTATAATTAATTAGTGTAAATAAAATGTCCCCTACAATTTTACTCCCTAACACCGTGCTCAATAGTATAAGTCAATGGGAATAGAATTTAATAATAAAATTATAATAAAAAAAAACTTTAAAACAATTATATTACCTCAGTGAGATATCTTGAATCCCGTGAAAGTAATATAATTAATTAATTATTGTGTAATTAATTGTGACAGTCCAAGGAACTCAAACTTTATTGCTAATAAATTTGATGCCCTTGTTGACATATCAGTTTATTTATTTCTTATGTCATATATGTACTCCTTTAAGTCATTCTTTTTCTCACATTCTTACAGTATATGGTGTAAATTCTGTATATTTTATTCCCTCATGTTTTGCCTATAAAAGGCCTCTTACTTTGTGCTTTTCAGAACATTCATTCATCAATTACTTATTACTACAATTTCAATACAATACTTATTTCTATATTTTATAAGCTTAGTATTTACAACAGCGTAATTCTAATCTATAAATTATACTAATATTTAAAAACTACCTCTTATACTTGAGAAAATAAATCAATTTGATTAAGAAAATATGTACTTTACTTTGAGAGTTCATTAAATCCCCAATTTTCCTCGTATAAACCTCGAATAAACTTCTAGACCCAAAAGGACCCCTTGACAATTGGAGTCCTTCCCGAATTATCGACGGCGCATCGTGATTTAAGGGCGTTAATCGAAGAGACCATTGGCATTCGAGTACCTGTAAGGACAAGAGAGCAACAAAAACGACGAATGTCATACGTCACGTGACAAACATTTTTGCTGCAAATGGGAATTGAACCGCGCTCCAAAAATTAGGTTCATATATTGACTAAACATCTTATATATTGTGGTAATTATTGATATTACTATTTGTGGGTTACTTTGCACTTTTCATTTGCTACGTATTTTCCTTTTACTCAGCACTCTGTAAGTGGCATTAATTTGCTCATTTTACAGGGGTAGGTGTCTGGTAATTTGGATTTAATTTTATTATTATATTTTTTTTTATTTTTCCTGGTTGACAATAATAGAGCAATAATGTTCTTAGTCCCAGAAGTAATAAATAATTATATTTTAATATTAATTATTACAATTTTCAGTTGACATTTCTGTCCTGATTAATTTAACTTTTATTTGTTCCAGTTGACAAATTGTCCTGACAATAATTTTTTTTTTAAATTCATATTTAATTACTTCAGTTGACATTAAGTCCTGGTAGTTAAGTAATCATTTCAATAAAATTTTTTAATTAATAAAAATTCATATTTAATTACTTCAGTTAACATTAAGTCCTGGTAGTTAAGTGATCAGTTTAATAAAATTTTTTTTAATTAATAAAATTCATATTTAATTACTTCAGTTGACATTAAGTCCTGGTAATAAATTAGTTGACTAAATCCTTAAAATAATTAATTAAAATTATTAATAAAAATTTTAATTTATTTCTTCAGTTGATTATATTATAATCCTGGTTTTAAATTATTATTTTTTGAATTAATAAATTAATTTTATTTAGTTGATTTTTATCCTAAAAAGATTTTTTTTATTTTTATTTTATTTCTGTTAAATAAAAATTAAAAATAAAGACTAATTCATCTTATTGTCTCTTTTCTTTATTTCAGTTAAATCTTAAAATTACTGACCAAAGTGGTTCTGCTGCACGTGAAGAGGAACTAGACTTGATTGATTATGATGAGCATACTTCTGTAAGTTCTCCTTTAACAAGAAGAATTTCTCAGATTAATAAATCCTTGCCCCAAACAGGATGTAGAGATGGAAGAAGTAGAAATCCTAGTAGACACAACTCAGGATCAGAAGCCTATGATAAACCCACCAGAAGAACTTCCAAAAGGCTTCAGGATAAAAAAGATTCCATTGCCTCAAAAGGTAAAGAATCTGTCAACTCACATAAAGGAGCTAAGGACAGAAAACTTGAGACTAAAGGCAAGGGTAGATGCTCTGGAAGAAAAGGTGAGAAGGATAGATACCTTTCTTCAAGAGAAGAAGAAACCTCTTCCTCCCAAGGATCAACAACAATTGGCTCCCCAGTGCCAAGAAAAGGTGGAAGTGTCCAAGTGGCAGTGGGACTGGTTAAACACTCAGTGGGACTACCTTTCTCAAAATCAGCATCAGTTACCTCAGGCAGGTCCGTCAAGACCCAACCAGGTAAGCCCCACACCTCCTCACCCCTATCAAGGAGGCAAAAGAAGAAGAAATCCCAATATGGTCATACCCAGAAAACCCTGGTACGCCCCTCTATTGATTCTCAAGTGCCATTTCTTGTAGCTGATTCTGTTCTTTCAGGTAAATCTGAGAGGGAAGAAGAAACCTTGAGACCAGTAGAGGCTGGGAGCAGTAGACAAATAACTCATGTATCTAATCCATTACTTTTAATTGCTACCTCAATGATTAACCCTGATATGGCTGTAATTGATGAAATACTTGACCCTGAGTTCTATGAGAGTCTGGAAAGTTACTCAGTTTCCTTATTGAGAAACACTCCAGATGTAGCAAAGATTAATGATGAGTACTTGAGAAATATTATTGCCAAACAAAACCATATAATGAAAAATATGCAATTGACTCAGAGATATAATAGTTTGTTAACTGATCAGGGTTATCAAGCATTAAGAAGTGAATCACAGAGAGTCTCTGATGAATTGTCTCATTACAAAGCAACCCATGAAAAGAAAGTTGCTTTATGGCAAAATATAAAAAATGATTTGTCTAAACTAAAAGATACTGTATATGCCTGTTGCCAGGAGGTGGGGATAGATAAGATGGATCTGAAAAGATTGAATGACCATTTTTCATCTTTTCAAAATAAGAATCAGTTATCTTTTGCAACAATCAATGAGAATTTATCTAGTCTTCCAAGATTGAAAAGTAGACTAACAACCATTGAGGATAAATTGAACTCATTGTTTATTGATCAAAAGTATTCTGAGATTTCTTTGAAGGAACAAATAGTACTGGATTCTCCAGAGTTACCTGTGGCTAGTTCATCTAGAAATAAATCAGTTCCAGAAATACATGTTGATACCCCTGAGTTTCCATTAAAAATTAATGATGCACCAGGACCTTTAAAAGAGGGATTAAACAATGAGATTACTGCCCAACTAGAGAAGTTACAGCTGATCCTTACTCAGAAACAAGCTTTTACTAAGGAGACTCCTTCAAATCAAAAGAATTGGCCAAAACTTGACCAGTACCCAACATTTGATGGTGATTCTTCCTCTGATTGGCAACAATTTATTTGCAGAATTGATAACTTAAAAAATTCTTACAAACTCCCAGATGAGGAAATTGTGTCCAAGTTAATTTCTTTGTTTATTAATTTTTCCCTAATGTGGTATGAATCTGTTCTCCTGGATGGAAATGACTACTCATGGGAGGATTGGAAGAAATTGATTAAAGCACAATTTGGTGGCTCCAAGTTCAGAATGGCTCAACAAAGGCAGTATGAGGAAACTAGATATAGCTCTTCTACTGATAAACCTATTGAGTTTTTAATGAAACTTGTAAAAATCTTAAGGGAAATGGACCCAAATATGGAGTTTGAGTTATGGAAGCACAGGATCCTTTATAAATTACCAATGTCTTTGAGAGACTTGATAGTGGCTAGGACTGAGTTCTCCAGATAACCCTCTTCTTTCATTAATACTTGCAATGAGATCCTTCTAAACAAAAAGTATGATGCCAGAAGCTTCATTCCTAGGACGCCTTTGGAGAAACCCTCCACTTACAAACAGAAACCTCTGGAAAAGGTTGGTAAACCTTCTTCCCCTGTTGCACCAAAAAAGTATGCAACAAACACTTTCTTCAAGTGCAACAAGCCTTGGCAGAAAGGACATGTTTGTGACAAGAAGATAAATCTTGTAGAACAAACAGAGGAGCATGCTGATGACACAGTAGCACTGGATGATACGTCAAGTGATTGTGCCAGCAATATTTCATATGAATCTCAACAAGAAATCTTGATGCTGGAAGAGGATATTCATTATTTAAATACTATTGATATTGATAATAATGCTTTATCTAAGATTGAAGATGCTGAGATAATAAAGAACATTGAGGATAACTCAATTGTTATTGCCCCTCTCAAGGCACCAGTCTTGATTAATGGAACCAGCATTGAAGTTGTTCTGGATTCTGGAGCTGGAGGAAGTGTAGTTTCTGAAAGAGCACTTGCTTCAGTGGATCAAGACTATAAATCAAAACTGATGCCTATCATTTCTGAAAATTGGAGAGGTTATGGCTCTGTTTTGTCCCCCATTGGTAAATACATAGCCACAGTGTTTTTTAAATATAACCATGGTTTTGTAAGAGCTATTTGTGATTTTGTTGTCATGAAAAATGATAACTTAAGCAATTGGTTTATTGTAGGGAATGATATTTTAACCAAGTATGGCATAAAATTGGATCCCTCAAATCAATGTTTTACAATGGGAATGAATGGGAAGAGAAAATTTAAGATTTCCTCCCCTAAAAAATTATTGAAACCAGAATTGAACACATGTAATTCTGTGGTTCAATGTAAAGGAAGATCTACAAAAGAGATGCATGCCCTTTTGTCTGAAATTTACAATGCCTCTTTTGGAGAACAACTTTCTGGTGAGGATAAAGATTCCATCATTAACTTGATAAAGTCTTTTCCTATGGCCTTTGCTCATGGGTCACATGAACTGGGATTAGTTAAAGAGGAAATGAAACTTTCATTGTCTTACCCATTAACTAATATACCACCTAGTTTAAAGAAGATGCCTTATCCTGCTTCTCCCACAAAGAGAAAAGATATTGAAGACAATATCTCTACCCTTTTAAAAATGAATATTATTGAAAAGGTAGTTGAAACACCTAAATATTGTGTTATCTCACCTGTCCTAATTTCTTATGAGAAAGATAAAGCCAGGTTATGTGGTGATTATAGAGCACTATTTTTACTTATACTGTTGATGATATCTACCCTTTACCTAGAATTAGCTCTATACATGCTACTTTACAAGGTGCTAAATATATCAGCTGTTTGGATGGTAACAAAGGATATCACCAGGTACCTGTTGAGAAAAATTCTCAGAACTTTCTGATGATTGCTACTCATATGGGTATTTATAAGTATATTAGGATGCCATTTGGCCCTAAAAATGCCCCTTCAGTTTTCCAAAAAGTCATGGATAATGTGTTCCATCAAGAGATAATTGAAGGATGGCTGATGGTTTATATTGATGATATCATTATATTCTCAAAAACATTTGAGGACCATCTTAACCACCTGTGTAAAGTATTCCAGAAAATGGATGAAATAAATATGACACTTGCTTCAAAGAAATGTAAATTTGGTTTCCATTCTTTAAAAGTTCTTGGTCATGTTGTTTCAGGCTTACAGATATGTGTTGACCAAGACAAAGTGGCAGCCATACAACAGGTGAAGGCTCCTACTACAGTTAGAGAGCTCCAAAGTTTTTTGGGAATGTGTGGATACTATAGACAGTATATTAAAAATTACCAAGTCTTAGCATTACCCCTTACCCAATTAACTAGAAAGGATGTTGCTTTTGTCTGGAATAGTGAAAGACAAAGAGCCTTTGACACTATGAAACACTGTTTGATGTCAGCACCAATTCTTGCTTTACCTGACTTTAATCAACCATTTGTTTTGTACACTGATGCCAGTTTCATTGGTCTTGGTGCTGCCCTCCATCAAAAACAAGTGATAAATGATAAAGTTTCAGAAGTGGTAATTTGTTATTTTTCAAGAACCTTGAGAAATAGTGAATTGAAATATGGTGCTACTCAATTAGAATGTTTAGCTGTAGTGTGAGCTCTAGAAAAGCTTCATTATTAACTAGATGACCAGAAATTTGAACTTGTCACTGACTGCAGTGCAGTTAAATCCCTTTTAAACTTGAAAACACCAAACAGACATATGTTCAGATGGCAGTTGGCTGTTAAAGAATACAGAGGGAGAATGACAATTATTCATAGGGCTGGTATTGTTCACTCAAATGTGGATATGTTATCTAGGTTACCTTTACCAAATAATGACTCTAATCCTGCTTATGATCCTGAGGATGAAATTATTCATATACATGGGATATATGTGGTTGATATGAAGGAAGAGCTATTACAGCTTATTCTGCATTCATATGATAAGGACACTGACTTGAAAAAGTTATGCACCATATTAAATGATCCAAAGAATGCTTCAATACAAGCATTAATTAAAACCCTTCCACCAAAGTACCAGAAGGCTTTGGAAAAAGGTAAATTTTCAATTGATGAAGGATATCTATATTATAGGAGAAAGTTGAGTAATGTTATTGTTATTCCTCCTTTTATGAGAGAAATCATCTTGAAAATTTGTCATGATGACATATTGGCTGGACATTTTGATCTTGAAAAAACAATGATCAGAATTAAGAACACTGCTTGGTGGGTTAATATGTCTGAAGACACAAAATTATATGTTGAGTCTTGTGATTCTTGCCAAAAATCAAAAAGATTAACTGGTAAAAGAGCAGGATTAATGCAACATATTGAACCTCCTGATGCACCATGGCAGATAATAAACATGGATTTTGTAACAGGATTACCTATTGCTGGTAAAGACAGTTATAACTCTTGTTGGGTTATTGTGGACAGATTCACAAAAATGTGTAAATTTATCCCTACCCACAAGGATGTTTCCACTAAAGAATTAGCTTTCTTATGATGGTCTCATATGTTTAATACTGCTGGTTTTCCTAAAGCCATAATCTCTGACAGAGACCCTAAATTTACTTCTGAATTTTGGATGTCTCTGATGGATGTTTGTGGTTGTGATCTGAAACTTTCTACTGCCCATCACCCTCAGACTGATGGTTTAGCTGAAAGAATGATTCAGAATTTAAAGGACATGATAAGAAGATATTGTGCCTTTGGCCTTGAGTATAAAGATAATGACAGATTCACTCATGATTGGGTTACCTTACTTCCTGGGTTAGAATTTGCTTATAATAGCACTGTTCATTCTGTTACTCAAAGAAAGCCTTTTGAGCTCTGGCTTGGATATGTTCCAAATACTCCTGCCCAAATTCTCAATAACAAAATACCTAAATTGGATATACATCCTGGTGTAAAATCTTCTCTTCAAATGCAACAACTATGTAGAAATCATGCTCAAAAATGTATTGAAAAATCATTTGAATATGAGAAGAAAAGATGGGAGAAATCCCATAAAGAATACACTTTTAAAAAGGGTGATGAAGTGTTGATTTCTACAGTCCACTTCAACTTACAAGGTAATAACAAATTGAAAGATCCATTTGTTGGTCCATTTGTTGTCAGAAGAATGATTGGAGATAATGCAGTTGAAGTTATTCTGTATTCTCCATATGACAGAAAACATCCTGTTTTTCCAATATCTCTTTTGAAACCTTACACATCCAATAGTGATTTATTTCCAAAAAGGAGGGGTAGACCAAAGAAAACCCCAAATGAAATCACTGAAACAGCAGAAATTGAAAAAATTTTAAATGACAGAATAGTCACTGCTGAAAAAGGTATAGAATACTTATTGAGATTCAAGAATAAATCATCTGAATATGATTCTTGGATACCTGGGAAGGAGATATCTAATCTTCCTACTCTACTAAAAAATTATAAAAAGAAAAAATCATAGCATTTTTTTTTATTTTTTTAAAAGTGAGGGAGTGTCAGCCAGGCTACTAGACTTACCCAGTGAAATAATTAATTATTTACTGGATGAAGCCGCACCTTATCATTTTAATTATTATTTAATTATAAATTAGTTACATTAAAATTACTTATAATAAATTAACTAATTACAGAATGATAAAATTAAATGAATAATTAAAATTAAAATATAAAATTGTCCCTTATATTTTTCTCTAAAACCGTGCTCATTTGACAGGTTGGAAAAAATAAAAATTTATATTAAAAAATAGATTTTAAGTTAAAATAAGATTTTAATATTCAAATAATATTAAATATATACAAAAAATTCAAATTTCTTATTTAGAATTGACTTCTACAGTAAATATTAAATAAATTGATGTATTTCTGACATACTCTGTAAATACATCTTTTTGACACCTTCTTTTTAGAATAACTTTATTATTTGAAAATACTCCTTCTGGAATATTCTTTTCTCTCTCTCATACTACTGTTTTTACAATTTGATTGCCGTGCCTTGTCTCTCCTTTGCCTATATAAGGCCTCTCTTTGGGTTGTTTTTTAATCATTCCTTTACTACATCATTTTATTACAACAATAACCAATCAAAACTTATTCTTATATTCTATATCATTAGTATTTACAATAGCGTAACTCTAATCTATAAATTATATCAATATTTTAATCCTACCTCTTTTAATTGAGTAAAATAATCATCCTTGAATTAAGAAATACGTACCAACTTGTTGAGAAATCCATTTTACTCCTTAAAATCCTCGTAGAGCTTCATACCAAATCTTCTAGACCAAAAGCGTACCTTGACACAGATCTTCTCCAGAATTATTGCTCTGCTTAAAAGTCAGGATCACCTTCAGCTGAACTATGGTGAGAGGCTTCATAGGATTGATGTTGTTGAAGTACAGGTGTGTCAGAAGGATTATTGGATGGCTGAGATCCAGAGGGTATATCCTTAGTAGTATCATTTAGAAACCAAGGTTTGACATCAACTTGGGAACAAAAAAGAATACTCATATCCTCATAGAAATGACACATGGCACTTAGTTTTAAGGAAAAACTAGTAATTTTTTTCTCCAAATCATCATCAATAATACCAAGGTCAGTGGAGGTGGAAGCAAAGCAAGCTTTTTTTAAATTTTTATTGATACCTTTTGGACCTCTTCTTCATTTGCTTAGGATTGATAAAAAATTTCCCTTTTTTCTTCTTCTTTACTTAATTTTCCATCAACAAGAAGCCATTGACCTTTTATGAAGGTGGACATCCAAATCTGGGTGAAATTCTCACATTTAAAACATGCATCATAATTTGATTTAATTTTGAGGAAGTTGATGACAATGAGATAATCTTTGTTTTTTAGCTGTCCAGACTTTGGTTTCTCAGGTGAGGGGCTTGCATTATGGGAAGAATTTTGTGATGAAGCATTGTTTTGAGTTACCTTTTGAGTGTTGGATTATATGGGAGTCATTATGAAATGGTATGTTATAAGAAAAAAGATTATGAGGTTTAAAATATAAAAGAAACAAGGGAAAAAAATGCCTGGTTAAATGTCACAATAGGGAATGTCAGTTCTGGAAAATCCATACTTAAGTTTGACCAAATCCGCACTTATCAAAGTGTGGATTTCCAAAACACACTAGCCCCAACACTGGTGGATTTCAAAACAAAAAAAGTCACTTATTTCACTCAAATCCGCACTTTCTCAACCAAAAGTGCTGATTTAACCATCAAATCCCATTTCACTGATTTGTCAGCATCATCCCATTCATACGCAGCACTCCACCACAGAACTCTGCAGCCTAACACTTCATAACTCAAAACATCATACATCATTTACATTTTCATATCATATCATATAAGAGTCATGCCTTCCTCACTTTAAAATCGTGATAGATTACATATAGCAATGACTTTCATGGCTCTTGACCTGCTCTTGGACTCTGATTGTGATTCTGATTCTGATCTAGAAGAAGATTTGTCTTTTTATCAAAAATGGCCATGAAATGTTATCTTCTTCCCAGAAAGCCTCAAGTACTTCATACTCCCAAGTACACCATCCAAACACTTCTTAACCTATCTGCACCCAGTTTTAGACAGTTGTTCAGGAATTCTCAGGAATGTTTCCAAACATTCCTGGTCAAAATGTTGCAATAAAATTTTGAAAAGGTTAGGAAGGGGTGTGTGCCAAGGATTGATGGGTAGGGAGCGAGGAAGGTCAGTGTGTCACATGTGACAGGGATGTTGTGGCCAACATGTGGTTGTGAAAAAAACGGGAAAAAAGTGCTGATTTGAGGTCATAACTGAAACTCTTTGTTGAAATAAGTGACTTTTTTGCAAAATTTAAGTGCTGATTTGGTTTGAAATCTGCACTTAAGTTAAGTGCGGATATTCCAGAACTGACACCCCTAATAAAATGTTTTAAATTTCTGTGAGGTATGTATGCCAAGGATTGATGAGGGGATGGAGTTCAGTGTGTCACATGTGACAGGGATTGGGTTGGAAAGAAGGGATTATGTGGCCAATATGTTTTTGTGAATAAAAATTGGGAAAAGAGTGCTGATTTGAGCTCATAACTGACACCCATTTTTGAAATAAGTGACTTTTTTACAAAATTTAAGTGCTGATTTGGTTTTAAATATGCACTTAAGTTAAGTGTGTATTTGACAGAACTGACACCCTCTAATATGAGTCACTCAAAATCTGTTAAAAAACTACTTCAACCTCAAACCCAATTAGTTGATGATACCCAAAATGAAATTTATGCCTTCAAATTACTCAATGAAGATTACCAAAATTCAGTGGGTTCCCTAAGTTACTTAGTACAAGAATCTTGACCAGATTTGGGCTTTGCTGTCAGTCAATTATCACAAAATTTTGAATCCCCAGGAATATTACACTGGAATGCCTTCAAACATGTACTTAGAAATTTAGCCAATACAGTATATGTCAGCCAGGCTACTAGACTTACCCAGTAAAATAATTAATTATTTACTGAGATGAAGCCACGCCTTTTATTTCTTATTATATTATTAATTATATTATATTTAATTATTTATTACTTGCAATAAACTATCTAATTAAAATAAGTAAATTTAGTAATTATTTAAAATTAATAATAATGTCCCTTATATTTTTATTCCCTAACACTGTGCTCAATAACAGGATGAAAGAGGAATAAAAATATATTAAAGTATTAAAGTCTAAAAATTCAAATTTCTTTATTTAAAAATTTAAAATTCTATTAATACAAAATTTTAATTCAAATTATTTTACACTAAGGGTGACATATAAAGAGAACTCTATACTATATCAAATAATACGATATCTTTTATTGCCGCATCATTTTAGCACACTTTTGTTGTCAGGCTAAGGTCAAGTACAAGGATGTGAAACTAGCTTGAATGGTCTGTGTCTAGAAGATTTTAAATGGTCCTATATGAATACTCTAGTATAAATCCAATTAGTAGTAAAATATAATTTAAAATAAAGGTCTCAGCAATATAGATCTCGCTAATTATATATATGGCTTACAATTTTATAGTTGGTAGAAAAATACATTTAATAATTCAAATACTGTTTCAAAAGACTTTATAAGTGCTAATTGATATGTATTGTAATTGTTTTGGTTATATGATTGAATTGTAATGATTAAGAATGTATAAAACAAGACCCAAAACCTCCTCCTTTTATACACAATGAGTTCCCCAATGAATCCCTTGATTTACCAGTCCTATACACAGTTAATGACGCCTTCATCCAACTAATAGACATGCCCATCAACATCCCAAGTGACCCATAACATAATTAGAAGAATATTACCTGCCAAAATCCTGTAATAATAGGGAAAATCCATCACAATTAAAGAATAAGTAAAAAAGAGAGTATATGCGTATTATACATTAATATAAAAGACTAAAGAGGGAAAATTAAGGCTAATAAATGCTTAATAATAAGGGGGATCAACAGTAGAAATGATGGGGCTAATCCTGACATTATACTATGTGAAATTCCCATTCAAAAATAACCAAAATTGACTGAGAAACCACCTAGAAACCCAAAAAAGGGCATGAGATGTGGGGTAACTACATGCAGTCCTTGGAAGGTGCTTGCACAGGTAAATCCTTGACTAATTTAGGCAAATTTAAGTGTGGTAGTGAAATAAGGCACCAAGATTGAGGTTATTAATGAAATTAGTGCATATAAAGAGGGTCAATGCATTATTAATTAAGCTAGGACACTAAATAAGTGCCTCTTGCCTATTTTAGCGTGTTTCCCCACAGTGGGCTTAGAATGTGGGGTAATTATAGTGTGAAAAGCTAACTTTGCTAAAAATGAAGCTATTCACACAGGAAAAATGCAGGCAGTATGTGGCCAGTACACAGAAGCCATTTCTGGCATAAAAAACACCAAATTTGAAAAGTGTTATTTTTATGCATTTGAGTAGCCAAATCAATAGTTCTAATTGAGACAAATTGAACTTTCAAAGCGCATTTTTTATATTATAAAATTATAGCGCATATAATCAACTTTTAAGTGATTTAAAGCGCATTTCTTGTTTTTTGCATAAAACAATGAAAATAACAGCTTTAAGTGTACTTAAAAAATTATGTAGCCTTATAATTAAGGTTCTTAAGATTACCCTAACATATTCCAACTTAATATTAAGTACATAATACTTATAAAAGGTGGATATATGCATGTATATAAGGTGTTATAATGGCATATTTTGTATATTATCATAATTTTACTTATGTATACTGTTTGTGTACTCTAATTTATTGTTCCCATGTATAGTTCATGTGTTAAACAGAAATTATAAGTACTTTTTACTCAGTCCTGGGGATATACAGGCTGACATTTGTTATGTGCACATTCTTATTTTTTGAATGGTTTTTCTCTCACACTCCCTTATGGATAGTTGTTAACTCTGTGTGTTATCTCTCTCCTTTTGCCTATAAAAAGCCTTCTCTTTTTTGTGTTGTTTTCATCATTCATTACTTACCATTTTTTATAAAACAGTTATTATATCAAATACTTATTACTATTATTTATATCTTTAGTATTCACATAAACGTAATTCTAAAACATAAATTATAATAATATTTAAAAAATCTTACCTCTTCCAATTGAGTAAAGTAAATCATAAGATAAATTATACGTACTTGACTTGAAAAGTTCTATATCCACCATCCAATACCGTAAATCGCCACCGAAAATCTTCTAGACCAAGAGGAGTCCCCCGATAGTATATCAATCAATTTTCTATGGTAATCTTGTAAATCCACATGATTACCCTGAAGGTAACTTTTCCTCATCAACTCCTATAGGTTTTTCTGATGCAGACCATGCTGGATTCCCTAATACCCGTAGATCAACTACTGGTTACATTTTCATAATGAATGGAGGTATTATTTCATGGCAATTTAAAAAACAATCTTCAGTATCTTTTTCCACAAGCAAAGCTGAACTTAAGGCATGTGTTGAAGCAACCCAAGAAGCCATATGGCTAAATTATTTACTAACATCTCTCTCAATTACTTATCCTATGACCATTCCTCTTTTTGGAGATAACCAAGGAGCCATTTTTCTAAGCCATAATTTTATGTATCAAGCTTGTACCAATCATATTGATGTTCAATTACACTGGATACGGAAAAAATTGGAATAGAATTTTTTTTTACTTGATTAGACTAGTACTTCTTCAATCCTGGCTGATCGCATGACTAAATCTTTGTGTTTCCCATCTCTTTCTAAAATTTTCAATTTGTGTAATTTTTTAAATGATTCACCCTTCAATATAGGGGGGGTTCAGATGTTTAGATATTAGTGATACTATTATTATGCTTATTTTGGTGAAAGAATTATTTGCACAGACCGTAACAATAGAGCAGAGACCTTCTGGGTATATAAAGTGACTCTCGTCATTTTCTATCCCCAGTGACCTTAATCTATTGTTAGGTAAAGTACCTTTTCATCTCTATCTCATATTTACGTTGTTGTCTCTGATGTCGTATTGATTGCGCTATCTTTATAATCAGGTTGGTAGTGCACTCATAGATTAAAAGGCTTGTGAGAAATACTCACAAGACTCTTATATTGATATAAAGGTAGTTCTTACTATGTAGTTATTAGATGTAATTCATGTCACTTATCAGTGGCCTTAATCTAGTGTTAGGTTGGTATCGCACTCATAGATTAAAAGGCTTTTTGAGAAATACTCACAAGACTCTTATATTGATATAAAGGTTCTCAAACCGATTCCCTTAGCCTGAATATAATAAGCTTTCAATTGATACTTTTTACTCCTAAGAATTCTTCTTTTAATGAATTAAAATGGAGGAAATTACTATTTTTTATGACTAAAAATCAATTTATTGTATTTCCACATATTCCATGTTTGATAACCCTTAATAAAAGAATGAGAATGGAGTCTTGGTTCATGTTTGTTGTGTGCAAAGTCTGTGAGTTGCACCACAGTGAAAAGTGGCTAGATCACTTTTCCGGCCACGGTACTAATTTAAAAGATGAAATTAAATAAAAATGAGATTTAAGGATTTCTCAAATCAATTCAGGGGTTTCCTTTTGATCTTTCTGATGTCTATTATTGAAAACAATATCATCTAAGCAAAGTGAGTTAATTTCCGAAAATCGAGTGCTTCCAAAAGTTTTGATTGTCAAATCTCTACGTGATCTTCTTGTTATTTTCATATCCATTTGAATGTAATGCTCAAGCTGGTTCGAGAAGAGATTGGAGAAATGAATACTGCGAGTATCACTATTGAAGAAATCTAAAGAAATGGGTTTTTGCTGTTTAAACCTTTGAATGGTTTGATTTATTAGAGGTTCAAAAAAAATCTCAATGTCAGATCCACGTCCATTCCTGATTGCTCTTTTACATATGATTATAATAAAAAGTCTCCTTTTCTTCTCTTCAACATCTTTGGCATCTTTTAGAAACCAATGGTTCTGATAATATTCCTTCGTCCCATTAATGACTTTAATGCACTGTTTACTATCACTTTGTTCCAACCATTGTTCAATCTGCTGTATAAATTCAATCAATATAAATTTGATACTTTCTTCAATGTTCTTCTGAATACTTTCATATTTCTTTTTCACTTGCGTGTGGAACAACAATTCTTTTAGGAAACAGATGCATCGATATAAAACGGAGGCATGAATACCTTCTTCCACAAGATGAAGTAACTTGACAAACAATTTTTGGTAAGTATTGTGATCAAAGTCAACCAACCTCCTTAAATCACAAATTGCCGATTGAATCATTTGTACGTTGGTGAAGATCAATATCTGCGCAGATTTAAGTTTGATCATATCATATGGGTATTGAAATTTTGTGAGAAACTCTTCAAGTCCATCAAGATATATTTGATAGAGCCATGCTGGGCCAATTTCTAAATTTGCATGAGGCTGGACTACTTCTCTGTTTAATAACTTTTTTCCAGAAAGATAATAAAGAATATGTACATCTTCATGTAAGTTTTTCATGTGGAGATACTTCGATGTACACTGTCGCAAATCACCCAATGATAAAGCAATTTCTAATAGATTTTCTCGGCGTTGGTTAAAACATTTAATTTGCAGAGCTGAGTCAAAAAATAGTCCTTTGATAACCATCACATCATTATTTTTAGGTGCTACTTGCGAGTTTTTAGTCTTATCGAGCTGGTCTTTTTGTTTTTTTGCGGGATGGCTAAATATAATGATTAGATATTATGAACTGAAAGCATAAGAAAAATCAATGAATCCAAAACGATCTTACTTATCATTGAGTAAGCTTAATCTTTTACGTGTGGTTAATATCAAGGTAGAGCTCCCTTCATCAACATCGATGGGATAACTCGATGTCTCGTTGTGTCTGTTAGTTTCCCCAACTTGGAGCAATTTTTCTGATTCTTCAAACCAGAAAGGAGAAAGTCTTGTTTAACGCCAACATTAAAAGGTTTTTTATTTTATTTTTTTACACGTACAAACTTACCTGTCTCTACGTGCCTCAATCCGGTATAAGAAGGCAATGATTCATCATGGAGCGTCCTTGTAAAATCAGTGTTGGAAGAATGGACTTTTGGTTGAACACGATTAAACTTGTCTTCTCTTGGAATGGAAATGTTCTGAAAACAATCACCTTTGTTTTTTTCTACATTTGTGTTAATATTGACTCCCTCAAGAATCAAAAAAAAAAAAAAAATTAAAAAAAAAGTTAAAAAATTAAAAAATCAACTTGGTTATTTTTTTATTGATTTAAAGAGTATGAAGCTGTAGGTGAGAATATATATATAAATATCCATGGAAGATGAAGAGCTTACAAACAATTTTAAGCCTGATTTTTGATTGACATGATTGACTTCCGATGTTTTCCAGCTAGTGGTGGACTAAGTTAATTTAAAAGTTTAGACATGTGTAGCAGGTGAGACTTTGCTAATCCAATAAACTTCACTTACACCCGCGATAGAATAATTAAGACTTGTTTTCTTTTTCTTAAGTACCCCACCTCCTCCAGACTCAAGGGATGAACTTGTCAAGTTTTTCGAGTTAAAAATAAGATTAATTTGATTTGGGGTATTCCCTTTACTTGAGGGAATGCCTAAGCAGAGAGTGGTATCGACAGATAAATGGTTGGAGATATTTTCAGCAATAGGTTGTAAATAAGTAGACAATATTTTTGCATGGAGAAATAAGATAGTAGTTAATGAAACTAGCATGGCCTATGATGCCTGTGCAAATTTGGAAGTTTGCAAGTAATGACTGGGTTGAAGGAGCACAATTTGATTTCAAATCTAAAAGTGATTAAGAGTATTATGGTATGCAATGAGAGAACTTGATATAAAAAACAAGTTTGACCCTGAATTGAAAAAGGTTTTTGTAAGCCATGAAAAATTTCAAGTTATAACCATATACACATATGTTAACCTCAAACAGTACATAATCACCGGGGCTTGATCAAACTGGTTTTATTGCAATTAATTCATAACACGTAATTCGCCATTTCAAGTGATGAGTAGATGTCTATTCGGGAACAATTTGGATTGAATCAATTCATTTTGAGGATCTGACTAAATCCCTACCGTCATTTTTTAAACCTATTTTGATAGCTCAACATTTGATATCCTAGAATTCAACTCTTGGGGTGAGTTTCGAATTCTCTGGTATCTAATTCTCCAATGGGAATTTATGAAAAATCAGTCTGATATACAGCGATCAAAATATCTTTTGTTGAGATTTTGCAAAAGAAAAAGAAAAAGTAGGCGAAAAAAAGACAAAAAAAAGCAACTTGCTGATTAATAAGTAGGTTTTGAATGCTTTTTTCATGAAAATTATTTTTTTTCAGGAGGTTTTAAAGGCTTTACATTTTTTTCTATTTCGGAGACCACCTTCTTATCTTTAGTCTCATTTGGACATTTTCACCTTAACCAGCTACCAGAACAATAACGCTAACTTCAAGAATGAGGAAAAGTAATGGTAATCCAAAGCTAACTTTTAAAGAAATAAATAGTGATAGGAATACAGCTAAATTGAAAATGGTTGGTGCAGATTTTCAAAATTTTGCTCAATATACCCAGCATTTTTGATGGGCAACAGGCTAGTGGGATAAAATAATGAGGGAAAATGCTGGGTAAGTTGGGCAAAACTGTGGAAAACTGCACCAATCATTTTCAATCTAGCTGTATAACACTAACTTTTACAGAAGGAAAAAGCAAGGATAATCTAAAACATTTTCATCAGTGGAGGGCAGATACAAGCGGGGAATACTATTGTGCCGGTACCCAAACCCACTGGTACGTTAGCCTGATCTGTTCTACTCTCCGGTAGGAATGAGGAACAGTCAGATGGGTATCGGCACACTATATACAATACTTGCCGTGTAACCTAATCTAACCTAATTGTCTACTATAACAAATACTGCTAACTTAATAGGGTGAAAACACTAAAAATAGAAAGGTGATACCTTTGAAGCCTCCCTTTTTTTCAGGCAATTTTTATGAGCAATTTTTTTAATGCAGAATCTCACCAAGAGATTTTTGTGGGGAAATTTGAAGCGATTGAAACAAAGTCGAAAAAAAATTCAGAAACTTTTGGACAAAAAAAAAAAACTGAGCTGCAGATCTTTTTGACAGCCCCAGTTCATGATGCGGCTCTAGAATGGATGTAATGGGGCGAAATGACAAGGAAAATGGATCCACTGCCATGAAATATAGCTATAATAGAAATGATTGGTGCAGTTTTTCAAAAAAACTCAAATCCTTTTGACAGAAACATTGACATTTGGCAGTAACGTTATCCTATTTGCACCAAAATTTGCAAGTTTCACTGTCAAATGACAATGTTTCTGTCAAAAGGGTTTAAGTTTATTCAAAAATCTGCACCAACCATTTCTAACATAGTTATAAATTGAAGCTCTCAAAAAAAAAATCTTGTGCTCAGTTTTTCGTCTTGTCAAATTTTTTTTGAAAGTTTGTGATTTTGTTTCAATCATTTCAGATTTCCCGGCACTTGGGAAAGGCTGCGGAAATTCCGACAAAGAAAAAAAAAATCACCTCACAAAAAAATGATTTGGTTAATCAAAAGGGAGTAACCTCGGACTTGCCTCCATCCCTTTTGAATAGGGAAATCATTTTTTTATGAGAGAAAACTTGATTTTTTTCGTTAGAAATTTCGCAAGATTATCCAACTTGGCTGTACTGATCCGGATTAAAAACATTCAACTTGATGTTTAGTTCTGTTGCAGGACTTTACAACAGAAAAAAAAATATGGGGACACCAAATGGCAGGTGCTAATCTCTCCCTTAGATTTAATTCAGTTTTAATTCAGGTGTACGACTTCTGCGGAGGTCACAGTTTGAATACTGATAAAACCATTTTGCATGGCATCAAATTTGAGTTTTATTAAGAATCATCAAAGAATTTTGAGATCAGCACCTATTGGTAGATGTCAGATGGTTGTTCATGGTGTTAAAGCTGATGCTAGATGTACTCAAGCAGTCATTCTGTCAAAGCCACATATGAGCATATGAGGTCAAATATCATCACATTGACTGCCTGTTTTTTATTTTTTATTTATGGGAGGGAATATGATCATCTTCTCAATCCAAAAATATTATAAATCTGCCTGAGTAGTGTTTAATCATGAGTAGAACATATACATTATTAATCACCCAAGTATTTTTATTTGTCACAACAGAAAAGAAAAACAAAGATATCTAATTGTTATTTACCCATTTTGAGATGGAAGTCATCTGCTCGTAGAAATTTGATCATCACGCGAGGCGGCAATCTTGTTGTGCTGGAAAAGCAATTTTCTTTTCTCTCATTACAACAATTGTCATTGTTCTCCATGCGAATTTTATCCTGGAATGTGGTGGGTGTGTTTGATTACAATGTTCTTCATTGATCTTTGATGCTAAATATCTCTCCCAAATTGTTTTGTCATGTAGAATTCGATCAGCACCCTTTTTAATTATCATCCGTAACTTTTGTGTTGAATCAACATGTTCATATTGAGTTTGTTCTGATGCGGTGATTGGGTGTTTCTGTTTTGTTTATGTAGCTGGAACCAATCTCCCTCCTATGAGCATCTCCTCGATCAACTTCAAGCAGACATTATCTGCTTTCAAGGTATGATATTATATCTTACAAGTTTTTCTCTCTTGCTTCCACAAAGACACATTGATAATTTTTTATTGCACTTCAGAAACAAAGATCACCAAGTCACAAATCACCCGTGATCTGGCCTGCATCCCTTCTTTTGATTCTTTCTTTTCGTGTTATGGGAAAATTCCAGCCAAAGGATACTCAGGAACAGCAGTTTTTACTCGAAAATCGGTCTGTGTTCCTACAAAGGCCGAAGAAGGACTCTCCGCAGCTCTTCAGAGTTATTTGAAAACACGTCCTGAAAACCAGATTGGGTTCTATGCTGATCCACAGCCAGGCGATATCTACACTCCCATCCTCGATCTTGAACTTGAAGGGCGGGCAGTGAGTGTTGATGTCGGTTTGTTTGTTTTAATCAATCTTTATTGTCCCAACGTGACGAATCCCCAACGTCTCGTCTTTAAACAAGACTTCAACACTCTTTTACGCTCCCGGGTTGATTGTCTTCTTAATGCTGGACGAAACATCATCCTTGTGGGTGACTTGAACATCTGTGCCAAGACAATAGATCATTGTGATCCTCTCACCGCTGCTCAGGAACAGAATTTGGAAGCTTTTGAGGACCATCCATGTCGCCAATGGCTCAACAACTGGCTCAAGCCACACGGTCCATTCACTGATATCACCCGAAAATTTCATCCTGACAGGGCCAAAATGTTCACGTGTGCGTAGCAGACTTCAGGCCAACTTGCTAAATTTTGTCTCCTTAGACAACTATATCAATATAAAGCTAAGATGAGGATGTGACTGAAAAAAATTTTTTTTTACAGGCTGGGATAGCAAAACACAAGCACGTTCGTCAAACTTTGGGACTCGGATTGACTATATTCTGGTTTCCGATGGTCTATTACCTTGGATCAAATACGCAGATATCCAGCCACAAATCATCGGGTCCGACCACTGTCCAGTTTTTGTCGACTTGCACCCACACATTACCACCCACAATGGCACTCAGTCATCTCTTTGGTCCCTTATCAATCTTACTACCCGAAACCCAGATCAAACTCCCCCTGATCCTCCACCTTTGGCAGCAAAATTTATGCGCGCATTCTCCACCCAACAGACCCTCCTATCATCTTTTTTTAAAAATAAATCCATATCAAATGTAGGGACCCCTAATGACCAACTCAAGAAAGTTGTGTCCTTGAAGTCAAATACATCAACGTCAGCATCCATTCCCAAATCATCTTTAACCTCTTCATCCCACACCACTTTAACTTCTTCCTCATCTTCAAAATTGCTTGACAAGATGTCTAATCAGTTGAAAGACACTGATTCTTTAAAAGAGAAGACCTTACAGCAAAAACTTCCATCAACTGAGGCTTCAATTCCCAAAAATTGTGAAGCCAATGGAAAAGGAAAAGGTAAAAGGAAATTATCGGATTCGCCAGGACTGGCTATAGAAGATAATGAAACGATTCAAGAGTTGAGGGCTTGCCGAAACAACTCAGCAGAGGTTTGGTCTTCCATCTTTGCAACTCAGCCTCCCCCACTGTAAGTTACTTGATGTATAAGTTACGGTACTGTTAATTAGCTTAGGGTTTTGGTTTTTTTTTTAAAAAAAAATAGCTGTTCTGGACATCATAAATCATGCGTTCAGCATACCGTCAACAAAGCGGGTCCTAACAAAGGGAGAAAATTTTGGCTCTGTCCTCTGTCAGTATTTCGTTGATTATTGTAGATATTTTAGTTTGTGTGAAAAAGGCTGTATAGTCATGCTTTCTAAATCTAATTTACCTTTTTTTATTTCAGTCCTGCAGGAGCTACTATTGATCAAGATGCATCGGAAGGCACAAAACAATCACAAGAATCCCGGTATGTTACGAATTTCATATTTCAAATGATGTAAAGCAGGCGTCCTTGATGGTAGAGCTTGTTCTAATTTTTTCTTACAATTTCTTTCGCCTTCGATGGATTGGACAACTTTTTTTTTTTCTTTTTTTCTTTTTTTCTTTTTTTCTTTTTTTCTTTTTTTCTTTTTTTCTTTTTTTCTTTTTTTCTTTTTTTCTTTTTTTCTTTTTTTCTTTTTTTCTTTTTTTCTTTTTTTCTTTTTTTCTTTTTTTCTTTTTTTCTTTTTTTCTTTTTTTCTTTTTCTTTTTCTTTTTTTTTTTTGGGGGGGGGGGGACAAACGCACCGGTTGGGTGTGATTAGATGTGATTTTTTTCAATGGTCAACTCAAGTCAAAAGACCTAAAAGGATGAATAAATAATGAAGATTCAAAATTGATATATAAATGTGCCCTAGGTTAATGCAATGAGCTTGGATTGCAGCAAAAAATAAAAATAAACAGCACTAAAGAGCTGTTTGTTGGGCTTGAGGGATTGATAAGTTGATTATATTATCAGTAAGTAACCCAAAAACCTACGATTTGAATAGGTAAGGAACCAAAGGGGATATTTTTGAAATAAGAAAGCCATCAATAAATAAGCTGGATACCAAAGCAAGCTTGGAGATAGCTGAGAGACAGATTGATAGCTAAGTGAGGGAGTGAGATGAAGATGATTGAGATGAAACTTCAATTTAGTTGAGTGACTGTTGCAACCAAGGGAGCCTTCTAGCAATGTCGATGCCGTGCCCTAATGAATGGCTCACAACGTTGCGTCGATGCATAGTCATCAACCACTCACCCTCTTTGTTGCTTCTCAGTCGCCTCCTCACGATGAAGCTCATCAGGTAAGTTTCTCTCTCTTTCAACTTCATGTCTGCTTACACGCTCATTCGTCTTGCATTCCCCACAATCAATCAGATTCTTGATGAAGTATGCCTTTTTTTTTGATCTCATCATACATAATGTAATAATCATATCTCAGACTCTTTCTTTCTGATTCTCTCTCCTTCTTTTCAAAGATTAAACCAGGAAACCGTCACCATCGAACTGAAGAACGGTACCGTTGTCCATGGAACAATTTCTGGCGCGTCTCGCTTTCATGATTGTCTTTCTTCGTTCTTAATTCTTATCTTCCGCCCCCTTCTTTGCTTTCATCAGGTGTCGATGTTGCTATGAACACTCATCTAAAAGCTGTAAAGATGACAGTCAGAAATCGTGAGCCACAGCAGCTCGACTCCCTCTCCATTCGGGGTAGCAACATTCGATACTTTATTCTTCCCGATTCCTTACCCCTCGATACTCTCCTCATCGATGATGCTCCCAAGCCTAAGAAGTCGGTTTTCATCTCTTTTTTTTTAAAATCTTATTTGCTTCATATCTACAACTCGCTGACTTAAACTTTTCACCGTGTTTCGACTGTTTCTTTCTTCTCCTTTCTATCATGTCGCTTCTAATACAAATCATAACTTTATAGAAAGAAGGATGGAGATGCACGTGGACGAGGCCGTGGCCGAGGGGTTGAACGTGGTGGAAGAGGTCGAGGCCGCGGTCGAGGGCGGACGCGCGGAATTTGAAGAGTCCTTTAAAAATCACCATCTGAGGTATTGTTGGCTAAGGTTGCGCAGCTGGCTTATCGTCCTTGTTTTCATTAGGAGGTGCGGCGTGTTGGTGGGATACTGTTTTTCATCTATTAACAGTTTGGTTGTTTTCTTTACATTTGACCTACCCATCTCTCACCATGCCTTTCATTTGGCTTCTGAAAACTGCGTAATGCAAGCTTATACTCTCCACCTTTCCAAGGAAAAAAAAAGACTAAACTTTATAATACATACCTCCATTATATGCTAGGCAGTCGGAATTCTTACCCTTGTATGCTATTTTCGCCTCCTATTAATGATTTGAATATCCAGATCCTAAATAAAATAACATTCATTCCATCAACTTGGCGCCAGACTGATAAAGTCTTGTCATTTGTTTTGTGTATGATAACCCATGTGTTTATCATACATACTTTGTGATGAGATTGGGGATCAAGTGAGCCTCTAAGAATGAGCATGGGTAGTTAATCCGCTTTATAAAAAATCCATTTAAATAAATCATTCATTGTTTTTAAGTTCATGTAACTAATTTAATCAAAATACATGGTCTCAAAATAAGTAAAAAAACTAGGCACAGTTAATGTAAAATAGTCAAATGATTGGGTAACACTATTTTATGGATCGGAGATGTTTATAGTTTTGTATGAAAGGATAAACTCTTGTTATGATGAGTTAGTGATTTAAGTCTTAAAAAGTTAAGATGAGATATGATCATCGTTTTAGACTAATGGAGCCTGGCTCAGCAAGTGATGCTATGCTGTATATATATACTTAACTAATATAGTTGTTGAAATGTTCAAAGTGTGGTGATTAAAAAATGAGAAGGGAAGAAAAGAGAGAGAGAGAAAGAGAGTAAAATAAAAAATAAAATAATAGAGGGTGTCAAACATTACCATATACGCCATTCAAGCAAGCCTCAAAAAAGGTACCAAGTAAGTCACTTTAATTCGAATTACATACCCCATTAACTGGTATACTTCAACAGTGTGCTTTTCCCTACACACGCCATCTGTTGGGTACATCCAAGCCCCTCAAGCACTTCTTCCCCTTAACTTGATTAGTTAGCATTAGGTACACACACGCCCATACCTTAAAATTTTTCTTCACCTAATCCTTATGAGCTTATTTATACACACACAGTACACGGTGTATCAAGTCTTAGGCCCCCCCTAACATCATACTCCAACCCTTACTTCCTCCCACCCTTGATTACTCTTGCTCTTATTTTTTTCCCTCCAAACACTAACATGACTCCTTCACTTTGTCAACAGCTTCAACCAACAGACTAATCCAGATTCTGATGCTGAGTTTGATTTTTTTACGAGTCACCTGTTAGAGAACTGCTACCTTCCCAAACCCCATCCATTCACCATCAACCATGATATACACTTCACAAACTTTCTGAAATACCTGAACCCAGTTTTCAGCAAATTTTCTGAACTACTTATCATGGTTTTAAATACCTATATGATTTGATTCATGATCATTCTATTCATCACTACAATTCTCATTGCCCACAGAGAGACCCTGCAATACAAATATCTGTGGCACTTTGCCAATTTGGTTCAAATGGGAACCATGCTGCCATAACTTGTCTTGAGAACCTCTTCAGTATAAGTCATGGAACAGTAGATTTATATGCCAAGAGAACCATCAAAGCCATCCGTTCACTTCAATCACAATTCCTCACATGGCCAACTAAGGAGGTTAGACTGGAAAACTCACAGGTCATGCAAAATGAAGGATTCCCTGGAGAAATTGGTTTTGTTGATGGCACAACCATCCCTTTGAGTCAAAAGCCTGCAAAGGATGGAAATAATTATTTTGATCAGAAAAAGAGGTCAGTTCCTATCTATATCTTACATATTCTTACATATAATACTAATCCTCTCTTACTTTTTCTTTTTTTCAGGTATTCTATTGCTCTCCCATTGGTTTGTGATATAAATATGAAGTTTATTACATTTCATGCTGGCTTTCCTGGTGCTCACCATGACTCTTTGGTTTTTCAACAAATGATGATTTCTCAAAAGCCTGAGAATTACTTTGATGAACATCAAAATCTTCTTGCCAACTCTGCTTACACCAGTGGTACATATGTGATCCCAGCGTTTTGTGGGGCTGGTGATGAAAATAATGAAAAATCACAATTCAACACTCATCTTGCCAAGTCTTGAGTAAGGATTGAACATGCAATTGGAATTTTGAAAGGTAGATTTGCTTCAATAAGGGAAATGAGGAGTCCTCTTTGTAACCAGAAAGAAATGAAGGTTATGATTAATTGGATCATTTCATGCTCAATACTACATAATCTTCTTGCACACTTAAAGGATGAATGAAACAATCTTTATGAAGACGAAATTTCCAAACCACCCCCAACTATTGAACCATCCCCCAGCTCTTCATCCCAACCTGGTGGAATGCATGCTAAAATTCTCCCTATAACTCTTGCTCACTTTGCAAATACAGATTGATTATCTACTTGTACTAAAGTTCTTTCTTTATTTCTTTTTTAATATCATTATGAAAGTCTTTTAAAATATCTCATATTTTTTTTTCTAAATCATGAAACCTTTCTATATGTTTGTCACTTACTTAGCAACTAATTTCTAATAAATGTTTTCCTACTTCTTCTTTTAATCCTTCAACCATCTTATCAATTACCTCCATGATAGCTTCTTCTTGCTTAGTATCCTCATACTCTAATCTCTGATTCCAAATACTATCTTCATCCTCTGAATATTTACTATTAATTAGTGACCATTTTTTACCTAATCAAGTTCAATTCTTTAGATATATGTTTTATACTTCAAAATAATACCTTAAACTCACTTGGAATATTTATCTTTATGCTTTTTCTTTGATTATGTTCTTCTTTTGAATATTCATCATCATCAATAACCACTTGTTCAGTATGAGTAGTTTTATCTAATGGCCTAGAAGAATTCATACATATCAATCCAAAAGATATCAATCATAGATAATACTGGAAGTTATCTTACAGTATCTTTCTTTCTGCCTCATTAGACCAGTACTTAGCAGATGTAAATTGGCCTTGAGTATCTGGATTGAGCTTAAGGACATCACATCTTAAATTTTTCCATTGACAACATTCACAAGTTGAAGTGAATCTCTTTACCCTAGTGTTTTTAACACAATAGTAATTGGAACTTTCACAATGAGTGCAAGGAATTCAGTATCCCTCAGAGTTGTTGGTAATTATTTGACTTCTGATTGATTCATTTGAAATGTAAGGATAATTTTCTGACTTAGATTCTATGACCATGTTGTGAAGAATGACACAAAATGTCATGATGTCTTTTACAGAATCAATGCCCCATAGATGACAAGGCTGGGTGATTATTCCCCAACAGGCTTGCAGTACACCAAAAGTGCGCTTAATATCTTTTCATGCAGCCTCTTGAAGTTTAGCAAAGTATTTACTTGAAGCATCTTGTGGGTGAGGAATAGTTTTGGCCAATGATGACCAGGAAGGATATATTCCATCAGCAAGATAGTAGGTGTTTGAATATTGGTGTTAGTTATTTTAAATTTTATGTTATCTTGTGTTCCTGAAAGAAGTTTATCAAGAATACTGCTTCAGTGAAGCACATTAATATCATTCAAAAAGCCTGGGGAGCCAAAAAAGCAGTGCCAGAAGCACGAGCTTTTTCTGGAAACTGCCTCCAAAATCATTGTAGGTGAACCTTCTTTTCCCTGAAACTGACCTGCCCATGCTCCTGGACAAATTTTCCAAGCCCAATGCATGCCATCAATTGCACCAAGACATCCTGGGAAACTACATTCCTCATATTCTCAGAGAATAATTTTCTTTTCTTTTTGCGTAGGTTCACATCAGTACTCAGATTTATATAGTGTAATAATATCTTTGATGAATATTTTGAGGCATCATAGGGCTGTAGTTTCACCTATTCGAACATATTCATCAGTTCAATCAGCAGAGACTCCATAGGCCAATTGATGTAGATCAGAAGTAATTTTTTGTTCTGGTGATAAACCAATTTGGCCACAACAGTCTTGTAGAATAACAAATTAGAGTCATAGAACTATTATATGTTTATTGACTTACACTTTTCCAAACCCAAAATGTATTATGTTCCTGGAAATATGTAGACAGCTTTTGAAAAATTTCTTTGCTGATTCTGAATCATAGTTCAAAGAGATGGTTGTTGTATGTACTATTAACATAGAAATAATCTTTCATCAAGCAATGATGTCCTTCAACATGGTCTCTATTGAATGATTCTTTTTTTTTTAGGCTTTTTTGTATTTTATGAATTTAGAAATTCAGTAAATAAAATTATTTCTTCTTCCATTGTGAGAAATTCATCAAATATGAGTTGTTCCATCTGAAAAGTTGAGGAAAGTGAAATGAGTAGTGAGAACCCGAGAAAAAAAAAGTAGAGTTTACTGAATAAGAAAGTTAACACAAGGGTGTGGGAAATTTTCCCAACTCTTGTTTGCTAACTGAATCAGCATACAAGGGTGTGAAACCTCATTTCAGTAACAATGGATGCAGCAATTATGCAATTATCTACTGAAATGTTACTGCAATGGAGGTAGATGCTCTTATAACCATATATATAAGTATTATAATAATAATTTTAACTTATAAACTTATTTAAATTAAGGTTATCTTATTTTAAAAATAAGAAGTACTCAGTCCTAGGGATACCTAGGCTTACAGATTTAGTAAAAATGAGAAAATGATAATTATACTTGATGGGTTTAAAAGAGTTTTTCTGGCTAGATACCTGTCCACAGAACCCCAAAGACATGAATCATTCTTCACAGTGGGGGATAATTTTTCTGGCTGCATTTCAAGCATAATTGTGATTTTAACTTTTCTTCAAGGTTCCTCATAACACCATAAATTTCAATACCCCCCTTAAATTTTGTTTCTTTATTTTTTAGATTCTGCTTTATCATCTGGTAATTTCATTAAATTTTTAATTTAAGGCTTTTAACTTTTTTTCCTTGAATATTCTATTTTTTTATACTTTTAGACATATATCATGGCCTCTCACATTCCAAAGAAGCAATTGACTCTTAGCAAAAGAGGCTTGATTACAGGCATGGCACTTGGAGGTGCCACTGCAAGCCAGATTTCTGCATATTTCAAGGTTCCCCATAAATTTTTTTTCCAAATTATCACAAAATTTTAAGATAGTAGGAAACATGAAACTTTTCCTAAGTCTAGTTGTCCTCATTAAAAAAATGCTAGGGACATGCAAGAGACTACCTGTAGAGTATCTGGTGCTTTCCAAAGCAGATTGAATGAAGTAAAAGATGCACTAACCACCAAGTTGTCTTAAAGAACTGTTTACTTTCATGCACATGAGCTAGGATTCACCAAATGTTTAGCTGTCAAAAAACCTTTCCTTACAGTCTCTCATAAGGAGAGAAGGCTGCTCCTGTACACGCCTCAAAACTTAGTGAAAAATTCTCTAAGACTGGATATCCCCAGGACTGAGTAAAATAGGCATAGAAAATATGCTAGACACATGTATTACACATGGGGACAATAAGTGAATGTATACAATACATATGCATAATTGAAACAAGTCAGTTATTACAATATATGCCATTATAATACTTCAAATACACACATATATCCACCTTTTATAGATCTTATGTACTTAATATTAGGTTGGAATATTTTGAGGTAATCTTAAGAAACTTAGAAATAAGGTTACATAATTTTTATGTGTACTTAAAGCTGTTATTTTCATTATTATAGTGAAATAATGAATAAATGTGCTTTAAATCACTTAAAAGTTGAATATATCACCACACAATATTTGGGGGGACTTTCAAGAAAGTCTTCAACTTGAAGTCAGATGGAACTCAGATGGAACTCAGACTGAACACATACTGAACTCATACTGAGCTTAACTTTGAAATCATCTTGCACTCTTTTCCAAGGATAGATGGATCTTTACTGAAAGGATAGTGAGATTTTAATGCACAATTAATAGAAATAAAATAAGGTGAGTTTAAGAATCAGATTAATTCACAGTATTTTTTAATGAAACATAATTCAATGTTATTTTTGAATTGAAATTGATAAATAAAAGGATGGAAAACTGTATTATTCATTACAAACAGAAAACTTTAAACCTGCTTAATTATTTCATTAATTTTTTTTAAAACATATAAAACACAATCAGTGACTGATTTTATTGAAAACACCTGCCAACTAAGAATTTGAAACTTTTATTTCTAAGTTTGGACTGTATAAACTGATTTTTTTACTTTGATTTAAATTTATTATTTTTGATTATGCATTATAATTATTCTCAGTTAAATTAAGTTATATAAAAAACCCATTTAACCATCAAAATTCTTAAATTTTATATCCTAGAATTCAGTGGAAAACAGACACAACTAAAGAGTTCAAATATAGGAATGTGTTTTTTCCTGATTTCTGTCTCAATATAGGAGTCTTACACCTTCTTTATACTAAGAACTATTATTTTAAATATTATTTAGATATACTTCTTGAAGGAAGTCTAATTCTTTTGATAGAAGAGTTTAATCCAGTTTTTGAGATTTTAAAATTTAAAAGGATAATTAAAAGTATAATAAAATTAGTTTCTGCCTTTTACAGTTCTATATACTCCTCAAATACAAAGAATTTAATATGATAACATTATTAAAAGAAATACATAGCTGAGATTATGGAATTTTTTGTGTTATATTTTATCACCATTTCATAAGAGTATTATGAATTGGTAGAGTTATTTCACAGATTGAAAAATTAATTACTACACAGTAAATTTTTTAAGTGACAAAAATACATATTAAATAAAAAAAATCTCAAAGATAAAATAAAGATGAAAAAATAAAATTCTTCAAAATGTTATTCTAAATCTAAAGTGTGCTTAAATATTATTTTTTGGGATAATAAAAGTGTTCACCAGGAAATATAAACCACACGTTTAAAAAATTTTCTGGTGTGAAAAGAGATGTTATAAATTTAATTTTTGACTTCATTGTTTTTCAAGAACTCTTTGAAGTAGATTTTAGTGGTGTTTTTTATCATTCTATCAGTTTCTCATTGAAGATCTACCATATAATGCTTATTTTGTACAAGAGATACAATAGGGTGTCTCAAACATTACCAAACACACCTAGAATGTTTCATTTGAAAAATGCCACACAAACATGCCATGAAACATGGCTGATTTGGTACTTGGGGTCTCAAACATTGCCAAACACACCTAGTATTTTTCATTTGAAAAATATCACACAAACATGCCATGAAACATGGCTGCTTTAGTACTTGGGGTCGTAAAAATGGGGTCAAATACATCCTACTTTTGTACAATTTTCTAAACCACAATTTAGCCCACAAGTACCCAAATCCTACCAATCAGCTGTGCATCACTTTTCTTCCATCCTCACCCATATACTCCACATCACAACTTTTATCCCCCAGTTCATTTCCAAATCTAATTTTTCTCTTTCACACCATAGTAAGTCTATTAAATTTTGTTCTGTTTTTTAGAAAAATTTTTTTGCTCAAATTTCTATACTCACAACTTCTTATTTTTATACAAGGCATCATAAATATCTAAAATATTTATTACTATCTCCTTTTCTTCAACAAAATTATCATTTTTCACTAATTTCTTTGTTTAGTGTTAATTTATCATGCTTTACCCAAAATATACTTCTCAAAAATTTACTCAATTGTAACCATCTAACCTACAGATTGTAATTAACTGGCTGAAAATTAAATCCAATTTTTATGCCTGTTTTGGCTGTGAAAAGTCCACTCAATTTGGTTTTTTGGCCCTCATCAAAATTGAGTGGCTTTAATCAAATGGAAGTGGAGTTGAAATCAAAAACTAAAGGTAAGATGGATTTGACAACAAAGCAAATGAGGGAAAGATTTTAAAAATATCAAAAAATATACCAGAATGAAAAGATGGATTCTTCTTCAACTGGGTTTGGAGTTACTGAAGATGATAAAAAGCATGGAATCACATCTGTTTCTGAAAAACTCAACTCTATGTGTCCTCTTTATGATCAAATGGACAAAATATTTTGACAAAGGCCTGATGTCAACCCTTTGCACATGAATCAAGGTCCAATAATTTCCGAGTTTCATACTTATAGTCAATATTTGCCTTTAGATCCTTCACTTGATGCTCCAGAATGTGGAGAAACATCTACGTATTCTGAAATTGAGCTTGATGAACCCATGGTAGTAAGACTAAACTACTATTTCTATTATTTTATCTTCTGTAGTGCTGACTTACTCCCCATGTATAAACCAGACCCAAGCCTCATCAAATCTAGTAATTTTTAAGGAATTAGATGACTATGAAAGATTAGAAGATAAAGAATCAACCCCTCCTAGAAACAGACTCAAGCAAAGAGTTCTGCTAGTTTTGGGACAACTAAATAAATGTCAAAGGCTGTTTTTTCTGCTTATAGGGAGATTGTTAATAAATGCAAACAAGGTTTTATTTTTTATTTTTGTTTTGAATAAAGAATTTTTTTTAATTTATTTCTCTTCCTCTTAAAAGTTAAACTTGTTGCAGAAAAAGAAGAAGCACAAATTGAAATCATGAATTTGAAGTCTCATGAAAAAACTGCAGAACTTCAACTACTTTTTGAGGAAAAGATGTGGTTTCATTCAAAATCAAAGGAATTTTTTTTTTGAGAAATTGAGAAAGATTGTTTAGATTTAGAGAGAGAGAAGGTTAGGATTCAAAGAGAGGATTATGAAAAACTGAAAAATAATCAATTTCAATTGGAAAATGCCAAAATTTAGTTACAAGCCAATGAATTAAAAATGAAGTAACTTAATGCTGAAAAATCAATAAATCAAGCTTTTTTACTTGCCTGTGTTAATGCAAATAATTTAAATGCTGATATTAAAGAGTTGCCTTCTTTACTTAGTTAAAACTAAGTAAATATTAATACATTTCTTTCTGAATTTCTTCTTTAAAATCAACATGAAATTCTTCCAACAATTCATGTATCTCCTTCCTTAGATTTGGGCCCAGACCACCAAATTATTTCTAAGTCAATTTTTTTTTGAAAATACCCTCCCCTGCTAATTACCATAACAGGGGGTGGGGATCACCATTTTTTTTCTAAGTCAGAAAAAAATTTATGAAATAAATGGCAATTTTCTCCCCTATTTTTATTGAAGTAGGGGCGTAGATTTCAAAAATTTATGTTCATTGCATAAATTAACATGTAAATAAGTCTTATAAGACAATTGAGAAACCTAAATTAATGAAAGCTCAAGTAAAAACTTAAGAGGAAATTTTCTGTGACCAAGTCAATGAAATCAAACACAAATGTGTACATGAACCTCATGAAAAAACAAATCTCTTCATGATTACTGTTATACAACACACAGCCTGAAAGCTCATTAATTTAGGTAAGTAGAGTATCATATATGACTTGTAAAATGTTAATTTGTAAAGTAAAAATGAGAGTTGACAACCTATGTTACACCCCATACTTAAATGAAATTGGATGAAACTTACCTAAAAAGCTCTCCTCAAACTACCTGAAAGAAATTTTCAATGGGTTACTTTTGGTCTAGAAGATTTAACAGCAGTCCAACGGCGGTGAAAGTTAGGAAACTCAAGATTTCAAAAAGGTACATAATTTTTAACTTTATAAGTTTTAATACTCAATAAAAAGGTAAAGGATAATTATTATTATTACTTTGAAAACTTAGAAGTACTTAGTTGTAAGTACTAAGGTAGTATAGTAGTAATATACAAGTGGTATATAAATAAAATAACTTTTGTGAGGTGAGAATGGAATGATGAAAAACAACCAAAATGGGAGGCCTTATATAGGCAAATAGGAGAGAAACTATGGAGCTAAAATTCTATATACAGAAGTATGAGAGAAGGAAGAATCCAGAATAAGATATTGCAAATTTTAAGAATGTTCTATAAAGAATGTGTCAATAAAATGTATTTTCTGTATATAACAATTATTTGATTTATTTTAAAGTTTCTGTAAATGTCATTTTTAAAATAATATAATTTGCATTTAAAATTTTGTATTATATTTTTATTTCACTCCTGACCTGTCATGAGGATGGTGTTGGGGAATAAAAATATGGGGCACATAAATTTTTTAAATATTTACTTAATTTGCTTATTTTAATTAGTTAAATTATTACAAGTAATTTATTTAAGTAAATATAATATAATTATTAAAATAAAAATTTAAAGGCGTGGCTTCATCCCATTAAATAATTAATTATTTTACTGGGTAAGTCTAGTAGCCTGGCTGACAGAAATAGTTCCAAAATATTCCAAAAAAGAGTCCCAAAAGTACCCAAAAAGTGTTCCAAAATCTTCCAAATAAGTGTCCTGAAAGTCCCCTAAAATCTCCCCAAAAATTTCAAGAAAGGAGCCAAAAGGTTTCCAGAAAAGTAGCAAAAAGTTCCAAAAATTGTCCAAAAAAGTGCCAAAACAACTTAAAAACACTTTAAAATGCATTTAAAATGTTCCTGAAGGTTTTTGAGCAATTCAAAATTGATTTGGTGAAAAAATAGACCTAAATTAGCCCAAAAACACCTAAAATTCACTGAGAAATGCTTGGAAAAGGTTTCTGGAAGGTTTTAACAAAATAAAATACCAAAAACTTGCCAAAAACACCTAAAAGTAAGTGTTAATTGCTTGGAAAATGTTTTCCCATTGTTTCCAAATTATTCCAAAGCAATTTAGCAAAGAAAAATGCCTAAAAATGACCAAAAAACACCAAAAAGTCAATAAATCAAGAATAAAAATGATGGAGAACAACAAAAAAAGGGAAAATAAGGGGAAAGGGAAATAAGAACATATATTTAAGCAATTAAAACAAAAAAGATGATAAAAAAAGAAACAAAAAAAGAGACATGAAAAAAGACATTTCAATTAGTAATTAAATTTGAAAAAAATGAGAAAGTGGCTTGCTTTGAGTGTTGTGAAGTGAGAAGTATCAGAACCAACAATGAATGATTGAAGCTAGAGATGAAGAGAAGATGAAATATCTTAGTGAGACAGAATCTTAGAAATGTTATGCATTTGCAAATTTTATGCGATTTCAAGTCTGAGAGATGAACCAGAATTAATGAAACTGAGGAACTGGGGAATTTCATTGAAAAAAATTATTACACAAAAAAAAATTGTAAATCAGTTAATCTAGGCCCTCAAAATGAGAAAGGGTGATTGGTAGTATTTTAGAATGCATAGAACTGGGTTGAGATGATGAAGTACTTCTAGATTCTATTGGTGGAGGTGGATCAGGAATCTCATCTTCATAAATCTCATTCCATCCATATTTTAAGTTAGCAAGAAGATTGTGTAATGTAAGACAAGAAGTAATACATTCTAAAGCAACCTGATCTTGAGTCAGTTCAAGTGAACTAAGAAATACAGGAAAAGCTGTATGAAACATCTGTTGAAAGCTAGCTTTAGGAATGTTAGCAAAAACATTAAGGTGATATTGAGGTTGGTGTCATATGATAGGTGTTCTAGGAAATAAGTAGCAGTTCTCCAACATATTTCACATGAAAGCCAATTCAAGTTCTGCATCAGAATCTGTATCATAGTTAACCATTAGATCAAGAGCTACAGCTGCAGAAGTGATCTCAAGTTGATGGTGGACTGAAAGTGGCATGTTATGCTAGTGAAAAGTGGTAAAATTAAGGGTAAGTGTATGATTATGTGATTTATTAAGTTCTGGTAAGACATATAACTTTCTCATATGAATAAGCCCTTAATGATTAGGTGAAAAGAAAATTAAGGTGTTGGTGCTTTTGTACCTAGTGTTGGAATCTTTGTACCTAATGCTGACTAATCATGATGAAGGGAAGAGGTTTGATGACTTTTTTGACCCAAAAGAAGACATTTTTGGGGACCAATACACTGTTTAAATACACCTGTCCAGGGCAGGTGTATTTCATTTTTTGATGGTGGGTTTGGTACCTTTTTTGTGGTGTGCTGATGTGGTGTATTTGGTAATGTTTGATACCCCCTAATAGGTATTTTTAAATATCCCTATGGGAAAAGAATAGCATTAAAAAGATTAAATTTTAGTTAATATAAAACTTAATGCATATATAATTTATGTAACAATATTTATTTCCCTAAAAATTTTTTTATTCAGTTTATATTTTTAGGCTTCACTTGACCTTATATACATAAATCCAAAAATAAGAAGATAATAAGAAGCACCTAAATAATTTGTATTTAAAAAAATGCCATTTTTAAATTTTTTTAAAATTAAACAGAAGATCTGGTCCCTTTAACAAACCTTATAATTTTTGAGTTTTGATCTTATTAATTTTCTTGACCTATCATATGGAAAAAAAAATTCATATCATAATAATAGAAAATAGAATTACAATAAATTTTTATATAATATTTTTTCAAAATGATCAATCACCTCTATTTTTTTTTGGGACTGCAAATTATTTAATTTATAACTTTTTGATATAAAATACACTTAATCTTTAAGTTAGAAAATCTAATATAAATTTTTTAAAAATTAAGATTTTTTCTCATAGTTTAGCTTTTTTTTAAACACAGTTGTACAACAGATCTCATTGGTAGTTCAATATAATTTCAATAAAAAATAAGTTATATATTGATGTAAAAACTTGTATAGTCATTGAAGTTAAAATAGTGTAGTAAAATAAACGACTCAAGTGGTTTCTTTTTTTACTGAATTGATAATGGTACATATTTTAAGAAATCTTCCTTATTTTTTTTTCTCAAATTAATAGTTATTACAGGTAAATATTTATGTATGTATAGTAATCATAAAAAAATATCAAGCAAAAATTTGAAACATTTAAATTTATTTTTTGTTAAATCTATATTTGGATACAATAGTTTAATTCAAAGATTATTTTAGTCTCATCAAAAGAATTAATCATTAAGTTTTGATTCAAATAAATTCATCTCATGAAATAAATAAGAGCATTAAATGAAATTTTTAATATAGGTTATGTTCATTTTTTCAAATTTTTTATAAAAATTTTCCTATTTTTTTTCTATCTGATTTGTAGTTATCAGAAGTATTTTGTAAAATAATTTCTAAGAAAGTGAAATCTTATTTAATGGCTAATATCTGTATATTAATAAATATTCTCTCATAAATTGAAGTCTTTAATTACATCAGCCAATAAAGCTGTATTGCTTGTGGATGGAGGTATAAATATAGCAAGACAGTAGAGGTATTGATTATTTTATAAGATAGAAAGAAAGTGCTGAAAACTGACAGGGTGGAATCTGTTGTTTAGCCAAAGAATAGAGTCCACCTTCAGTTTTTTTCTGCCTCCTTTGACACACTTTTTAGCTTTCCTCACCTTTGACTGCCTTTTCACCCCTCTCAATTTTATTCACACCCCTCCCCTTTCAAAAACTATCCTTTTAATCTTGCTGCACTCTCCACCCCTCCCAGACTATTTTATAACACTCCTCACCCCTCCCCTCCCCATTCACTTTTCACCCCACCTGACCCCTTTTTCTTTCCTCCTCATCCTTTCTAACACCTTTTAAATGCCTTTCTACCCTAAAAAATCCCTGGTTCCTTGTTTCTCACCCTTTTATTAACTCCTACACCCCATAATACCCCTTTTGTATCCCATCCCAATCTTCTTGCTTGCATATACACTTTTTTTACTCTACACCCAAACCATTTCTTCCCCACCACAATCAAGCCTTTTTTTAGTCTGACCCCACCCCTTTTGCCTTATAAACCTTTCTGCTACCTATGGAGTAAAACAGATGTAAAGGAGATATAAAAAAGGGAGGTTTGGTGATATGGAATAGAGAGGGGAGTAAAGGGTATCAAAAAGGGTAGAATGGGGGTGAAAAGCATGAGATGGGGTGAGTTAGAATGGAGAGGAGTGGACAAAGGGGGAACAAGGGTAGGGGAGGGGAGAGGAATGGGGAGAGTAAATATGGATTTAAAAGAGGGAGGGGGTTCTAGAGGGTAGGAGCTTGGGATGCACAAGAGCAGAAAAGAAAGCAATGAGAAGAATAATCTTAAAAAAATAAAATAATATAAATATATACTAAATTATAAGGAATGGAAAGTGAAATGGTTTTAAAACATAAAAGAAACCTATAAGTGTTGCACAATATTTAAAAGCCATATTATTTATTCCCATAAATGTTTGACACTTACTTGTTTGATATAATGAAAATAGTGGTAAGTTTTTTTTTCAAAAAATAGTGCCCATATATTTTTATTAATTGTGAAGTATGTATAATAAAAAATTTTATAACATATAAATTTAACTGAATCTGTTTTAAATTAATATTAAAGAGTTCTGCATCTTCCACAAATATTTTGAAGAATATTTATTCATATAGTAGGGGGTATCAAATTTAGAAATTTGGAATTATTTAAAAATATTTCACAACACAAATAGAAAGCCACAAACTTGACATTAATTCTCAGTAAAAAGGTGTTTTAAGGGGCACAATATGGCATATTTTAAAAAATAATCATGGTTGATCTGGTGGAAAAAAGAGGTATTTTGAAATGGAAGATTTCTAACTTTAATACCCCCTAATAGGAACAAATATGTATTTTTGAAAACTTTTACTGATAAAAATTTGATTAAAATTATCAGTTCAATGTTTTTTTTCTTAGATAATTTATATAATATTGGATAATTTCTATATATATAATTATGGCTAAAACATATTGTAAAAATATTCAAAATGTTTCTTATTTCAATTCATATGAGAATTTTATTATTGCATAAGAATGATTTTTTTTAATATTTTGCAAGTGCAAGCCTGGCTGGGTAGTGGGGTTCAATTTGTTCAATATTCCTTCAAAAATTCCTGTAGTTCAAGCCTCAAGATTATTGTTACTAATGATTTCCTGTGCTTCAATAAATGTTCAAAATATCTTCAAAGTCTTTTAAAAGTAAACTCACTATTTCACCATTATTGTTTCATCACTACCTCAATGTTTACTCAATTTTATATGAATTTGGGTTCAAGATTGCAGACTTGCTAGCAAGTCTTCCCCCCATATTGTGTGGTGTATATGCTATAAAATTTATAATATTAAAATTGCACTTTGACAGATCAATTTTCCATACTTAGGACTATTTATTTGGCTACTTATATGTATAAAAATAACACTTTTAAAAATTGATGTTTTTTATGCTAGAAATGACTTCTGTGTACTGACCTTATGCTGCCTGCATTTATCCCATGTGCATAGCTTAGTTATTAACAAAGTTAGTAATTTCACACTAAATATACCCCACATTGTATGCTCCATATGTGTAAACATGCTAAAATAAGTGAGAGGCACTTACTTAGCATCCTAACTTTATTATTAGTGTATTGACCTCATTATATGCACTTATTTCATTAATAACCTTAATATTGGTGCCCAGATTTCACGAACACACTTAAAATTGCCTATTTACTCAAGGATTTACCCGTTAAAGCACCTGAAAAGAGTCTTCAGTCAGTCAACTCACATTTCACATCCTTTTTCAGGGTTCTAAATGGTTTCCCAGGCTATATTGGTCATTTTTAGATGGGTATTCCACATATAAATCTGCAAAAATAAATAACTTCATTTCTAGTGTTAATCCCCATTAAAAAGACATAATTTTTATGACATTTTTTTCCTTACTTAAACTTTTATTTAAAGTATTTCACACATATACTCTCATTTTGGTTATTTCTTTATTTTGATGGATTGGCCCCTGTTATTTTGTATTTTGGCATGTGATATGATTCTTCTTTTGTAATTGGTTTATCCTTGAGTTTCTGAGCATGTGTAACTGCTAGATTGGGGATCATTGGCCATGTAAAAGATTGGTAACTAGAGGGGAATGATTGGGGAATTTATGGGTATAAAAGGAGGATTTTTTGAGCTTATATTGTACATTTTTTTGCATAACCTTAAAAATATATAACCAAACCATTACAATAAATATTCATTAGTACTGTTAAAGTCTCTTAGATATTTTTTTAAATCATTAATTCTATTTTTCTACCAACTTTAAGCTGTATACAATTTATAATTAGTGTAATTAAATTAATGAAACAATTACATTGAATTATATTTTATTACTTAATTGGATTAAAACAACACCATTTATACTAGACTATTAAAATCTTCTAGAAAACTAACTAACCAAGATGTTCATGTCTCAATAATTTAAATAAGCCTGACAGATTTAGTGATGTAATTAGCCATAAGAAGATAAATTGGACAGATCAATCTCCTGACTTGAACCCTATTGAGAATGTCTGGAAATCAATGAAGTCAAGTATCCAGAAATACTATCAGCCAATAAAATCTTCTGAGATGAAAAAAGAAATTAAAATTGCTTGGAATAACTTTGCCCAAGAAAGAAATCAAGAACCTCATAAATTCTATGCCATCCCAAATGTAAGCATGTGTTGATGCCCATGGTGGTACCACCTTTTGGTGACCCCCCTCCAAGAATTTTTTCCAATTTTTTTTGACAAATAAATTGTCAGCCAGGCTGTACCAGGAGCCCAGTAAAACTTATGCTAAGTTATTGGACCTGAAAGAGGGCGAAAATTTATGCTTTTATGTATATAAATTAATATTATATTGCATAATAAAATTAAGTACAAATTACCTTATTAAATAAAATTAAAATAAGGGTTATATTTATTTTATTATTTTATTAATTATATACTATTAAAATAAACATAAATTATATTATATTCTATAAAAAATTGGGTGCATTTTTATGTATTTAAAAAATTATAAAATAATAATTAATTATAATATTATATTATACTTATAAGGCAAAATGTTGACTTATAATAATATTAATTAATTATTAGACCCTTATAATAATTTATACATTATTATCCCTGATTTTTGGGCGCTTCTGTGGCTCAAAATTATGTAATTAAATTTATTAAAGCTTTTAAACTAATTAAATTCTCATATTTTAATCTAAAATAATTACTTATATTAATTGTATGAATTAAAATAGTAATATATTACATTCCACTTTAAAATAGTACTTCATAATACTTATTTTAAAGTACATTAGTTATTTTTTATATGTCTTGTACTTATTTATGCGTAATATCCAGGGGGAATTAATACTGGTGAAATATTGGCTACTGCATTTTAACAATTTAGTACATTTTTTTGATTTCTCACCCCTTACATTTAATCATAAATTATTGTTTTACTTTTGTGGCGCTTCAGAGGGCCCCTTGGCTATATAAGGGCCTTGGGAACCCCCTTCAGCTGCATCACTTACATTATTACAATTTATTTACACTTATACATTTTTATAGACGTATTGATTCCTTTTCTTTTAACTAGTAATACATTTAGTTGAAATAAAATAAATAAATACTATATACAAAATCTTAAGGTTGCGGTAAGAACATTAAATTATAATATTTGACTGCTGCGCATTTAAACTAAAATACTTACATTACAATAATATTAAGACTACTCACTTTATATATTAAACCTTTTTCCCTTGTTTGCGTCCTTCCTTCTTTTCCTACTTTCCATTCTTTGTCTTCTTGTGTTTCTTTCTCCTTTTCTTCTTTCCTTCTTCCACCTTCTAGACGACCGCGCCGATATCAATTCTATGAGTGGAGGCCTTTTCTATGGTTAATGTGGTTTTTCAGGATCATAAGTTACAAAAAGTGTGTTTAAAAAATATTGAATTTAAATAAAAGGCTTTAATAAATGAAATAAAATGATATTTTAATTTTACATAGTTGAGAGAGTCAGAAAAGGTACATGTTTCATGCTGGTTGTGTAACAAGTTTGGGAGATATAGGTAAAAAAATGTGACCAGAAAAATTTTCTCCCCACTTTAAAGAAGTCAAAAATAATAGTAAGAACTACTTAAATACATGAAAGAATTATTGAAAAATATTAAAATGAAGAAAAAATATACTTTGATATTCATATCCTAATAAAAGTTGCATATATAACCTAATAAGTTTTAAGGAGATAATGATTACTTTAAGTGATAAAATTAAGGGTCCATTATGATTTAATTTGTCTGAAACCCATAGAAGAGATCAGATAGGATGATTTGTGGCTTAGTTTTAAGCTTTAGAATATACTGCAAGTACATCACCAAGATATGGATCCCAAAAAAATTGATATTGATCAGATCTCCACCTATGGTGCACTTAAATTTCTCCTGGTCCATCTTAATGATATAAAATCAGCCTGACCTCATTTTTGTCTAACTTATATGGAACTAGATTCTCTTGAGGGAATTGGTTAGGTTTTTTTGATGATTTGAGGGTTTTGAATTTTAGATTTATCTAGATTTCTTATATTAGATGGTCTCTTGGGAGGGGAGAGGGATTCCTCTAAAATTTATTCTATTTTGATGGTTTCATTATTTGTCTTGAAGTTATATTAGTTTCTGATGCGTGATTTTAAATTTTTGATATGATAGTCCCACTCAAAGCATTATAATCTTATTAGATCACTTTATACTTATCAGTTTAGTAGTTTTATCCAGGCTGCTTATGGGGTTCAGGCTATATCTTATGATTGAGTCTATTATGGTGATACTTAAGAGCATATAGACAAGATAGGGTTTTAGAGGCCTTTCACTAGACCATTCCTAGTAAGAGTTTAGCATTTTTCTCTGTTATATGGTCTGGGAAACCTTCTAACAAGTTGGGAATCAACCTAAAATCCAACTGTGAAGGTGACTAGTTTCAGGATGCCTTAAAGGATTTGGGGAAGTGAGAGTAGAAAAGGGTTTATATAAAAGTCTTTGAGAGATATTTTTTGATTTATATTTGCTTAATTCTCTACTTTATATAAATAATACATGCATTTATAATTTTTTAGAAAATTTCATCTTAATTATTGGTCATAAAGTAATATTATACAGTTTAAAGTTTATGAATATTTATTTATATTGTAGTAAAGTTTAAAATGGTCAATATCAACCATCTGAGAGTGAAGAGTAAAACATATAAAGGGTTTTTAGCTCTGGAAAATTTAAACTTAACTTAAGTGCATATTTTAAAGAAAACATGCTCTTACAAAGCAGCACTTAAATTTTTCAAAAAAGTCACTTATTTCAAAAATGGGTATCAGTTCAGAATTCAAATAAGAGATTTTTGCACAATTTATTTCACAAACATATGTTGGCCACAACATCCCATCCTTACTTACCCCATCCCTGTGACATGTGACAAACTGAAATCCCTCCTGTCAGCCTAGGTATCCCCAGGATTGAGTATTTCTTATTTTTAAATAAGATAACCTCAATTGAAATAAACTTATAAGTTAAAATTATGATTATAAGACTTATATATATGGTTATAATGCATATATATATATGTATTATACTATTATATGACTTATATGAATTTAAATAGCTTATCTATAGCTTCATAATACTTTTAAGGTGCTAATCACCACACAATATTTGGGGGGGAACTTGCTAGCAAGTCCTCAAATTGAACTTAGATAGAACACAGATGGAACTCAGACTGAACTTATAATGAACTGATACTGAAATTTACTTTGAACTCATATTGAGCTCTTAACCAAGGATTAATGATACTGTTCTGAAATAGTATTGAGAGTTTAATGAAAAATTAATAGAAATAAAAAGTTGGGGATCTTAAGAATCTGATAAATCAACAGTATTTTTTAATAAAACACAATTTTATGCTAATTTTGAATCTAACATTATCAGTAAAAAGACTAAAAATCATAGTACTTATTTCAAAATTATTACTTCTAAGCTTTCTAATGAGTTAATTAATTTTTTTAGAAAAAATATAAAATTATATATGTGGCTCTTTTTGTGGAAAACTCCTTTTAACCCATAATTTGAAGCTTTAATTTTTAATTTTAACCCATATGACCTGATTCTTTATTTCATTTATTTTTATATTTTTTGTTCAATCAATATAATTATTTTCAATTCAGTTGAGTTATCCAAAAAATATTGAACCATCAAATATCTTATATTTTTACTTCTAGAATACATTTAAACCACATATAACTAAACAAAAAAAATTATTAATGTGTTTTCTCAATCTCTCACTAAATGAAGTACTCTAATATATTTCTTCTACTCAAAACTAATATTTATGAAATTATTTGATTATATTTGTGTAAAAAAGTATATCTCTTATAATAGTAGATTTAATCCAGCTTTTGAAATTTTTAAATGTAAGTCAATGATTAAAATCAAAAGGAAATTCATTTTTGAACTTTTATTTTTTCTGTTTATTCCTCAAATAGTATGTAGTTTTGTAATTAGCATTTAGTTAACATAATAAATATATGAGATTCCAGAACTTTTCATGACTTAGTTCGTTAAAATTCAATGAAAATATTGTCAGTTGGTGAGTGATCTCATGAGTTAAAATAATCAATCACTACTTGATGAATTTTCCATATGAAAAACTGAAATTCAAACTAGAAGTAAAATTTTAAAGATAAAACACAACACAAAAGCATAAAATTCTTTAAATTTAATATTAATTCTTAAGTGTGCTTCATTTAGCCAATAAACATGATCCAACCCACATATTTCTGGGTTGGATCATGGTTATTGGCTAAATGTGGAGGCTTGGAAATGTTACTGGGAGCTTGGACACTTATTTTTTCTCTTTATATCTTTTTGGTTTCATATTTTTCTCTTTGCATGAGCCATTTTAATTTTTTCTTTCATGGTTCACACTTTTCTCTGTTTCTTCTGTTTATGGTATAGTGGTATGATATCATTAATTGTGATGGAGGGTCAAAACTGGAGGTCTGAGTGATGAAAATTCTTAAAGAAGAATCCATGGGGAGGTTATGAGCCCTCACAATGCTTAAATTTCTAGGGAGAGAAGTAGAATAATTTAGAAGGAAGGTCTGTGCACTCCAGTGGATTTTGGTATAATTAAAGGGGGATTTAGTCAGTTATTAGACATCATTCACTTACTACACATTAAAAAATCAATTGAAAACAATTATTACTATAAACATATATATTTTAAAGCCCTTATAAATTGATTTTATCTTTAAAATAGCTAAATTCTTCTTCATTAGTCTGTTTTCTACCACCAGCACACACCAATACAAGTATTGTAAGTTGATTATTGAGTCTAATAGTTTTATAATTATTTCCCTGAGGCTTAAAAGATAAATAATATCTTATTAATTAGTCTTTAAATTAATATTTACTATTAAATCATACTTATTTACTAGCATACACTGACAATTTCAAACCAAATCAGCACTTAAATTTTGCAAAAAAGTAAATTATTTCAAAAATGGGTGTCAGGTATGACCTCAAATCAGCACCTTTTGCATAAATTTTTTCACAACCACATGTTGGCCACAACATCCATTCCTCTCTCACCTCATCCCTGTGAAAGATAATGCACAAATCACCCTCTCTACCCAAATATTCTTGGTCCAGATCCCTTACTGAAAGTTGCCACCTTTTATTGTCACATTAGTGGGTTTCAGTTCTGGAAAATCCATACTTATCTAAGGGAAAAAATATGAAACACACTAGCCCCAACACTGTTGGATTTCAAAATTGAAACGAGTCACTTAATTCACTCAAATCCACACTTTCTCAACCCAAAGTGCTGGTTTCACCATACAGCCCATTTCATTGATTTGAAAGCATCATTTTTTATATGCAGAACTCTGCAGCATAACACTTCATAAATCAAAAAAGTATACATCATTTTCATTTTTACACCAAGTAAGAGTCATGGCTTCCTTGATCTCAAATCATGATAAGATACATAAAGAAGTTACTTTCATAGCTCTTGATCTCCTCTTGGACTCTGATTTCAATTCTGATTCTTATCTTGAAAAAGATTTTCTTTTTTTTATCAAAAATGGACAGGAAACATTACCTTCTTACAAGAAAGACTCAAGTTTTTCATATCCCAAAGTATGCCATCCAAAAACTTCTTAGCCTATCTGTACCCAGATTCAGACAGTTGTTCAGGACTTCTCAGGAACTTTTAATTAGAATGGTTTTTTTTTGCATATTGACTTTGATTTTATATTTTCTGTTAAAGTCTCTTTTTTCAAGTCTCTTTTTTTCCTTAATCAACTCAACATGAAATTGCATAATTTTTCAGTCATTCTTCTATTATTTAATCACTCATATCTGTTTCCTTGTCGGTCAGTCATCTAGAAGAAGGTAAGAAAAATAGGAGAAAAGGAGGAGAGAAGGAGGAGGACAAGGGAAAATAAAAGAAATAATTTATAACAATATATTTAATTTATTTAAGAGGGAAACAACGGCGAGCAACTTTGAGAGATGACAAAAACTTAGAATTTATTAATAATAATATTATTCAATGTAAGGGTTCTGCGCGGCAAACACTTTTAATTACTATCAGACTTAAAGTAACCTTTAATTTGTTATATAGACTTTTAATTAGAATTGTATTACTAATAAAAAAATTTAAACGTAATAAAATAGTATTTAATTTGTTGAGTGTATAATAAGTGATGAGGCTACAGGGGACTATCCAAGGCCCTTTTATAGGCAATGGGTCCTCTGAAGCGCCACTATATTTGTAAATACAATGATTAGAATAGAATAAAACAAATATATCAAAGAGTAAATGAAACATAACAATGTAGAGAAAAACATGAAACAAATAATTAAAACCCCAATTAAGAATCCAATTTTCCCGCCATTAATTCCCCAATCAGTAAGTGAAAATAGTGAATAACTAAACAAGATTGGAACATAGGAACTATGAGAAAAATAATTCCAAACAGATGGTACAGTCTGATTAAAGGATATTTTAAGTGAAACAAAAAATACTTTGACGCAACAAAACATGTAATTAATCCCAATTTAGTATAAATTAATTTATTGGTTTTTTCTAACACAATTAAGGGTCAAAAGAAGCGTCATTAATTATTGTTTAGTATTATATGAGAGGTGTTATTTAATATATAACTTTAAATAATTAATTTAAATATATTATAAGTCAATTTTACACTTATAATTATAATATATGTTTTTCAATTAATTAAATATAAATTTATAATTATTAAATACATAAAAATGCGCCCTTATTTGTAGAATATATTATATTATGTTCAATTTAACTGTATATAAAAATTTATATAACCAATAAATTTAATGTAACACTTGTATATAATAAAATACTTATATAATTTTATTATGCAATAAAATATTAAGTTATATTCATTAAATACAATTCTTACCCACTCTTTCAGGTTTTATAAGTTACATATCATTTACTGGACTCCTGGAATAGCCTGGCTGACACTCCCTCACTCTAAAAAAAACAATAAAAAAAATGCTAAGATTTTTTCTTTTTGTATTTTTTCAACAGAGTAGGCAGATTTGAAATTTCCTTGCCAGGTATCCATGCATCATTTTCAGATGATTTGTTCTTATATCTCAATAAATATTCAGTACCTCTCTCAGAAGTGATAATTCTATCATTGAGAATTTTATCAATTTCTGCTGTTTCTGTGACTTCCTGAGGGTTCTTCTTAGGTCTTCCTCTTCTTTTTGGAAATAAGTCACTGTTGGAAGTATAAGGCTTAAGCAAAGAAATGGGAAAGACAGGATGTTTCCTATCATATGGAGAATACAATACAATTTCTACTGCATTATCACCAACCATTCTTTTAACAACAAATGGTCCTACAAAAGGATCTTTTAATTTGTGGTTACCTTGTAAATTGAAATGGACAGTAGAGATCAACACTTCATCACCCTTGTTAAATGTGTATTCTTTATGGGATTTATCCCATCTTTTCTTTTCATATTCAAATGCTTTATCAATCACTACGCAATATAGGGGGTGGACTTGCTAGCAAGTCCCCAACCTGAACTCAGACTGAACTTATACTGAACTCATACTGAACTCTACTTGAAGACCCACAAAAACTGTTATGCTGAGTGGTGTTCATCCCTGATTGTATGGTTCCTTTGTCAATAGCTCAATGTGTGTTCAATCTGTGGTGAATTTGAGTCCAAGGTTGCGGACTTGCTAACAAGGCCGCCCCCCGTATTGCGCGGTGAATACAACTCTGAGCATGTTTTCTGCATAGCTGTTGCATTTGCATAAAAGATTTTACACCAGGGTGTAGTTCCAACTTAGGTAATTTATTATTGAGAATCTGAGTAGGAGTATTTGGGACATAACCCAACCAAAGCTCAAAAGGCTTTTTCTCAGTGACAGAATGAACAGTGCTATTATATGCAAATTCAAGACCAGGCAAAAGAGTGACCCAATCATGAGTAAATCTGTCATTGTCTTTATATTCTAAACCAAAGGCACAATACCTTCTAATCATATCTTCTAGAGTTTGAATCATTCTTTCAGCTAGACCATCAGTCTGAGAATGGTGAGCTGTAGACAATTTTAACTCACAGGCACAAATATCCATCAAAGAGGTCTAAAACTCAGCAGTGAATTTTGGATCCCTATCAGAGATAATGGCTTTTGGAAAACCAATAATATTAAACATGTAAGACCACCATAAGAAAGCTAATTCTTTGGTGGATACATCTTTGTGGGTTGAAATAAATTTGCACATTTTTGTGAATCTATCAACTATTACCCAACAAGAGTTAAAGCTGTCTTTACCTGCAACAGGAAGACCAGTGACAAAATCCATATTAATGATTTGCCAGGGAGCACTAGGTGCTTCAATATGTTGTAATAACCCTGCTCTCTTACCTGTTAACCTTTTAGATTTTTGGCAGGAATCACAAGATTCAACATATAATTTTGTGTCTTCAGACATATTAGCCCACCACGCAGTGTTTTTGATTCTAATCAATGTTTTTTCTAGATCAAAATGACCAGCTAATATGTCATCATGACAAAGTTTGAAGATAGTTTCTTTCATTGAAGGAGGAATAACAATTACATTGGTAAGCTTCCTTCTATAATATATATAACCATCTTCAATAGAGAACTTTCCTTTATTTAAAGCATTTTGGTACTTTGCAGGAAGAGTTTTTATTAATGCTTGAATTGAAGCATTCTTAGGATCATTTAAAATAGTAACCAATTTATTTAAATCAGAATCTTTATCATATGAATCCAGTATTAACTGTAATAACTCCTCTTCCATATCAACTATAAATATACCATGGATATGAACAGTATCATCCTCAGGTACATAAGCAGTATTTGAGTCATTATTTGGCAGAGGCAATCTGGAGAGCATATCCACATTAGAGTGAACATTTCCAGCTCTATGGATAATTGTCATCCTTCCTCTGTATTCTTGAACAGCAAGTTGCCACCTGAACATATGTCTGTTAGGTGTCTTGAGGTTTAAGAGAGACTTCACAGCACTACAGTAAGTTACCAACTCAAATTTTTGGTCATCCAAATAGTAATGAAGTTTCTCAAGAGCCCAAACAACTGCTAAGCACTCCAATTGAGTGGCACCATATTTCAATTCACTATTTCTTAAGGTTCTTGAAATATAACAAATTACAACCTCTGAGGATTTATCATTAATAATTTGCTTTTGGTGAAGGGAAGCACCCAGACCAATAAAGCTAGCATCTGTATAAAGGACAAATGGCTTGTTAAAATCTGGAAGAGCTAATATAGGGGCTGTCATTAAGCAACTTTTTAATGTATCAAAAGCTTTTTGACAGTCATTATTCCAGAGAAAAGCAACATCTTTTCTGGTCAGTTTTGTAAGAGGCAAGGCTATGACCTGATAATTTTTAATATATTGTCTATAATAGCCACACATACCCAAAAAACTTTGGATTTCTCTTACAGAAGTTGGTGCTTTCACATTTTGAATGGCAGCAACTTTATTATGGTCTACACAAATTTGTAAGCCTGACACAACATGGCCAAGGACTTTCAAAGATTGAAAACCAAATTTACACTTTTTTAAGGACAAGGTCATATTGATTTCATCCATTTTTTGGAAAACTCTATTCAAGTGAATCATATGTTCATCAAAAGTTTTAGAAAATACAATAATATCATCAATATAAACCATGAGCCAACCTTCAATAATTTCTTGATGGAAAGTGTTATCCATGACTTTCTGGAAAACTGAAGGAGCATTTTTAGGGCCAAATGGCATCCTAACATACTTATATATTCCCATATGAGTAGCAATAAGCAAAAAATTTTGAGAATTTTTCTCAACTGGAACTTGATGATAACCTTTATTACCATCCAGACAACTAATAAATTTTGCACCTTGCAAGGTAGCATGTATTGAATTAATTCTGGGTAAAGGATAAATATCATCAACAGTATAAGTATTTAAAGCTCTGTAATCTCCACATAATCTAGCTTTATCTTTTTCATAAGAAATCAAGACTGGGGAGATGACACAATATTTGGGGGTGACATCCACTTTCTCAATGATATTCATTTTCAATAATGTTTCAATATTATCTTCAATATCTTTTCTTTTTGATGGAGAAGCAGGATATGGTTTTTTCTTAAGGGAAGGAGGAATATCACTCAAATTACAGGATAAGGTAATTTTCATCTCTTCCTGAACAATTCCCAAGACATGAGAACCATGAGCAAAAGCCATAGGGAAAGAGGTAATAGAGGCAACAATAGAATCCTTTTGTTCACTAGTCAACTGATCACCAAAAGAAGCGGTATTTATTTCATGTAATAAATCATCCATTTCAGTTGTTGTTCTACCTTTACATTGGATTAGTGAGTTACAAGATTTCAACAAATTCCCAGAAGTTCTAGGAGAAGAAATTTTTAATTTTCTTTTCCCATTCATTCCTAAGGTAAAGCAATTATTTTCTGGGTCCAGTTTCACACCAAACATGGTTAAAATATCATTTCCCATAATAAACCAATTGCTCAAATTATCATTTTTCATGACAACAAACTCACAAATAGCTCTGACAAAACCACCATTATATTTGAAGAATACAGAGGTTTTGTATTTGCCAATAGGAAATAAGGTAGAACCATACCCTCTCCATTTTTCAGAAGTTATAGGTAATAATTTACTCAAATATTCCTTATCCACTGAAGCCAAAGCTTTTTTAGATACTACACTTCCTCCAGCACCAGAATCAAGAACTACATCAATATTTTTACCATTAATGATAACAGGTGCCTTTAAAGGGGATATAGGAATAGAATTGTTAGTAATATCTTTAATTATCTCAGCATTTTCTACTGAAGATAAATTCAATACACAATCTTCAGATATATTATTTAAATAATGGACATCATGTTCCAACATTAAAACATCTTTAACAGATTCATTGTCATAGGAGATATTACTTTCACAGTCACTGGAAGAATTATTGACATAAAGTTCAACTTCATCAGTGTCTTCATTTTGTTCAACAAGATGAATTTTCTTGTCACAAACATGACCCTTCTGCCACGGTTTGTTACATTTATAACAAGTATTTGTTGCATATTTTTTAGGTGCAACTGGGGCAGAGGGTTTACCAGATTTTTCTGGGAGCTTTATAGAAGGTTTATTCTGATCATTATAAGATTTACTAAGGTAATTCTTTGGTTCATATCTATGGTTGAGTAGTACTTCATTACAGATATTAATGAAAGAATAATTTTCCCTTACATGCTCAGTTCTAGCAACAATCAAATCCCTAAGAGAATTTGGTAATTTATACAAGATTTTATCTCTCCAAATATTATAATCCATCTTTGGATCAATTGCTCTAAGGATTTTAGTTATTTTCATCAGAAAAACAATGGGCTTTTCAACAGAGGAGGATACATATCTAGTATTCTCATATAGTCTCTGCTGAGCTAACCTGAATTTTGAACCACCAAACTGATTCTCAATCAAGGATTTCCAATCATTCCATGTATAATGATTTTTATCTAAGAGGACAGATTCATACCACATCAAGGCTACATTGGAAAATAAAGAAATTAGCTTAGAAACAATTTCCTCATCAGGTAGTTTATAAGATCTCTTTAAATTATCAATTCTTTGGATAAAGTGTTGCCAATCAGAGGAAGAATCACCATCAAAGGTAGGATATTGGTTTAATTTAGGCCAATTTTTCTGACTACTGGGATGGTCCAATTTTTGGTTTGAATTATTCATTATTAACAATTCCTGAAGTTTAGCCAGGTGTTCAGAAATTTCATTATTTACAGAAACAGCTGGTGCATGACCATCACAAGATTTATTGCTAGTAGCAAAAGATTTCACAGACTCATTGTCAGTTTGTTTAATGGATGAAATATGAGGAAGAAAGGATGAACCTTGCTCAGGTTTTTTCCCTTTATTTTTATGCAGCTTATTTACAGAAATCTCATTTAATTCATTCTTGATGGTTAAGGTTGAGAAATTTTCCTGTAGGTCAGACACATAGTTTCTTATTCTTGGAATTTCAGACATCTGGTCATTTACTTTTGCAAGAGATAGAACATTTCTGTCCTCAGAAACTGAGTGTTTGGTACTTAGTGCATGGAAATCATTTTTTAGCTTCTTAAACTCATTTTGCAGAGATTTTATTTCATTCTTGAATGAATAATTTTCCTCAATAAGGGGTTTCAATTCACTCAAGGTCTTATGTAGACTGATATTTCTATCTGAGATAGCTCTATGGTCACTTCTTATTTGTTTTTGTTGACTAAGAACAATATTCAAGGTTTCTTTGATTTTTAAATAAGCTGTATCTTGTACAGAAGAACTCACTTTACATTGCAAGTGTAAATTATTTAATCTATCATTTTCATGGATTAACACATCTCTCACATGTTTGTCTTTCACAATATTAAAATCAAGGGTATCTTTCAATATTTCCTCAGAAGTTTTTTCAATTAAGGTATAGATTTCAGGGGGAACAGAATCATTTTTAATTGCAAGAGAAGGATTAATTAAAGATGTTGAAGTTAAATGTAAAGGTTCATCAAATGACAATTTGCTAATTACATCAATAGGGCTACTAGTTACAGGAAGCTGTCTTTTAACAGGTTTAACTGTTCTTTCACCATGTTCAATAATATTACCTGCAGAAGAAGATTTATTAGAAAACATACCCAAGTGACTATCAACCAAATTACTTACCATGGCAGAGGAGGAAACTTCCCCTGGGATTGGGTTTGGGATTGTGCTTGGGCCTTCTTTCTCCTGCCTTGTTGGTAGGGATGAGGAGGTGGATGGAAATTGGGTGTTCTGGATGGGCCAGGCTGATGATGAGGAGGGTGTTGCACATTCTGTTGGTAGTGACTCATTAGATAATCCCATTTCCATTGCTCTACTTCCATAGTATTTGGATTTTGGATGGTTGAGATGGGTGGCTGTGAAGGTTGAGCCTGAAACTGAGGCTGATTGGGAGGCAACTGAGGAGGGGCCTGGGCCTGAATCTGTTCCTGAGTTCTTGGACCTGATCCCACAATGTGTCTACCTTTGCTTTGTACGTCATATTTTCTGTCTTCAACTCTTTTATATGACTGGATAGGTTGCTGATTTGTTGTGGCAGAGGAAGCTTTTTTATTTTGAAGCCTTTTGGAAGACCTTCTTGAGGCACTAGAGGCTTTACTTCCTTCTGTGGTACTGGGGGAAGGGGGTTTGGTTTGTTTGCATTTCCTGTCATTTCCACATCCTGAAGTATGTGAATTCTTTGTGTTAGTATAAGATTTTTTATGACCAACTTTAGAAGAACTTACAGTGTCAGCATCATAGTCAATTTCTATTTCATCCACTTGCATGTTATCCATTTTTTCTGCCAAATTGTTGGACATACTAGTGGGAAGATTTTAATTTACTTATTATTTATTAAAAAAAAATAATAAAATTTAGTTAATAATTGCTCCAAATAATAAAAAAAAAATTTTTATTAATTAAATTATAGAAAAAAATTTTCAATATAGAGTAATAATTATAAAAAATTAATTTTTTAAAAAAATGGATTGCAAGGTTAAATTGGGAATAACAATCAAGTTAATTCAACCAATTAATTACCAATATTAAATATGGAAATATATATGGGACTAAGCACAATGTACTTTTAAGTCAACCAAAATTAACAATAATTAATAATAAAAAAAAATTAAATTAATAATTCAATTTGTATTAATAAAAAATGTTAATTCTTCTAGGACTAAGAGGATTTAACACTCTATAATGGTCAACTAGGAAAAAAAATATTTAATATTTGAACACTTACACTCAGTGAATCAGCAATTAAGCCACAATCACTGTTATTGCAATAAAAATATAGTAATATGAGTGAGAGGCGCAAAGGTGAACTTACTATAGTGATCGAAAAATCACTTCAAAATAATATAAAAATTAATATAATATAAACCTAAGATATCGAATCCAAGTTTGAAACACAGTCGCGGCAAAAGTTTTGTTTTGCTAGGTGGTCTGTGCGTTTTGTCGTTCGTCGCCAGGCTCGATCGTTGTCGTCGTTTGGAAAGGTCCCCAGTTGTCGGTCAGTCGTCTAGAAGAAGGTAAGAAAAATAGGAGAGAAGGAGGAGAGAAGGAGGAGAGAAGGAGAAGGACAAGGGAAAATAAAAGAAATAATTTATAACAATATATTTAATTTATTTAAGAGGGAAACAACGGCGAGCAACTTTGAGAGATGACAAAAACTTAGGATTTATTAATAATAATATTATTCAATGTAAGGGTTCTGCGCGGCAAACACTTTTAATTACTATCAGACTTAAAGTAACCTTTAATTTGTTATATAGACTTTTAATTAGAATTGTATTACTAATAAAAAAAAATATAAACGTAATAAAATAGTATTTAATTTGTTGAGTGTATAATAAGTGATGAGGCTACAGGGGATTATCCAAGGCCCTTTTATAGGCAATGGGTCCTCTGAAGCGCTACTATATTTGTAAATACAATGATTAGAATAGAATAAAACAAATATATCAAAGAGTAAATGAAACATAACAATGTAGAGAAAAACATGAAACAAATAATTAAAACCCCAATTAAGAATCCAATTTTCCCGCCATTAATTCCCCACTCAGTAAGTGAAAATAGTGAATAACTAAACAAGATTGGAACATAGGAACTATGAGAAAAATAATTCCAAACAGATGGTACAGTCTGATTAAAGGATATTTTAAGTGAAACAAAAAATACTTTGACGCAACAAAACATGTAATTAATCCCAATTTAGTATAAATTAATTTATTGGTTTTTTCTAACACAATTAAGGGTCAAAAGAAGCGTCATTAATTATTGTTTAGTATTATATGAGAGGTTTTATTTAATATATAAATTTAAATAATTAATTTAAATATATTATAAGTCAATTTTACACTTATAATTATAATATATGTTTTTCAATTAATTAAATATAAATTTATAATTATTAAATACATAAAAATGCGCCCTTATTTGTAGAATATATTATATTATGTTCAATTTAACTGTATATAAAAATTTATATAACCAATAAATTTAATGTAACACTTGTATATAATAAAATACTTATATAATTTTATTATGCAATAAAATATTAAGTTATATTCATTAAATACAATTCTTACCCACTCTTTCAGGTTTTATAAGTTACATATCATTTACTGGACTCCTGGAATAGCCTGGCTGACATTCCTCTTCCTCTTTCATCCCTCAAAAAATTTGACGTCAATTTTTTCTCAACTCATCTCTCAAGCTGAGTCATTTTTTCATTTTTACTTATATGTTTTCTAATTATAATTTTTTTTTGGTTTTTTTTCTGATTTTTTTTCTTTTTTTTATCTAAATTTTTTTGTAAGTGTTTTTTTGATTTTCAAGGTAAAGTTAATCTTTTTTTCTCTCCTTATTTTCTTTCTTTTTTTAGATCCATCATCTTACTCTTCATAATTTCTTGGAATGATTATTATCCCCCCTTTCCCCTTTTTCACTTTTTATGGTTCCATGTCATTGAAACACATAAATTTCAGATTCTTTAAGCGTTCCACTTGCTCCATATTCAATTTCCCACAAATCCAACTTTACTCTTTCTCACTCTATTTTTCCTACCTTTCAATAAAGGTATGTTTCTTCTCCTTTTTTCATGTCTATATGATATTTTTTTCTTTCTATTATATTTTTATACTTAAATATATTTAGGACTCTTATCTGGATAATGGTGAACTTGTTAAACTCCTCATGTAGTCATTTTAATTCTCACTTCTCAAGTTTTTGGTAAATTTTGAAAATAAGAGTTGGAATTAGGGTTATTTATATTAAAGTCTAATGTCCTTCTAAAAGATTATTCTCCTTCAGCCTATCTTTTATTTCCAACAAACATATTTGAGTTTGGTTCAGTGGTTGCTCAGATATTGACCTTTAAAGTTGAAACTTATTTCACCAATTTGATATTTTGTTATTTCATAATGCATCTCATAAAATTTAAATCATGCATGTATCATTCCAGATTTTTTTAACTAGCTTTCTCTTTACTTATTATTCTGCCCTTTCATCAAGGTGTGTTTTTTTCTTTTTCTTACCATTTTCATATGTCTAATTGTCGGTCAGTCATCTAGAAGAGAGTAAGAAAAATGGGAAGAAGTAGAAGAGGAGAAGGAGGAAAGGATTATGGGTAATAAAAGAAATAAAAATTATAAAAATTATTTAATTTATTGAGGAGAATCAACGACGGTTTTCTTGAGAGGTGACAAAAGTGTGGTTCTTATTAAATAATAATATTATTCTAATGTAAGGGCTATGCGCGGCAGACACTGTGATCACTATCAGACTTAAAGCAACCTTTCAATTGTTATATAGAATTTTAATTAGAATTTTATTACTAATAAAAAGAATATAAACATAATGTAAAAGTGTATTTAATTTGTTGAGTGTATAATAAGTGATGCCTCTACAGGGGATTATCCAAGGCCCTTTTATAGGCAATGGTCCCCTGAAGCGCTACAAATGACTATATACAAAAGAGTAATGAAGTAAAACAAAAAGATAAGAGTAGACATTTGTAACATAGTAACTAAGAGAAAAATATACAAAAAATAACAAGTATCCCAATTAAGACTGTAAAACTCCCATCCCAAATTCCCTAAATTAGTTTCTATAGATTAATAAGTAACTAAACAACCATGTGATCTACTAACTATGGGAAAAACAAATCAAAACAAGTAATACAATCTGTTTTCAGTATTTCTAAGTGAAACAATTGACATGTTTTGACGCAACAAGGTATGCAATCAATTTAATTCAGCATAAGTTTATATAATTTAATTGTTTTCACTTATGTAGTTAAATACTAGTTAACTGAAACAATTAATTAAATTACTTTGAGAAATTATAATACTATTTTATAAAATAAGTATTATAATTTATTTAATTTTCTTTCTGACACAATTAAGGGTCAAAAGAAGCGCCATTACTTATTGTTTAATACTATATGAAAGATGTAATTTAATATATAAATGTAAATAATTAATTTAAATATATTATAAGTCAATTTTACACTTATAATTATAATATATATTTTTAATTAATTAAATATTAATTTATAATTATTAAATACATAAAAATGCGCCATTTATTTGTAGAATATAAAATATATTATGTTTAATTTAAATGTATAAAATTTATATAAATAATAAAATCAATATAACACTTATATGTAATAAGATATTTATATAATTTTATTATGCAATAAAATATTAATTTATATACATTAAATATAATTCATACACCCTCTTTCAGGTTCTATAAGGTAACACATCATTTACTGGGCTCCTGGAATAGCCTGGCTGACACTAATCCTTCACTCATTTTTGATACTCTTATCAGATTAGTCAAAAGGTAATCCAACAAATCAACAAGGAAAAAAAAAGAAAAGAGAAGTAATAAATTTAATAAAACTTTAGTTAGATCAAATAATTATGAAGATTTTCAAACTCATCAAATATCTATAATTCTTTCATAAATTTTTAATAAATATATCTGATATTTCAATTTACTAAAATAAAATAATGGGTCAATGACATTGTATTGTATAAAGGGTAACCATGAAAATTTTAATTTTTTTTTCATGGGGTTCCTCTAGCCTATACCTGTGGAAAGTCAAAAACTTAGTTTCTAGACTTGATCTGCATTTTGGCTTGAGGAATAATCATTACTTTAAAGCTAGTAAATTTGACTCATCTTATTTATTTATTTATTAATTTATGTTATTATATTAAATTTTGGTGACTTACACCCCTTACTGCAATAAAATGCATGGGAGGGTATTGCCAAATCTTTAAATCTGACATGAAAAATTGATGACTTGTAAAAAATTTGGTGATATTTACCCCTTATCTCAAAAAAATGCAGGGGAGGGTATTGCAAAATTTTAAAAACAGATATAGAATATTTTTGACTTAGCTCTATTTAGAAATTAAAATTGGTGGTGAGGCAATAAAATTATGTTAGTGATGGAGATTTTAGTACAGGTGTCAGTATTACTTTACCTGTCAGGCTGAGATCAAGTACAAAGACGTTGTAGACAATCCTATAGTACTAGCTATAGGCCTTGACAAAGGGAGTTGGAGTAAAACTGGAGAGAAAAACCCTGGTCCCTTTGAGAAATACCAGGTGAGATTTATTTGATACAGAAAAGTAGAGACTTTACTATACCTCTTCCAACACACTTCTTGACTGCTTTACATTCAAGACAGTAGCCAATACCAGACCACTGAGAGCCAAAGAACCAGAAACCAGAAATGCAGAAAGATCCACACCAGAAAACCAAAACACTGTGCACTTGTTGCACAGAAAACAGAAATAATACTTGATGCAAGTTGCAAAGCTACACCAGAGAAACCAGTTGCCAAAGTTGAGTTAAATGAAGAACTAACCTTGCAACAAACACAGCCAATTGTGGCCAAAAAACAGTGAAAACTGAGTGAGAAACAATGATATAATTACCAGATGGTTGTATGATAATTAAAGTTGCCCCAAACTGTCTTATTCAGTATTTAAACACAGACCACCACCTAAAAAATCCATGCACAGCAACAAGTTTGGTGCTTTTGGAAGCCAAATTGAATAAAAACCCTCTAGAAATGCTCCCCAGCCTTCTATAACCAAGGGAGGCCGCCCGCCTAGAAGCAGCCAGACCTCCCTGAAGCCAGAAAACCACCAAAAACCTCCAATAAAGCCCAAAATACTTACAAAAATCCATCATGACTACTGAAACCCTTAAATCACAAAATTAAGCTATGACAACATTGAGACATAAAATATAGATCCGAATTAGCTCTAATTAATGGTACTAAGCACTTAATCCTAAGACTTAAGGTTAGCTTGTAAAACACAAAAAACAAAATTAAACAGCTATCTTTTTGAAATGAAAAATGAGGAAATGACCCCTTAAAACTTAGAATATAAAAAATGTCATCAAGACATAAAATATGGAGGAAAGCCAGGGCTATTCAATGGTAGTATTTACATACTCATAGTCATAATATTCACTGAATAAATTTAAAATAACACCTAATTCTTCAACCAATGTCAATTAAGACATACACAAACAGCACCAAATAGACCAACAAAGGCCTCTGAAAAGGTTGTAAGACCACATCCTCCCTCCAATTAAGAATTTTGACATTCTCCTTCATCACATCCACCATTTTTAGCTTTCTTTCAAAATCTGCCTCTGACATGGGCCCTTGCCAATACTGCATTAACAACAATCTGATCTTCACCATCACACCACCAGCTTATCCATACAGAACCTCCTGTGATGTCTTCCAATCCAGAAATAAGACTTTTTACAGACCTGGTCCATTATCATCTGCAACATATTCACCTTCCACTCAACCTGGTCGATCTTCCAGCAAAACCAAAAGATCTAGGCCTTCCATCTTGATACCCAGATTAATCAATAATTTACACCCTTCCAAAAAGAGTGCCAACACCACTACAGCCACTAGCTCTACCATAACTGGTCCTTCTGATGGTAAAACCAATGCCTCTCCATACTGAAATTTAAGCTGATGAATTTCCAGTTCATCCCCATCCAGACAGTGATGATGACAATGTGGGAACCATTGTTACACCACCAACAAATCAATTTCCCACCATAAAGGACGAATTCCAACAACACTCTTCTCAACAAAAACATCTCATTCTAAAATACTTCCAATCCACTCCTGCCAAGATCCACAGGAAATTGAGAAAAGAAGACACCTCATCCACCAGCTCAAGACTAATGCTGAACACTTTGTTTCATCTCTTAATTCTCTTCTGTAATTGATTCTTGCCTGCAATTCTTGACTTAGACATAAAAAAATTTGACCACTTTCTAGACTTTCTAAATGTAGCCAACCATAAATAATTCCTCATTTTAAAGTCTTGGGGGACTCATCCTCAGTTTTAAGTCTTGGGGGACTCAAAAAACCTCAGTTTATAGTCTTGGGGGACTCAAAAAACCTCAGTTTATAGTCTTGGGGGACTCAAAACCTAAATCATAAAGACAGAACCAGAGATAAAACCATTAAAGACCAAAAAAATAAACTAACATTCTGGGGAAACTGTTCTACAGAGCAGCCAGCTCATGCGTTACCCCCACACTTGCCTTAACTAAATTCAGAGACTCCCCCTTTGGATGCCCTCTTCCAGAATCACACCAAAATCTCATTATCAGTTTATAGTCCTGAAGGACTCAACCATCAAACCATCCTCAGTTTACAGTCTTGGGGGACTATACCATTTTTCAGTAAAAAGTCTTGTTGGACTTTCCACACTTTGCATAAAATAACAGAGCCAATTCCATGCAAAATACTCCACAACCACCCTACTGAACTTCCACTTTCTCTTCATCATCTACCCATCACTGATAAAATTTTTTCTTTTATCTCTTTTCTCTTCATTGTTGTCCCATCACAGATCATGGCTGGGTCCCAAGATTTTGACCCATCATACCTTCCTTGTTTCACTTCTCCCAAGTAATATGCTTGAAAACATTTTGTCCACATGTGCAGACCTTGCACTTTCACTCTTCCAACTCCAAAAAGAAAAAATGTGACAGAGACCCCAATTATCCTATACCACTACCTTCACTTTCACACAAATACATCTCTAGATCTTCTACCAAATCCCGAGAGCTTGGTCCTGCTTCCTCTTCTTTATCTTCAGCTCCATCCAGAAGATCACACCACTCTCTAAAAGACCTGCTTTATCATCTCAAGAAACAGCCTTTATCTCAGCAAATTCAGCTAAAACAGCTTAAAAATCAGCTTCCAGGCTGCTAGACCGCATCCAGGCAGCCTGCCTGCCTTTCTAGGAAGCAAATATCAGGCTCGAAACCTTCAAATTCAGCCAGAAAACAGCCAAATTCCACCAGCAAACACCAATAACACCACACAAAAACCTCCTAGGGCTCCCATAGCAATTTGCTCAACAATTTCTTCATCCAAAAATGCCAAAAATTTCAAAACTTCTAGAAGACCTACCAGAAGACCTCAAGAAGACACCAGAGCACCAAACACTGCTCCCAGACAAAAATCTCCCTCTCAAAAAAGAAGAATTAACTACACCTCTCCTCTACCAGCCAATTACTCATCTGACAGTTCCATTTCTTCCAGATCTTCATCCAGAAGATCCCAATCAGCTCCCAGGTCAACTTCTCCTGGTCCATCCTTCAAATAACCTGGTACTCCACCACCAGTATCCCACCAAACTGAGCCAAGAAAAAATATCAACAACAACAACAACAGCCCTTCTGCTCCAACCAGGCCACAAGAACATCCTGCTTCTAGTTCATATTCTCAGCACCATTTAGAAGATGAACATGAAAATCCATCAACTCTTTCCAGTCACCTACACCACAAAGAACACAGTTCTTCCTCCAATGCCAACAAAAAGTAAAAAGCCAACATAATCTGGACCAACTTCCGGAGGCTTCTTCTTCCAGAAATTAAATAAAAAAAAGAAATTAATAATTCACTAAATAGAGAGAACAATAAAAATTAGCAGATTTACATAAAAATTTGTTTTTATTTTTATTTTTATTTTTATTTTTATTTTTATTTTTATTTTTATTTTTATTTTTATTTTTATTTTTATTTTTATTTTTATTTTTATTTTTATTTTTATTTTTATTTTTATTTTTATTTTTATTTTTATTTTTATTTTTATTTTTATTTTTATTTTTATTTTTATTTTTATTTTTATTTTTATTTTTATTTTTATTTTTATTTTTATTTTTATTTTTATTTTTATTTTTATTTTTATTTTTATTTTTATTTTTATTTTTATTTTTATTTTTATTTTTATTTTTATTTTTATTTTTATTTTTATTTTTATTTTTATTTTTATTTTTATTTTTATTTTTATTTTTATTTTTATTTTTATTTTTATTTTTATTTTTATTTTTATTTTTATTTTTATTTTTATTTTTATTTTTATTTTTATTTTTATTTTTATTTTTATTTTTATTTTTATTTTTATTTTTATTTTTATTTTTATTTTTATTTTTATTTTTATTTTTATTTTTATTCTTATTTTTATTTTTATTTTTATTTTTATTTTTATTTTTATTTTTATTTTTATTTTTATTTTTATTTTTATTTTTATTTTTATTTTTATTTTTATTTTTATTTTTATTTTTATTTTTATTTTTATTTTTATTTTTATTTTTATTTTTATTTTTATTTTTATTTTTATTTTTATTTTTATTTTTATTTTTATTTTTATTTTTATTTTTATTTTTATTTTTATTTTTATTTTTATTTTTATTTTTATTTTTATTTTTATTTTTATTTTTATTTTTATTTTTATTTTTATTTTTATTTTTATTTTTATTTTTATTTTTATTTTTATTTTTATTTTTATTTTTATTTTTATTTTTATTTTTATTTTTATTTTTATTTTTATTTTTATTTTTATTTTTATTTTTATTTTTATTTTTATTTTATTTTTATTTTTATTTTTATTTTTATTTTTATTTTTATTTTTATTTTTATTTTTATTTTTATTTTTTTATTACTTAAACTACTAACATATTAAAAAAACATGAAAATAATTAAACAAAATTGCCCAACAAAATATGAGAGCTGAAAAATTAAAATGAAATAAATAATAATAAGATGAAATAAATAATAATTACAAATGGTATCCCCCAGCAAATTGATGAGCTGAACCCCTGATACCTTACCCACATCCAAGTGCACCTTGATGTGGATACACAATTAAATAATTTTTAAATGAATTGAGATAAAAAAAAGTAAGAAAAATAATATCAATAAAGATAAGATGAAATGAATAGAAATTAAAGTAAATAATAAAAAATGAAATAAGGATAAAAAGAAAGTAGCTTTTTCCGGCCAATTGATGAGCCTTTCCCCACCAATGCTTGCCCACACCCAGGGGACCCTGATGCAGTGACACCATATAATTATGATTTTTTTTTTGTGATTTTTCCACCTCTTTATATCCTTATAACCCCCATAAAAAAGATAAAAGAAAAAAAAGAAAATAATCTAAAACTACTATCTAACACAACCATAGACACAAAAATCAAAGAAAGAAAAAGAAAAAGTCTGTCTCCATAGAAAGTTCAGTTTAAGGAAATGATCACTGGGTGGGCTCCCTCCAATAAGTAAAAATGATGGGAGACCACCAGTGATCCACCACCAATCCAAATAGACCAAAGAAGCCAGTCCCAAGTCAGTTAGCCAGTTTAAAGCCATAGTTGACTTGAAACCTGAATAACAAAAACCAGAACTTGGATTCAACTAGGACAAAAAAATACTTGAAACAGACATTATAGGGTAAAAATTCTAGCAGCCAGCTCATCAGTTACCCCCACACTTGCCAAAATAAGATCTAAAAGCCCCCCCTGTGTACGTTCTAACAAAAACACAACATCCAACACAATAAACCAAAAGCAATAAGCATGAAGAGTCCAGCACTTGAAGACCAAAATAATTTCCAGTTTACAGTCATAGAGGACTAAAACCTGTGAATAGAAACCAATTCTAGGGTTCAACCAAATTAAGAGAAAGGGTTGGAACAGACAATCTAGGTTAACTGTACTACAGAGCAGCCAGCCCATCAGTTACCCCCACACTTGCCAAAATAAAATCTAGAATCCCCACCCATGGGTGCCTTTTAACATATAAGTTTCCAACAATACAGATGCAAATCATCACCAAAATCCAAAATTAAAGAATGGTCGATAGTTTATCCTCATTGCGGAGTCAATCTTCTTCACTTCTAGTGCCTTTTAGGTAAAATCTCTTCACCTGATCAGCAGCCACTCTCTTCATTATGACTACTCCATGTAACTCCTCCAAAACATAAGAACCTCCAGACACCTGAGATCTGACTCTGTAAGGTCCATTCCATCTTTCAGAAAACATTTTTCCCCACTGACTCTCCAAGCTTCTATTATACACCAAAACAAAACAACCAGGTTTCAAGCAATTCCTGAGACTATGAGCCAACTTCTTGTCCCGTTATCTGACTGATTTATTTCTTATCTTCATCATTCTAGAGTATGCCTTCTCTTGATATTCCTCTCTACATTCCAACTGTTACATCCTGGCACAGAGCAAATCTTCTGTTGAGCATACATCATACCAATCAATTCCAAGATAAGAGACACCTTCTAATTCCACTGGTAGAACATCTTTCTGCCCAAACATTAATTCATAAGGGGAATAGCCAGTTGTCCTATCACAGTGACCCTATCGGAAAATAATACCAAGGGTAAATAATGCCTCCACTTTTCAAAACTATCTCCACACATATTCACCAAAGCATTCTTGATAACTTGATGGACTCTTTCAACCATGCCTTCAGCTTCAGGATAATACGTTGTATCCACTCTAACGTTGTAGACAATCCTATAGTACTAGCTATAGGCCTTGACCAAGGGAGTCAGAGAAAAACCAGAAGAAAAACCCCTGTCCCTTTAGAAAAATAGAGTGAGATTTACCTGTTACAGTAAATTGGTTCCTGTTACCAAAAGCCCCTTTTCCAAAAACACTTTACTGCTTGATCAGTCAAGAAAGTAGTCTCCAGAAAGACTACCAAACCAAAGAACTGGAATGTAGACCAATGTCCACACCAGAGAAAGAAATGATACTTGATGTAGGTTGCAAATCCACACCAGAGACAGCAATAATACTTGCTATAGCTTGCAAGACTATAACAGAGAAAACAGTTGCTAAGCTAAGTTAAATGAAGAACTTACTTGCAACAAAAACAGCCAAATTGTGGCCAACAAGCAGTGAGAACTGAGTGAGGAACAAGGATATCACTGCCAGATGGTTGAATGATAATTAAAGTTGCCTCAAACTCCCTTTATCACTTTATACACACAGACTACTAATCAAGAGCCCATGCACACCTGCAAATCCAGCGTTCCTGACCACCAAATTGCATAAAACCTCTCTAGAAGCGCTTCCAGCTCTCTAGCATTGAGTAGGGTGGTCTTCCCGGCACTGGGAAGCCCACCTGAGGCGGCCTGACCACCCTGAAGCCAGAAAACCACCAAAAACACCCAAACTACTTAGAAAATTCACCTACAACCACTAAAACCCTTAAAACACATAATTACACTACAACAACATTATGACATGAAATATAGAGAAAATTCTGCTCTTTCCAATGGTACTAAGCACTTAACCCTAGGACTTAAGGTTAGCCCATAAAACACAAAAAAACAAAATTCAACAGCAATCTTTTAAAGATGAAAAGTGAGAAATTATCCCCCAAATACTTATGCTATAAAAAATGTCCTCAAGACATAAAATATAGAGAAAAACCAAGGCTATCCAATCGTAGCCTCCAGATCCCCATAGTCCCAATATTTGCTGTGTAATTCCAGAAAAATAACCAATTATTTGAACAATGCCATTTAAGGCATACAAAAATACCACCAAATAAACCAACAAAGGGCTCCGCCAATGTTGGAAGACCACAATGTTAGAACCAATACTTTCCACAGCTTAATTGAGTTCAGCTCCAAACTCTGGCCAACCATCAACAGTCACTAAATTCATTATCCCATATCTTAAAACCCATTCCTTCTTTTAAAACTGTGCCACATTTTTTGCAGTCAAATTAACCAGAGGCACTGCCTCAACCCAACCAGAAAAATCACCCCTGGAAAAAATCAAGTATTTATACCTGCCCTCTTTGATATGTACAGCATCCAGACTGACTCTTCCAAACACAGTTGATTCACCAATAGCACAGCCAACCTCTTTAGGTTTCAAGTGACTAGTTCTGTCAGCCAGGCTACTAGACTTATCCAGTAAAATAATTAATTATTTTACTGAGATAAAGCTACACCTTTTTCAATGCTTATTAATAATTAATTATTTAGTACTTACTTATGTATTACTTACAATTAACTAGCTAAGTATATTAAGTAATATAAATAATTAATAAAATTAAGTTATTGTCACATATATTTTTACTCCCTAACACCATGCTCAATACTACAGCTGAGTGGGAATAAAAATAGTAATTAAATTTAATAAAATTCTTCAAATTATCAAATTCTTTTACTGAGAGAATTGGATTTCTGTGAAATCAATATATTTAAATAAAATATTTTGTATTAATTGTGACATTCCAAGGGAAATCTTATTTTATTGCAAATGGAAATGATACCCTTGTTGACATACCAATTAATTTATTTTTATTTATTTCATATACATTCTTTTTCATTCAGTTTTCTTCTCACACCCTTGTATTAGGTGGTGTTATCTCTGTGTCTTTACTTCCTGTATTTTTGCCTATAAAAGGCCCTCACTTTTTGTACTTTTCATCTCATTCCTTACTTACTTACATATCTTACAATATATCATTTAAAACCTTTATTACTATATTTTATAACATTAGTATTTACATCCACGTAATTCTAACATATAAATTATAATAATATTTGAAATCTCCTCTTATTATTTGAGTAAAACAATCAAAAATTATAAGAAATACGTACCTTATTGTCAAGGTACGCTTTTGGTCTAGAAGATTTGGTACGGAGTTTTTCAAGGATTTTAAAGGTTTTAAATGGACTCTCAAAGATTTGTACGTATTTCTTAATCTAAGTGATTTATTACTCAAATAAAAGAGGTAGATTTTTAATATTGTTATAATTTATTGATTAGAATTACGCTATTGTAAATTTTAATGTGATAAAATATAAAAAAATATAAAATATAAGTTTTGTGTTGTAATACGTGGTAATAAAAGTAAGATGATAAAAGAATGGATTGAAAGGCACAAAATCAGAGGCCTTTTATAGGCAAAATATGTGAGAATAAAATATAAGGAATTTAAACCGTCTACTGTGAGTGTGAGAGAAAAGAATGACAAGAAAAATGAGTACATAAATGACATAAGAAAGTAATAAACTAGTACATCAACAAGGGCATCAAATTTATTGGCAACAAAGTTTGAATTCCTTGGACTGTCACAATTATTACACAATAAAAAATCAATTATATTACTTTCACGGGATTACAGATCTCTCACTGAGGTAATATAATTGTTTTAAAGTTTTTATATTATAAATTTAAATTAATTTTATTCCCTTTGACATATACTTTTGAGCACGGTGTTAGGGAGTAAAAATTGTAAGGGACATTTTATTTATATTATTTATTTATACTACTTATTGTACTTAACTTTAGTTAATTGTAAGTACTACTTAAGTAAATAAATAAATAATTATTATTAAGAAGAAAGGCGTGGCTTCAACTCAGTAAAATAATTAATTATTTTACCGGGTAAGTCTAGTAGCCTGGCTGACACTCCCTCACTCTAAACAACAATAAAAAAAATGCTATGATTTTTTCTTTTTATACTTTTTTAGTAGAGTAGGAAGATTAGATATCTCCTTCCCAGGTATCCAAGAATCATATTCAGATGATTTATTCTTGAATCTCAATAAGTATTCTGTACCTTTTTCAGCAGTGACTATTCTGTCATTTAGAATTTTTTCAATTTCTGCTGTTTCAGTGATTTCATTTGGGGTTTTCTTTGGTCTACCCCTCCTTTTTGGAAATAAATCACTATTGGATGTGTAAGGTTTCAAAAGAGATGTTGGAAAAACAGGATGTTTTCTGTCATATGGGCAATACAGAATAACTTCAACTGCATTATCTCCAATCATTCTTCTGACAACAAATGGACCAACAAATGGATCTTTCAATTTGTTATTACCTTGTAAGTTGAAGTGGACTGTAGAAATCAACACTTCATCACCCTTTTTAAAAGTGTATTCTTTATGGGATTTGTCTCATCTCTTCTTCTCATATTCAAATGATTTTTCAATACATTGTTGAGCATGATTTCTGCAAAGTTGTTGCATTTGAAGAAAAGACTTTACACCAGGATGTAAATCCAATTTAGGTATTTTTTTATTGAGAATTTGGGCAGGAGTATTAGGAACATATCCAAGCCAGAGCTCAAAAGGCTTTCTTTGAGTAACAGAATGAACAGTGCTATTATAAGCAAATTCTAACCCAGGAAGTAAGGTAACCCAATCATTAGTGAATCTGTCATTATCTTTATACTCAAGGCCAAAGGCACAATATCTTCTTATCATGTCCTCTAAAGTCTAAATCATTCTTTCAGCTAAACCATCAGTCTGAGGGTGATGGGAAGTAGAAAGTTTCAGATCACAACCACAAACCTCCATCAGAGACATCCAAAATTCAGAAGTAAATTTAGGGTCTCTGTCAGAGATTATGGCTTTAGTAAAACCAGCAGTATTAAACATATGAGACCACCATAAGAAATCTAATTCTTTAGTGGAAACATCCTTGTGGGTAGGGATAAATTTACACCTTTTTGTGAATCTGTCCACAATAACCCAACAAGAGTTATAACTGTCTTTACCAGCAATAGGTAATCCTGTTACAAAATCCATGTTGATTATCTGCCATGGTGCATCAGGAGGTTCAATATGTTGCATTAATCCTGCTCTTTTACCAGTTAATCTTTTTTATTTTTGGCAAGAATCACAAGACTCAACATATAATTTTGTGTCTTCAGACATATTAACCCACCAAGCAGTGTTCTTAATTCTGATCATTGTTTTTTCAAGATCAAAATGTCCACCTAATATGTCATCATGACAAATTTTCAAGATGATTTCTTTCATAGAAGGAGGAATAAAATTGACATTACTCAACTTTCTTCTATAATATAGATATCCTTCATCAATTGAAAATTTACCTTTTTCCAAAGCTTTTTGGTACTTTGGTGGAAGGGTTTTAATTAATTCTTGTATTGAAGCATTCTTTGGATCATTTAAGATGGTGCATAACTTTTTCAAGTCAGTGTCTTTGTCATATGATTCCAGAATAAGCTGTAATAGCTCTTCCTCCATATCAACCACATATATCCCATGTATATGAATAATTTCATCCTCAGGATCATACGCAGGATTAGAGTCATTATTTGGTAAAGGTAACCTAGATAACATATCCACATTTGAGTGAACAATACCAGCCCTATGAATAATTGTCATTCTCCCTCTGTATTCTTGAACAGCCAACTGCCATCTGAACATATGTCTGTTGGGTGTTTTCAAGTTTAAAAGGGATTTAACTGCACTGCAATCAGTGACAAGTTCAAATTTCTTGTCATCTTGGTAATAATGAAGCTTTTCTAGAGCCCACACTACAGCTAAACATTCTAATTGAGTAGCACCATATTTCAATTCACTATTTCTCAAGGGTCTTGAAATATAACAAATTACTACTTCTGAAACTTTATCATTTATCACTTGTTTTTGATGGAGGGCAGCACCAAGACCAATGAAACTGGCATCAGTGTACAAAACAAATGGTTGATTAAAGTCAGGTAAAGCAAGAATTGGTGCTGACATCAAACAGTGTTTCATAGTGTCAAAAGCTCTTTGTCTTTCACTATTCCAGACAAAAGCAACATCCTTTCTAGTTAATTGGGTAAGGGGTAAAGCTATGACTTGGTAATTTTTAATATACTGTCTATAGTATCCACACATTCCCAAAAAACTTTGGTGCTCTCTCACTGTAGTAGGAGCCTTCACCTGTTGTATGGCAGCCACTTTTTTCTGGTCAACACATATCTGTAAGCCTGAAACAACATGACCAAGAACTTTTAAAGAATGAAACCCAAATTTACATTTCTTCAAAGCAAGTGTCATATTTATTTCATCCATTTTCTGGAATACTTTACACAGGTGGTTAAGATGGTCCTCAAATGTTTTTGAGAATATAATGATATCATCAATATAAACCATCAGTCATCCTTCAATTATCTCTTGATGGAATGTGTTATCCATGACTTTTTGGAAACCTGAAGGGGCATTTTTAGGGCCAAATGGCATCCTAATATACTTATAAATACCCATATGACTGGCAATCATCAGAAAGTTCTGAGAATTTTTCTCAACAGGTACCTGGTGATATCCTTTGTTACCATCCAAACAGCTGATATATTTAGCACCCTGTAAGGTAGCATGTATAGAGCTAATTCTAGGTAAAGGGTAGATATCATCAACAGTATAAGTATTTAGTGCTCTATAATCACCACATAACCTGGCTTTATCTTTCTCATAAGAAATTAGGACAGGTGAGATAACACAATGTTTAGGTGTTTCAACTACCTTTTCAATAATATTCATTTTTAAAAGGGTAGAGATATTGTCTTCAATATCTTTTCTCATTGTGAGAGAAGCAGGATAAGGCTTCTTCTTTAAACTAGGTGGTATATCAGTTAATGGGCAAGACAATGAAAGTTTCATTTCCTCTTTAACTAATCCCAGTTCATGTGATTCATGAGCAAAAGCCATATGAAAAGACTTTATCAAGCTAATGATGGAATATTTATCCTCATTAGAAAGTTGTTCTCCAAAAGAAGCATTGTCAATTTCAGACATAAGGGCATGCATTTCTTTTGTAGATCTTCCTTTATATTGAACCACAGAATTACATGTGTTCAATTCTGGTTTTAATAACTTTTTAGGGGAGGAAATCTTAAATTTTCTCTTCCCATTCATCCCCATTGTGAAACATTGGTTTGAAGGATCCAATTTTATGCCATATTTGGTTAAAATATCATTCCCTACAATAAACCAATTGCTTAAGCTATCATTTTTCATGACAAAAAAATCACAAATAGCTCTTACAAAGCCATGGTTATATTTAAAAAACACTGTGGCTTTGTATTTACCAATGGGGGACAAAACAGAGCCATACCCTCTCCAATTTTCAGAAATGATAGGCAACAGTTTAGATTTATAGTCTTGATCTACTTAGGCAAGTGCTCTTTCAGATACTACACTTCCTCCAGCTCCAGAATCCAGAACAACTTCAATGCTGGTTTTATTGATCAAGACTGGTGCCTTAAGAGGGGCAATAACAATTGAGTTATCCTCAATGTTCTTTATGATCTCAGCATCCTCAACTGTAGATAAATCATTATTATCAATATCAATAGTATTTAAATTATGAATATCCTCTTCCAGCATCAAGATTTCTTGTTGAGATTCATATGAAATATTGCTGGCACAATCACTTGATGTATCATCCAGTACCACTGTGTCAACAGCATGCTCCTCTGTTTGTTCTACAAGATTTATTATCTTGTCACAAACATGGCCTTTCTGCCAAGGCTTGTTGCACTTGAAGCAAGTGTTTGTTGCATACTTCTTTGGTGCAACAGGGGCAGAAGGTTTACCAACCTTTTCCAGAGGTTTCTGTTGGTAAGTGGAGGGTTTCTCCAAAGGGGTCCTAGGAATGAATCTTCTGGCATCATACTTATTGTTTAGAAGTATCTCATTGCAAGTATTAATGAAAGAAGAGGGTTCTTTGGAGAACTCAGTCCTAGCCACTATCAAGTCTCTCAGAGACATTGGTAATTTATAGAGGATCTTGTCCTTCCATAAATCAAACTCCATATTTGGGTCCATTGCCCTTAAGATTTTTACAAATTTCATTAAAAACTCAATAGGTTTATCAGTAGAAGAGCTATATCTAGTTTCCTCATACTGCCTTTGTTGAGCCATTCTGAACTTGGAGCCACCAAATTGTGCTTTAATCAATTTCTTCCAATCCTCCCATGAGTAGTCATTCCCATACAGGAGAACAGATTCATACCACATTAGGGAAACATTAATAAACAAAGAAATTAACTTGGACACAATTTCCTCATCTGGGAGTTTGTAAGAATTTTTTAAGTTATCAATTCTGCAAATAAATTGTTGCCAATCAGAGGAAGAATCACCATCAAATGTTGTGTACTGGTCAAGTTTTGGCCAATTCTTTTGATTTGAAGGAGTCTCCTTAGTACTAGCTTTTTTCTGAGTAAGAAGCAGCTGTAATTTCTCTAATTGGGCTGAAATCTCATTTTTTAATCCTTCTGTTGCAGATCCTGGTGCATCATCAGTCTTTGATGGAAACTCAGTGTTATCAAAAGGTATTTCTGGAGCTATTTTTACTTTAGATGAAATAGCCACAGGTACTATTTGAGCATCCTGCACTATATGTTCCTTCACAGAAATGTCAGAATATTTTTGGTCATTTAACAATGAGTTCAATTTTTCTTCAATGGTTGTTAGTCTTGTTTTCATTCTTGGAAGACTAGATAAACTCTCATTGATAGTTGCAAAAGATAACTGATTTTTATTTTGAAAAGATGACAAATGTTCATTAAATCTTTTCAGATTTATCTTATCTATCTCCACCTCCTGGCAACAGGCAGATACAGTATCTTTTATTTTAGACAAATCATTTTTTATATTTTGCCATAAAGCAACTTTCTTTTCATGGGTTGCTTTGTAATGAGACAATTCATCAGAGACTCTCTGTGATTCACTTCTTAATGCTTGATAACCCTGATCAGTTAACAAATTATTATATCTCTGAGTCAATTGCATATTGTTCATTATATGATTTTGCTTGGCAATAATATCTCTCAAGTGCTCATCATTAATTCTTGCTACATCTGGAGTGTTTCTCAATAAGGAAACTGAGTAACTTTCCAGACTCTCATAGAACTCAGGGTCAAGAGTTTCATCAATTACAGCCATGTCAGGGTTTATCATTGAGGTAGCAATTAAAAGTAATGGTTAGATACATGAGATATCTGTCTACTGCTCCCAGCCTCTACTGGTCTCAAGGTGTCTTCTTCCCTCTCAGATTTACCTGAACAAACAGAATCAGCCACAAGAAAAGGCACTTGAGAATCAATAGAGGGATGTACCAGGGTTTGCTGGGTATCACCATATTGGGTTTTCTTCTTCTTTTGCCTCCTTGATAAGGGTGGGGAGGAGTGGGGTTGACCTGGGTGGGCCTTGATGGACCTTCCTGAGGTAACTGATGCTGATTTTGAGACAGGTAGTCCCACTGAGTGTTTAACCAGTCCCACTGCCACTTGGACACTTCCACCTTCTCTTGGGACTGGGGAGCCAACTGTTGTTGATCCCTGGGAGGAAGAGGTTTTTTCTTCTCTTGGAGAAAGGTATCTGTTCTTCTCACCTTTTCTTCCAAAGCATCTACCCTTACCTTTAGTCTCAAGCTTTCTGTCCTTAACTCCTTTATGTGAGTTGAAAGATTATTTACCTGCTGAGACAATGGCATCTTTTTTATCCTGAAGCCTTTTGGAAACTCTTCTGGTGGGTTTATCATAGGCTTCTGATCCTGAGTTGTGTCCACTAGGATTTCTACTTCTTCCATCTCTACATCCTGTTTGGGGAAAGGATTTACTAGTTTGAGAAATTCTTCTTGTTAAAGGAGAACTTACAGAAGTAGGCTCATCATAATCAATTAAGTCTAGTTCTTCTTCACGTGCAGCAGAACCACTTTGGTCAGTCATTTTAAGATTTTACTGAAATGAAGAAAAGAGACAATAAGATTAATTAGTCTTTATTTTTGATTTTTTAATTTAAAAAAAAATCTTTTTTCAGGATAAAAATCAACTTAAATAAAATTAATTTATTAATAAAGAAAATTAAAACCAGGATTATAATATAATCAACTGTAGAAATAAATTAGAATATTTATTAATAATTTTTAATTAATTATTTTCAGGATTTAAATCAACTAATTTATTACCAGGACTTATTGTCAACTGAAGTAATCAAATATGAAACTTTATTAATTTAACAAAATTTTATTAAACTGATAACTTAACTACCAGGACTTAATGTCAACTGAGGTAATTAAATATAAATTTTTATTTTAAAATTTTATTAATCTTGATCACTTAATTACCAGGACTTAATGTCAACTGAAATAATTAAATATGAGTTTTATTAATTAAATTATTTATTGAATTACCAGGACTCAAAGTTAACTGAAGTAATTAAATATTAATTATATATTAATTAAAAATATTATTGTCAGGACAATTTGTCAACTGGAACAATTAAATTAATCAGGACAAATGTCAACTGAAAAGATTATAATAATTAATATTAAAATATAATTATTTTATTACCTCTGGGACTAAGGACACTTATTTCTCTATTATTGTCAACCAGGAAAAATAAAAAAAATATAATAATAAAAATAAAATCAAATTACCAGACACCTCCCCCTGTACAATGAGCAAATTAATGCCACTTACAGAGTGCTGAGTAAAAGGAAATAAGTAGCAAATGAAGAGTGAAGAGTAACCCACAAATAGTAATATCAATAATTACCACAATATATATGACGTTTAGTCAGTATATGAACTTAATTTTTGGAGCGCAGTTTGATTCCCATTCACAGCAAAAAATTTTGTCACGTGACGTATGACTTTTGCCGTTTTCTCGATCTCTCGCCCTTTACAGGTACTCGCACACCAAAGGTCCCCTCGATTACGCCTCAAATATTGTTGCGCCGTCGATAATTCGGAAAGCCCTCAATTGTCAAGGTACGCTTTTGGTCTAGAAGATTTGGTACGGAGTTTTTCAAGGATTTTAAAGGTTTTAAATGGACTCTCAAAGACTTGTACGTATTTCTTAATCTAAGTGATTTTTTACTCAAATAAAAGAGGTAGAATTTTAATATTGTTATAGTCTATTGATTAGAATTACGCTATTGTAAATACTAATGTGATAAAGTATAAAATATAAGTTTGTGTTGTAATACATGGTAATAAAAGTAAGTGATAAAGAATGGATTGAAAGGCACAAAATCAGAGGCCTTTTATAGGCAAAATATGAGAGAATAAAATATAAGGAATTTAAACCGTCTACTGTGAGTGTGAGAGAAAAGAATGACAAGAAAAATGAGTACATAAATGACATAAGAAAATAATAAATTAGTACGTCAACAAGGGCATCAAATTTATTAGCAACAAAGTTTGAATTCCTTGGACTGTCACAATTATTACACAATAAATAATCAATTATATTACTTTCACAGGATTACAGATCTTTCACTGAGGTAATATAATTGTTTTAAAGTTTTTATATTAGGGGGTATCAATGTTGACCGATCCGCAATTAAATTAATTGCGGAAAATAATCTGCATACCCCAATTATCTTCCGCAATTATTTTTGCTAATAATTGGGTTATTAGACACTTTACGTGTCAATGTTCACCTCTTATCTGACATTTTTATCCTCAATATTTGATAACCACATCTTGGACAACTTTCTGGATATCCCAGCCTTCTACCTTGCTGCGCACTTCCATTCTCATCCCATCCTGTTCATTCTATCCGCTCAGAATTTCTCCCCATTTCATCTATTTGATTCTTCTCCTTTTCATCTCGCTATCTCATCTGCTTGTTTCTGCTCCTTTTCATCTTCATTTATAATAACATGCCTCGTCATCCTAGATCTTCTCAAAGGCAGCTATCACCCAGTTGTTCTTCAATTCCCACTACTTCCTCTTTTCCCCGCTCAGCCAAGAAATCAAAGACTGTTCAATTAAAAAAAGATGATCATCTCATTCTTATCAACTGGCTGAAAACCAAATCTAACTATGATTCTTGTTTTGGTACTGAGTATGCCACTAAAGTAGGACGGCCCCCCACATCAAAAGTTAATGGCTATCTTCTAATGGCAAATGAATTACGCAATAAGACCAAGGGAAGGATTGATCTTTTGCCTAAACAGATGTCTGAACGCTTCAAGCATTATCGAGCAAAATACAAGAAGGCAAAGGCTCTTTCATCTTCCACTGGTTTTGGGGTTACTGACATTGATATAACTAAGGGTATAAAATCCATAGACAATAAACTTGATTCTTTATGTCCTTACTTTAAAGAGATGGATGCAATTTTTGGAGAGCGAGCCGATGTTAATCCTGTAAACATGTTGGATGGAGAAGATCCTATCTCCGAACATGATGTCGAAGCAAATCTTTTCCCATCCTCTTCCTCCACTCAAGCCTCCCCTCTTCTAAATTCTACGAATCTAGATAGCTTTGCTATTGATCCTATTGGCGATTTAACCCAACCCAATCTAACTCAGGTCTGTTTCTTTTATCTTATCAATTCTATTTTTTTATTTACTTATATTTTTCTTATTTCTTAAAAGGCTGATGAACAAACCCAGGATCCTCAATCAACTGAGTCTGAAGCTAGTGACAATGATGAGGAGGAAAATGCTACGTTGAAAAAAAAGAGAAGGGCTTCAACTAGTCTAAATTTCCTCTCCCAAAGAAGACAAAAAAGTGATACTTCATCACAAACACCTTTTTCTTCGATGGAACAGTTTTTAGAGAAACGTGATGCTGGTAAGTGATATCATACCTCTTATTACTTTCCTCTGCTTTTCTTCTACTTTATGTTAATTTTTATTCTCACTCTAGAACAAGTGGAAATTTCTAAAGAGACACTGAGCTTTGAAAAGAAGAAATACGAGCTCTCTTTAAGGAGGGATGACAGAGTACAAGATTTGGAAGAGAGGAAGTATGAGCTCTCCTTACGGAAGGATGATCGGATCCAAGATTTGGAGAAGAAGTTTGAGCTCTCTTTACAGAAGGATGGTAGGGCCCAAGATTTGGAGGAGAAGAAGTTTGAGTTAACTCTTAGTATTGAAAAATCCAAAAATAAGGAAAAAACACTCGAGCATCAAAACTTAATGGAACAGATGAAGTATAAGCATGATCTCCAAGAAAGTTCTAAAAAGAAAGATTTCTTGATCGAATGCATTAAAGCAAACAAATCTGTTGAAGAAATAGAACGTTTAATGAAATTTTTTGTTGACTAGTTTCTTTTATTTCTTTCACACTTCATGTGTTCATATTTATTTGTACATAAATTTTACAATTATTTTCTGTATTTCTTGAAATATCGTATTTTAATGATAAATATTCTTTTTTTAAATAAAATTTTCAAGTCTCCTTTGAAAATTTGACAATCCCCCACCCCTGGATTTTTTTGAAGTAAGGGGTGGGTATCACAAAAATTCTTTCATGTCATGAATCTTGAAAGTTTTATATGAAAATTTGGCTTTACTACCCCCTGCATTTTACCGGTATCCTAAAAATTCTTACATGTCAAGAATTTCACAAGTCTTATAAAAAATTTTGGCACAACCCCCCATGGATTTTATTGAAGTAAGGGACGGGTATCACAAAAATATTTACAAGTCAAAAAAATTCTATATCTCACCACGCAATATGGGGGGCGGACTTGCTAGCAAGTCCGCAACCTTGAACCCTAATTCATATCTTTTTGTGCCCACATTGAATTAGTGATGAAACCACCAAGAAAAAATATTGACATTCTGGTGAACTCAATATGAATATAACTTGAACATTTAATGAAGCATAGGAAATAATACTTTGAACAAATCTTGAGATATAAAGAATGAGATTTTTTTATAGAAATTTTAATACAGTGCAGATCACACTCAAATTAATCTGAAAAATACATATTTAAAACTATTTAAGCAGTTTCTTTGCAATTTTTAAAAAAAAGAACAGCAATGTATAGATCCAAATGTAGATTTTTATTATATTTAAGTAAATGAAGAGAATAAAAGTATAGGAGTTGTGGATTTTTAGGATTCAAGGAATTTCTGTGCCCACTCTTTGTAACATATTTTATATATTTTATATTTTTTGTATATTTGTATTACTATCTTCTTTTATTGTCTTTTTTTACTCCCTCTCAAGAATACCCACTCTTTTCCCTTTGAAATATTTCTTTATCCTCACCTCATCCTTCTCCCCAACCTTTTCACTCCCTTTGTCATCATTTTCAACCCCTATCCACATTTTCCTCTCCCTCTCCACACCTCTCTACCCCTCTCCTCTCCTCTCCTTCCAGTTCGCTTACCTCCCCATTTCTCCCTAACACTTTATTTTTATATACAGAAATAGCGACTGGGTTGAAAGGGAGGAAATTGGGGTTCAAGAATTGTGGAGGCGAGGTAAAGGGGAGGAATGGGGCTACAAGGGTTGGAAAGGCTGGAGAGAGGGGTGAGGAAGGATATATGGGGTAGCAAAAAGGTCGGGAAAGAGTTGGAAGGGAAGATTAAGGGTTCTGAGGCATTTTAAATGAAGAAAAGGGTCTGGGAGAGGTTGAGAGGGGTGAAATGGGGATCAAAAGAGGATGGCATACAATGGGGCTGGGAGGATAGCGAAAGGAATGGGGAGAGAAGACAAGCATGTGTTGATAGAATTGAAAGGGATGGAGATTGGTGCAAACAGAGTGTGAAAATAGGAGGATGAACTCTGTTCTTCGGGCGAAGAACAGAGTTCACTTCCATAAAATATTAGCTGAAACATAGTTTTCAATTCTGTAAAAACAGTTGAGAAGACAAGCATGTGTTGATAGAATTGAAAGGGATGGAGATTGGTGCAAACAGAGTGTGAAAATAGGAGGATGAACTCTGTTCTTCGGGCGAAGAACAGAGTTCACTTCCATAAAATATTAGCTGAAACATAGTTTTCAATTCTGTAAAAACAGTTGAGAAGACAAGCATGTGTGATAGAATTGAAAGGGATGGAGATTGGTGCAAACAGAGTGTGAAAATAGGAGGATGAACTCTGTTCTTCGGGCAAAGAACAGAGTTCACTTCTATAAAATATTAGCTTGTGGGTAAAGAGAGGTGAAGGGGGGGGTTTGAGGCGCCAAAAGAGAGGTGAAGGGGGGGGTTGAGGGACATAAAGAGAGGGGAAGGGGGGAGTATTGAAGCACCTAAAAAGAGGGGAAAGGGGGTGATGAGGGACCTAAAGAGGGGGGAAAGGGGGGATTTGAGGCAGCTAAAAAGGGGGTAAAAAGGGGGTCAGAGACAGGTAAAGAGAGGGAAAAAGGGGGGCCTTGAGGATCATAAAGAGAGGTGAAGGAGAGAAAAAAAAACAAAAAAATAAAAAGATAAAAAAGAGAAAAAAGCAAAACAAAAATTAGTTTACCCTAGAACAAAAATAATAGAAGCACTTACAAAAAAAACAAAAAAACCAAAAAAAAAAGCAAAAAAAAAGCAAAAAAAAAGCAAAAAAAAAAATCATGATTAGCAAATAAAAAACCATGAAAAAAGAAAAAAAATGACCTACCTGATGAGTTGAGTTGAGAAAATAAATGCAACCAAAATATTTGAGGGATGTTTGAGGAGAATAGGAAAAGGATATGAGTGATGAATGAAAAAAAAAATCACTGACAAAATATGCGATTTCATGTTGAGGAAGTGAAAGAAAACCAATGAGCAATCCAAAAAAAAGATATTCACCGTAAATTCAAAAAAAAAAATGAATATGCAACAAACCAAAATACAAAACCAAGTGATTAAAGTACACAAAGAGGACATTTGGAAAGTATGAAAACATAAAAATTAAAAATTAAAAGGGTGAAGAGAAATGTTGAAGAGTAATTGGCATTATAATGGGGCGTATGCCGGTTGATTGAATGATTTGTAAATCAAGGGAGGGGAGTGCCAGTGGTGGTTCAGGATCCTCTTGTTCATAAAGATCATTCCACTCATCCTTTAAATCAGCTAGAATATTGTGGAGTATTACGCAAGTCAAGATCCAATGATTTGCAGTTTTGATCTCCAATTTTTTTTGAAATTGGATTCTGAGCTCCCGAAGACTAGAAAATCGTCCCTTTAAAATACCTATAGCATGTTCAATTCGTACTCTTGATTGTGCAAGGTGATAATTAAATTTAGTTTTGGGGTCATTTTCTGAAGTTGCACCACAGAAAGCAGGTATAATGTACTTTCCACTTGCATATGCTGAGTCTGCAAGGAGGTACTGAGATTCGTCAAAGTATGATTCAGGGGATTGAGAAATCCTCATTCTTTGGAAGACGGAAGAGTCATGACATGATCCAGGGCAGCCACTGTGAAAAGCAATAAATTTTTTATTGACATCGCATACAAGTTGAACGGCAATAGAGTATCTAGAAAGAAGATAAAAAGTTAGATTGTGAAAGATGAGAACTTGGAGAAGATTTTGAAGAAACCTTTTTTTGCGATCAAAATAATGGTTGCCATCATGAGCAGGCTTTTGACTCAAAGGGATGGTTGTGCCATCAACAAAACCTATACAGCCAGGGAAACCTTCAGCTTGCATTACTTGAGAGGATTCAAGTCGCTGTTCTGGAGTTGGCCAAGCAAGAGTTTGAGACTTGAGGGAAAGGATAGCAATCATACAGCGCTTGGTGTATAATATCACGGTACCATATCCTATGTTAAAGAGATTATCCAAACGTCTTACGGCAGCACCATTTCCATTTGAGCCAAAGCGACATAGAGCAACAGCAAGTTGGATGGCAGGATTACGCTGTTTGTTATGAGAATTGTTATGGAAGATAGGATGATCGGAGATGAGTTGATAAAGTTTGAAGAAAGAATCAGGAGAAGTTCTAAAAAGTTGTGTGAAGTTTAAATGAGGAATGTTGAGAATGGAGGCCAGATCATATCGGGGATCATGATAAAGATTTGGCCCCCTGGTGATGATGTAACGCTTTTTGGAAAGAAAACACATATAAGCTAAAGCATCTTCCAAATCAGAGTCAGATTTATAGTAAAGAACTAAAAGAAAAGTGATAGCATTCATTGTTGAGTGAAGTAGCTTCCTAGTAGAGAGGTGTTTCATTGTTGCCGGTGGAAGGGTTAAGTGATGAGGGAAGTGGGAATTCACCGCCAAATGTGCAGTTGGGGTGTGTAGATAGAAAAAAAACTTAAGTGTTCGCCACCAAAATTAAGTAGCATAGAGTGAGGAAATACTTAAGGATGGCATCAGCAATTATAAGTCATGTGAGTTTCTTAAAAATCCATCATGGATGAGATGAGTTTGGGATCAGGAATTAGGAATGGAAATTGGGGTATAAGAGGCGGGATAATGCATTATCGTGGATTTCTTATCCACTAGCCCTGGGGCTAGTGGATAAGAATCTTCCGCAATTAATAATGTCTGATCCCGGGAAAAAAAATTCCTGATCCCTAATTGCGGATCCCTGAACATTGATACCCCCTATTATAAATTTATTATTAATTTTATTCCCTTTGACATATACTTTTGAGCACGGTGTTAGGGATTAAAAATTTTAAGGGACATTTTATTTATATTATTTATTTATACTACTTATTGTACTTAACTTAGTTAATTGTAAGTACTACTTAAGTAAATAAATAAATAATTATTATTAAGAAGAAAGGTGTGGCTTCAACTCAGTAAAATAATTAATTATTTTACTGGGTAAGTCTAGTAGCCTGGCTGACACTTATTGTCAAGCTACGCTTTTGGTCTAGAAGTTTTGGTATGAAGTTTTACGAGGATTTTAAAGGTTTAAATGGACTCTCAACAAACTTGTACATATTTCTTAATTCAAAGATGATTATTTTACTCAATAAAAAGAGGTAGGATTAAAATATTAATATAATTTATAAATTAGAATTACGCTATTGTAAATACTAATGATATAGAATATAAGAATAAGTTTTTATTGGTTATTGTTGTAATAAAATGGTTTGGTAAGATAGAATGATTAAAAGACAACAAAAAGAGAGGCCTTTTATAGGCAAAGGAGAGACAAAGCACGGAAATCAAATTCTAAAAACAGTAGGAAGAGAGAGAGAAAAAGAACATTCCAGAAAGAGTATTTCAAATAATAAAGTTATTCCAAAATAAAGGCGTCAAAAAGATGTATTTACAGAGTATGTCAGAAATACATCAATATTTTTAATATTTACTGTAAATGTCAATCCTAAATAAGAAATTTGATTTTTTTGTATATATTTAATATTATTTGAATATTTAAATCTTATTTTATCTTTGTAGTTTATTTTTTAAATATAAAGTTTAATTATTTCCCAACCTGTCAAATGAGCACGGTGTTAGAGAAAAAAAAATATAAGGGACAAAATTATAATTTTAATTTTACTTATTTATTTAATTAATTAATTTAATTTTAACATTCTGTAACTAGTTAATTTATAACTAATTTTAATGTAACTAAATGATAATTAAATAATAATTAAAGATGATAAGGTGCGGCTTCATCCAGTAAATAATTAATTATTTCACTGGGTAAGTCTAGTAGCCTGGCTGACACTTATTGTTGAGAGCCCATTCAATCCATTCAAAACCTCGTAGGACCTCCAATTCTACCTTCTAGACCAAGAGATCCACTGACAGTTGGGGACCCTTCTGAATATTTGAAGGTGCATTGTTATTTGAGGCCGGAGACTGTGGGGACCATTGCCATTGAGGTACCTATAAGGACGAGTGGAAAAAAAAACGACAAACATCATATATCACATGACTTATTTTTTTGCTGCAAATGGGAATTGAACCGCGCTCCAAAACTTAGGTTCATATATTGAAAAAAGTCATATATTTTTGTGGTAATTATTGTAATTACTATTTGTGGGTCACTTTGCACTCTTCATTCTCTACGTATTTCCTTTTACTCAGCACTCTGTAAGTGGCATTAATTTGCTCATTTTACAGGGGGAGGTGTCTAGTAAATTGGAATTCTTTTTTATTATTATTTATTTTATTTTTCCTAGTTAAAAAAGATAGAGCAATTGTGTTCTTAGTCCTAGAAGTAATAAAATTATATTTTAAAAAATTAATTATTATAATTTTCAGTTGACTTTTGTCCTGATAAATTAAATCTTATTTTTTCCAGTTGACAAATTTTCCTGACAATAAGTTTTTTTTGATAATTAATAGAAATAAAATTTATATTTAATTATTTCAGTTGACATTAAGTCCTGGTAATTATTCATTTTTTCTGTTGATTTAAAATCCTGATAATAATTATCATAAATTTGTTAATAAAAATTTAAATTTATTTCTTCAGTTGATTATTATATAATCCTGGTTATTGAATTGTTTTGAATTAATAAATAAATTGATTATTATTTTAGTTGATTTTTATCCTGAAGGATTTTTTATTCTTTTTATTATTTCTCTTTTAAATAAAAAGTAAAAATAAAAACTAATTCATCTTATTGTTTCCCTCCCTCATTTCAGTTTATAAAATTAAAAAAAAATGACTGATCAAGTTGTTTCTGCTGCACGTGAAGAGAAATTGGATCTGCTTGATTATGATGAGGCTACTTCTGTGAGTTCTCCTTTAACTAAAAAATTATCTCAAATTAATCAATCATTGACCCAATCAGGATGTGGAAATGGAGGAAGTAGAAATTCTGGTAGAGACAACTCAGGAACAGAAACTTTCAGTAAATCCCCCCGAAGGACTTCCAAAAGGCTTCAAGATAAAAAAGATGACACTGCCTCAACAAGTATAGAACCTTTCAACCCCCATAAAATAATTGAGAACAGAAAACTTGAAATTGAGGTCAAGAGTAGATGCTCTAGAAGAAAAGGTAAGAAGAATAGATGCTTTTCTTCAAGAGAAGAGGAGACCTCCTCCCCCCAGGGATCTTCAACAATTGGCTCCCCAGCAGCCAGAGAGAGTGGAAGTATCCAAGTGGAAGTGGGATTGGCTGAACACTCAGTGGGATTACCTGTCTCAAAATCAACAGACTCAATTGCCTTGAGCAGGTCCATCAAGACCCAGCCAATTCAACCCCACACCTCCTCACCCTTATCAAGGAGGCAGAAAAAGAAAAAACAATATGATCTCTCCTAGAAAACCTTGGTAAGCCCCTCTATTGAATCTCAAGTACCATTTCTTGTAGGTGATTCAGTTCCTTCAGGTAATTCTGGAAGAGGAGATGAAACTTTAAGACCAGTAGGGGCTGAGAGTAGTAGACAAATCACTCATGTATCTAATCCTTTAGTTTTAATTGCTACTTCAATGATAAATCCTGATATGGCTGTTATTGATGAAACACTTGATCCTGAGTTTTATGAGAATCTGGAAAGTTACTCTGTTTCCTTATTGAGAAACACTCCAGATGTAGCAAAAATTAATGATGAGTATTTAAGAGAAATTATTGCAAAGCAAAATCATATTATGAACAATATGCAATTAACTCAAAAGTTTAATAGTTTTTTAACTGAAAAGGGTTATCAATCATTAAGGAGTGAATTTCAGAGAGTTTCTGATGATTTGTTGAATTATAAAGCAACTCATGAAAAGAAGGTTGCTGTCAGCCAGGCTACTAGACTTACCCAGTGAAATAATTAATTATTTACTGGATGAAGCCGCACCTTATCATCTTTAATTATTATTTAATTATCATTTAGTTACATTAAAATTAGTTATAAATTAACTAGTTACAGAATGTTGAAATTAAATTAATTAATTAATTAAATAAATAAGTAAAATTAAAATTATAATTTTGTCCCTTATATTTTTTTTCTCTAACACCGTGCTCATTTGACAGGTTGGGAAAAAATAAAACTTTATATTTAAAAAATAAACTACAAAGATAAAATAAGATTTAAATATTCAAATAATATTAAATATATACAAAAAAAATCAAATTTCTTATTTAGGATTGACATTTACAGTAAATATTAAAAATATTGATGTATTTCTGACATACTCTGTAAATACATCTTTTTGACGCCTTCTTTTTGGAATAACTTTATTATTTGAAATACTCTTTCTGGAATGTTCTTTTTCTCTCTCTCTTCCTACTGTTTTTAGAATTTGATTTCCGTGCTTTGTCTCTCCTTTGCCTATAAAAGGCCTCTCTTTTTGTTGTCTTTTAATCATTCTATCTTACCAAACCATTTTATTACAACAATAACCAATAAAAACTTATTCTTATATTCTATATCATTAGTATTTACAATAGCGTAATTCTAATTTATAAATTATATTAATATTTTAATCCTACCTCTTTTTATTGAGTAAAATAATCATCTTTGAATTAAGAAATACGTACAAGTTTGTTGAGAGTCCATTTAAACCTTTAAAATCCTCGTAAAACTTCATACCAAAACTTCTAGACCAAAAGCGTACCTTGACAGTTGCTTTATGGCAAAATATTAAAAATGATTTGTCTAAATTACAAGATACTGTGTCTATCTATTGCCAGGAGCTGGAGATAGATAAGATGAATCTGAAAAGATTGAATGATCATTATTCATCTTTTCAAAATAAAAATCAGTTATCTTTTGCAACAATCAATGAGAGTTTATCTAGTCTTCCAAGAGTGAAAACCAGACTAACAACCATTGAAGAGAAATTGAACTCATTGTTTAATGATCAAAAATATTCTGACATTTCTTTAAAAGAACATATGGTGCAGGATGCTTCAAGGTCAACTGTGGCTAGTTCATCTAAAGTAAAATTAGTTCCAGAAATACCTGTTGATACTACTGAGTTTCTATCAAAAATTGATGATGCACCAGGATCTTCAACAGAGGGATTAAACAATGAGATTACTGCACAATTGGAGAAGTTACAGCTGCTTCTTACTCAGAAACAAGCTAGTACTAAGGTGTCAGTATAGTCTAGTGTATAAGTATGATATAATAGTGTTTATTTATGGTCCTACTACTTATTGATAAATGATTTAGTGATTAAACCTCAGGGGAAGACTAATACAATAGTTATACTCAAACAAAACTCACAATACTTGGATTTAAATGCGTGCTTAGTGGTGGAAAATAGATAAATAGAATATAGTTATAGCTTATATAATGATAATATCAACTTATAAAAGGATTTATAATATATTTCTAAATTTTAATAATTTTATTTAAGTGTTAGATTGATTTGTAGTAAGTAATTGATGATAAATAACCGTCAAAATCCCTCCTTACTTATACCCAAATCCCCTGGAGTTCACAGACCTTCAATCCAGATGATGTCACTGCTATCCCTGGCAATTACAGCACTGTGAGGGCCCATCACCTCCCCATGGCGTCCACTTCAAGCAGATATACCCAGACCTCCAGTAAGGACCCTCCATCACAATTAATGATAACACAGACCCAAAACATAATTAGAAAATCCAGATAAAAGCGGATACCATAAAGAAACGGGTAAAATAAGCAATCCAAAAGAGATTTGATACAACCCAAAGCATATAAAGGAAACAAATGAAACTTCCAAGCCCCCAATAACATCCCCAAGCATCCACATTAACCCAGCAATGACCTCCCAACTTATAAATCCGTGAATATCCATCCAAGGAAGCAGATTAAGTTGTCCAAACTGAGTGTATGCGCCTGATATAGATGTCTATGCTTCTGTAGGCGTTGTGAATTTACTGATTTTGTCTATATGACCTAAAATAAGCAGAAAAACAAAGGTTATAGGATATTAAGAGGCTAAAACCCACTTATAGACCTAAATATACATAAGATACTGCATCTTTCACTGAATATGAGATTTATGTATACATTTAAGCTTATGTATGTCTATAATTACTTAATATCACTTAAGATAAGTATATTATGACTCCATTAACACCTTAATAAGTATTATTAGGCTATGGATAAGCTGTTTAAACTACTATAAGTTATATAATAGTGTAATAATTATATATATATGTATTATAATCATATATATAATTGTTTTAACCTTATATTTAAGATATAAGCTAAATGTACTTAAGGTTATCTTATTTTAAGCATATGAAATACTCAGTACTAGGGATATCTAGGCTGACATAAGGAGACTCCTTCAAATCAAAAGAATTGGCCAAAACTTGACCAGTATCCAACATTTGATGGTGATTCTTCTTCTGATTGACAGCAATTCATTTGCAGAATTGATAACTTGAAAAACTCTTACAAACTTCCAGATGAGGAAATTGTTTCTAAGTTAATTTCTTTATTTACCAATGTAGCCCTTATGTGGTAAGAATCTGTCCTCCTGGATGGGAATGATTACTCATGGGAAGATTGGAAAAAATTAATTAAAGCACAATTTGGGGGCTCCAAGTTTAGGATGGCTCAACAAAGGCAGCATGAGGAAACTAAATATAGTTCTTCTACTGATAAACCTATTGAGTAGTTAATGAAACTTTTTAAAATTTTGAGAGCTATGGACCCAAAAATTAAGTTTGAGTTATGAAAGGACAGGATCCTTTATAAGTTACCAATGTCTTTGAGAGCCTTGATTGTGGCTAGGACTGAGTTCACCAGAGAACCTTCTTCTTTCATCAATACTTGTAATGAGATTCTTCTAAACAACAAGTATGATTCCAGAAGATTCATTCCTAGAACCACTTGGGAGAAATCCTCCAATTACCTACAGAAACCTCTGGAAAAGGTTGGTAAACCTTCTGCCCCTGTTGCACCTAAAACGTATGCAACAAACACTTGCTTCAAGTGCAACAAGCCTTGGCAGAAAGGCCATGTTTGTGACAAGAAGATAAATCTTTTGGAACAAACAGAGGAGCATGCTGATGACACAATAGCACTGGTTGATACTTCAAGTGATTGTGCCAGCAGTATTTCATATGAATCTCAACAAGAAATCTTGATGCGGGAAGAGGATATTCATAATTTAAATACTATTGATATTGGCAATAATGATTTATCTACAGTTGAAGATGCTGAGATCATAAAGACAATTGAGGATAGATCAATTGTTATTGCCCCTCTCAAGACAACAGTCTTGATTAATGGAACCAGCATTGAAGTTTTTCTGGATTCTGGAGCTGGAGGAAGTGTAGTATCTGAAAGAGCACTTGCTTCAGTGAATCAAGACTATAAATCAAAACTTACGCCTATCATTTCTGAAACTGGAGAGGTTATGGCTCTGTTTTGTCACCCATTGGTAAATACAAAGCCACAGTGTTTTTTAAATATAACCATGGTTTTGTAAGAGCTATTTGTGATTTTGTTGTCATGAAAAATGATAACTTAAGCAATTGGTTTATTGTAGGGAATGATATTTTAACCAAGTATGGCATAAAATTGGATCCTTCAAACCAATGTTTCACAATGGGGATGAATGGGAAGAGAAAATTTAAAATTTCCTCCCATAAAAGATTATTAAAACCAGAATTGAACACATGTAGTTCTGTGGTTCAATATAAAGGAATATCTACAAAGGAAATGCATGCCCTTATGTCTGAAATTGACAATGCTTCTTTTGGAGAACAACTTTCTGGTGAGGATAAAGATTCCATCATTAACTTGATAAAATCTTTTCCTATGGCCTTTGCTCATGGGTCACATGAACTGGGATTAGTTAAAGAAGAAATGAAACTTTCAGTGTCTTGTTCATTAACTGATATACCACCTAGTTTAAAGAAGAAGCCTTATCCTTCTTCTCCCACAAAGAGAAAAGATATTGAAGACAATATCTCTACCCTTTTAAAAATGAATATTATTGAAAAGGTAGTTGAAACACCTAAATATTGTGTTATCTCACCTGTCCTAATTTCTTATGAGAAAGATAAAGCCAGGTTATGCGGTGATTATAAAGCACTGAATACTAATACTGTTGATGATATCTATCCTTTACCTAGAATTAGCTCTATACATGCTACCTTACAGGGTGCTAAATATATCAGCTGTTTTGATGGTAACAAGGGATATCACCAGGTACCTGTTGAGAAAAATTCTCAGAATTTTCTGATGATTGCTACTCATATGGGTATTTATAAGTATGTTAGGATGCCATTTGGCCCTAAAAATGCCCCTTCATTTTTTCAAAAAGTTATAGATAACACATTCCATCAAGAGATAATTGAAGGATGGCTGATGGTTTATATTGATGATATCATTATATTCTCAAAAACATTTGAGGACAATCTCAACCACCTGTGTAAAGTGTTCCAGAAAATGGATGAAATAAATATGACACTTGCTTTGAAGAAATGTAAATTTGGTTTCCATTCTTTAAAAGTTCTTTGTCATGTTTTTTCAGGCTTACAGATATTTGTTGACCAAAACAAAGTGGCAGCCATACAACAGGTGAAGGCTCCTACTACAGTTAGAGAGCTACAGAGTTTTTTGGGAATGTGTGGATACTATAGACAGTATATTTAAAATTACCAAGTCATAGCTTTACCCCTTACCCAATTAACTAGAAAGGATGTTGCTTTTGTCTGGAATAGTGAAAGACAAAGAGCCTTTGACACTATGAAACACTGTTTGATGTCAGCACCAATTCTTGCTTTACCTGACTTTAATCAACCATTTCTTTTGTACACTGATGCCAGTTTTATTGGTCTTGGTGCTGCCCTCCATCAAAAAGAAGTGATGAATGATAAAGTATCCGAAGTATTAATTTGTTATATTTCAAGAACCTTGAGAAATAGTGAACTGAAATATGGTGCTACTCAACTTGAATGTTTAGCTGTAGTGTGGGCTCTGGAGAAGCTACATTATTACTTAGATGACCAGAAATTTGAACTTGTCACTAACTGCAGTGCAGTTAAATCCCTTTTAAACTTGAAAACACCTAACAGACATATGTTCAGATGGCAGTTTTCTGTTCAGTAATACAGAGGGAGAATGACAATTATTCATAGGGCTGGTATTGTTCACTCAAATGTGGATATGTTATCAAGGTTACCTTTACCAAATGATGACTCTAATCCTGCTTATGATCCTGAGGATGAAATTATTCATATTAATGGGATATATGTGGTTGATATGGAGGAAGAGCTATTACAGCTTATTTTAGATTCATATGATAAGGACACTGACTTAAAAAAGTTATGCACCATCTTAAATGATCCAAAGAATGCTTCAATACAAGCATTAATTAAAACCCTTCCACTAAAATACCAAAAGGCTTTGGAAAAAGATAAATTTTCTATAGATGAAGGATATCTATATTATAGAAGAAAGTTGAGTAATGTTAATGTTATTCCTCCTTCTATGAAAGAAATCATCTTGAAAATTTGTCATGATGACATATTAGCTGGACATTTTGATCTTGAAAAAACATTGATCAGAATTAAGAACACTGCGTTGTGGGTTAATATGTCTGAAGACGCCAAATTATATGTTGAATCTTGTGATTCTTGCCAAAAATCAAAAAGATTGACTGGTAAGAGAGCTAGATTAATGCAACATATTGAGCCTCCTGATGCACCATGGCAGATAATAAACATGGATTTTGTAACAGGATTACCTATTTCTGGAAATGACAGTTATAACTCTTGTTGGGTTCTTTTGGACAGATTTACTAAAATGTGTAAATTCATCACTACTCACAAGGATGTTTCCACTAAAGAATCAGCTTACTTATGGTGGTCTCATATGTATAATACAGCTGGTTTCCCTAAAGCCATAATCTCTGACAGAGACCCTAAATTTAATTTTGAATTTTGGATGTCTCTGATGGATGTTTGTGGTTGTGATCTGAAACTTTCTACTGCCCATCACCCTCAGACTGATGGCTTAGCTGAAAGAATGATTCAGACTTTAGAGGAAATGATAAGAAGGTATTGTGCCTTTGGCCTTGAGTATAAAGACAATGACAGATTCACTCATGATTGGGTTACCTTACTTCCTGGGTTGGAATTCGCTTATAATAGCACTGTTCATTCTGTTACTCAAAGAAAGCCTTTTGAGCTCTGGCTTGGATATGTTCCAAATACTCCTGCCCAAATTCTCAAAAACAAAATACCTAAATTGGATTTACATCCTGGTGTAAAATCTTTTCTTCAAATGCAACTACTTTGCAGAAGTCATGCTCAAAAATTTATTGAAATATAATTTGAATATGAGAAGAAGAGATGGGACAAATCCCATAAAGAATACACTTTTAAAAATGGTGATGAAGTGTTGATTTCTACAGCACACTTCAATTTACAAGGTAATAAAAAATTGAAAGACCCATTTGTTGTCAGAAGAATAATTGGAGATAATGCAGTTGAAGTTATTTTGTATTCTCCATATGACAGAAAACATCCTGTTTTTTCAATATCTCTTCTGAAACCTTACACATCCAATAGTGATTTATTTCCAAAAAGGAGGGGTAGACCAAAGAAAACCCCAAATGAAATGACTGAAACAGCAGAAATTGAAAAGATTCTGAATGAAAGAATAGTCACTGCTGAAAAAGGTACAGAATACTTATTGAGATTCAAGAATAAATCATCTGAATATGATTCTTGGATACCTGGAAAGAGATATCTAATCTTTCTACTATATTAAAAAAGTATAAAAAGAAAAAATCAAAGCATTTTTTTTATTGTTTTTTTAATGTGAGGGAGTGTCAGCCAGACTACTAGACTTATCCAGTAAAATAATTAATTATTTTACTGAGATAAAGCTACGCCTTTTTTAATGCTTATTAATAATTAATTATTTAGTATTTACTAATGTATTACTTACAATTAACTAGCTAAGTATATTAAGTAATATAAATAATTACAAAAATTAAGTAATTCTCCCATACATTTTTACTCCCTAACACCATGCTCAATACTACAGCTGAGTGGGATAAAAATAGTATTAAAATTTAATAAAATTCTTTTATTGAGAGAATTGGATTTCTGTGAAATCAATATATTTAAATAAAATATGTTGTATTAATTGTGACATTCCAAGGGAACTCTTATTTTATTGCAAATGGAAATGGTACCCTTGTTGATGTACCAATTAATTTATTTTTATTTATTTCATATACATTCTTTTTCATTCAGTTTTATTCTCACACCCTTGTATTAGGTGGTGTTATCTCTGTGTCTTTCTTTCCTGTATTTTTGCCTAGAAAAGGCCCTCAATTTTTGTACTTTTCATCTCATTCCTTACTTACTTACATATCTTACAATATATCATTTAAAACCTTTATTACTATATTTTATAACATTAGTATTTACATCCACGTAATTCTAACATATAAATTATAATAATATCTGAAATCACCTCTTATTATTTGAGTAAAACAATCAAAAGTTATAAGAAATACATACCTTATTGTTGAGAGCCCATTAAATCCATTCAAAACCTTGTAGGACCTCCAATTCTACCTTCTGGACCAAGAGAGCCACCAACAACTTCTTTGACATTCTTCACAACATTGAACCCAACCCTGTACAGCCAACTTCATACATGGCCACCAAATTCTATCTGCTACTATTCTATAAGTCTCCCCAAAGCTTCTATGACCAAGTTCTTCATGCAAAGACTTCATCAAAACTTCTTCACCCTTCTTCTCAGTCACCACTACTTGAGGATTTGGATTTCTCCTCCTCATCAACCTCCTTCCTGACACATAGAAGCCGGAACTTTTCCTCTTGAATGTCACCCAAGTATCATCATCACAAATATCTGGCCTCTCCAAGGTTAACAGATACTCAATAATAGTAAAAAAAACCCCAGTCTGACCCCAGGTCTCATTTTCAAAATCTGACAAAACAACATCCAAGGGTACAACCCTTTCATCAAAATCACCAGTGTAAACATGAGCCACTTGACCAGCCCAACAAGCAAACCAATCCCTAAATTTTGGTACATCTATTTTCTTCCACCAAATCTTAAGAGAATCCAGTTCACTAACAAAAACACCATTTTCCAATTTTGAGCCATCCCAAACAACAGACTTATCTTCATCAACAAAAACATCCTGTTAACCAGAATCAAGATCAGAACCAGCCAGTTTAACCTCTTGGAGGAGGAGAGAACAATCATCCAGTTTAGCCTCATAGGGGAGGAAAGAAAAATCTTCTGCACACTTTGTGCTGGCCCTAACCACTGGGACATCTTCATCAAATTCTTCAGAATCAGAATCTTCATCTGCGAATGGTCTCCTTGATAATCCATCAGGAATCATAAAAAATTTTCCAGGTTTGTGTACCAGGTCAAAATAAAAATTCTGAATAAATGCCACCCACCTAGTCATAGGAGCATATGGAAGACTAGGTGTGTTGATCATTTGAACCAGAGATTCCGCATCCACCTGCAGCTCAAAATGATGCCTCCACAAAACAGTTGCAGCTTCTTCAAAAATTTTGCCACACCACACAATTCCAACTTAGGTTGAGAATATCTAGATTCAACCTCATTTAATATCACAGACTCATAACTTACTGGCCTGACCCTCCCAGTTTTATCTTCCTGAGAAAAAACAGCACCAGAAGCAATATAACTTGAGTCCACTTCCAGATAGATTTTTACAGCTTCCACACAATAATCCAACTTGTGAAGAATAATATCTTCACCCACCACCTTCTTCAACTTCTGAAAAGCCTCTTCACACTCTTCAGAAAATTCCTACTCTGAATCTTTCCTGGTCAACCTCCTTAAAGGTTAAGCCAACAAAGAAAAATCTTTAATAATAATTCTGATGTACACACAAACCCCCTAAAATCCCTTGACTTCAGTAGTATTTTTGAGCCGTGGCCATGACTGAATTTTATTAACCTTTTTCTTTGCCATAATCCTTCCCTCTTTACATACCACCTGACCCAAAATTTCTAGAGCAGGAACACAACAACAAAACTTTGAACCAGAAATGGTCAAACCAGCCTCTTCAATCCTAAACAATACTCTCTCTAGAGTCATTGCATGTTCCCAATAAACCTCCTTTACCTGGGTTCTCCTTCAGCACCTCATTCCCATAATCAGTGGATGGTCCTTTGATTCAACCATCATCAATAAAAATACCAGCATGAGTAGGAACCTCATCCTTTAAAATCCAAGCCATTTGTGCTTGATATAATGCTACTGAATTAGTTTCTCCTTGAGACAGCCTAGTGAGCTGAAACCTTCCCAAAGGAGTCTCAAAAGTTGTAAGTGGTGGTGAATCCGTGTGAAGTTCCCTTTCATAATAACAACCACTACGCAATATAGGGGGTGGACTTTCTAGCAAGTCCCCAACCTGAACTCAGACAAAACTCAGACAAAACTCAGATGGAACTCAGACTGAACTCATACTGAACTCATATTGAACTCTACTTGAAGACTCACCTAAAACTGTTCTGCTGAGTGGTGTTCATCCCTGCTTGTATGGTTTCTTTGTCAATAGCTCAATGTGTGTTCAATCTTTGGTGAATTTTAGTCCAAGGTTGCGGACTTGCTAGCAAGTCCGCCCCCTATATTGCGTGGTGAACACCCATAATATCACCCAAACCATAACAGACCCTTCTAGAAAAAGCTTCCACAAAATCCTCTTCACTTGGCGGCATCCCAGCATCCTTGATAGTGACTCTATTCAAGGCTCTAAGATCTGCACCACCCTCAGCTTCCCATTCTGCTTCTTTACACAGGAAACTGGACTTGAGTAACTAGATGTTGATTGTTTGTATAAACCAGTACTGAATCTTTCCCTAACAATCTCTACAAAATCATCCCTAATAGCAGCTGGAATTGGAATTGGTTTGATTTTCCAAGGTTCATGACAGAACACAGGAAACAAGTAAGTTTCCCCATAAGAGTGTTTAAACTCACCCCTTTCCTCTTCAAAAAATGCAACCGCTTTCTCCCTCAGCACAAACACATGAAACAAAAACTTCTTTTCCTCATCATACAACCACCCATCAGGACCAAAATTAACAACTTTCAACTTTTCCACATTCACACTAGTAGTTTCCACAAAATCAGGAGGATTCTTCACCAGAAGAGTACAGTACGGATCTCTTGACAAAGGAGGTCTCTTCAAAGGAGGATTCAAACCTACAGGCCTAATCTTCTGTGCTACCTTCTTATACTTTTCAGCTCCACCTTCAACTTGACGGATCTTCAGGACATCTTCACCACCAGACCTGGAACAAAAACCAAGGGTTTCCCCATTGCTCACATGTGTGGCCAAGGTAATTTTTTTAAAAGGTGTAGAAATATCCTAGCAGTGCACAATTGGGAGGACTTACTTTTAGACCACAATCTCACCATTCCAAAACTTTTCCACCATTCCACATCCTCATCCTCATTTCCATTTTCTAAATCTTCAAATCTTGCTTCATCTTCTGAATCACATCTTCTAAAATTGTGCAGTTTATTCTAATGCTGGAGGCCCAAAAAATGATCTTGATGATCTTCTTTCTTCAAAATTTTGTGCAGTTTAACCTCATGCTGGAGGCCCAAAAATTAATCTTGACGACCTTCACAAAAAAAATTCTTGTCTTCTTTCTTGATTATCTTCAGATTTTTTTCTTGATTTTCTACAGTTATCTTGAAATTTTTCTTTTCTTTTCTTGAGTTTTCTTCTATCCTAAAAAAAGAACCAGGGGTTTCCCCAATTCTCAAAGACATGGCCAAGGTAATGTTTTTGAAATTCATAGAAGAAACTCTAGTTGTTCACAAGTGGGAGAACTTACCTTTGGACCCCAATCTCACCACTCCACAGCTTTTCTGCATATCTCTCAATAAAGATATATAACCAATCTTCTTATTTGAGCTTGAATTAAAAATAATAATTGAAAATTTTGATAGAGAACAAATACTTAATAAAAAACTTGAAAAATACTTGCAGAGAAGAGAAACCTTAACAAGAAAAAGTTGAAAATCCACTTGGTATATCTCCAAGGGAGCTGACCTACTACAACCTGGGATTTCCTCATCTTGGGGAGAGGTTGTAGCACTTGGGTGATCAGCCCTTATCACTCTAAAAAAACAGACTCTCACTAGAGCCTGAGCTACACTCCAAAAAACCAGAGGCAGCATTCACTTCCCTTCTTCTCCTACAACAATCCATGCACTGGCACATTGAAGACAAACCAGGCCTGGTCTCCCAACCATCCTCTCCAGGAGATGATAACCTCATGTGAAGTCTCCTTTCATCTTTACCAGTTAACTCCAAACTGATTCCTACATCAAACTGATAACCAATTTTTTCTTTAAAATCATCAAGAATGGCCCACCCAAAACGGCTTTTATTGTTCCTTTGGCAATATAAAAATGAACCTTCCCTGAGGCTCCACCAACATCCAACTTCACTAACTCAGATGTTCCAACCAATTCAGTGACATGGCCGCCAATCTCTCTTAAATTTCAACCAATACCTGTCTTGATGGGGAAGCCCAGATGAGTAGCCTCAAACAAAGAAATCAGGTTAATCTGAGAACCTGAATCCACCAATGCCCTAGCCTACCTTCCATTAAGAGTGACATTGACATAACACAGAGGTGCAGAAAAATGAGTTTCCAATCCCTCACCAAATTTTTCAGCAGAATCACAAATATATTCCACCTCCCCAGAAGAAACCCTTCTCCTGGTCAACAACTTTTTCTGCCTATCAGCCTACCCAGGACTGATAGCATACAACTCCCCGTAAGTAAGGGAAACCTGACCCTGATTCATCCTTTCCAGGACAGATTCCATAACATTAACTTGGCCAGAAACCACTGGCCTCTCAAAGTGAGATCTTTGCTTCACTAACTTGGTCCTAGAAGATTCTTGAGGACCAGAACCATCAGCAGATTTACCATCAACAGGAATCATACCAGATCACTCACCAGAACCTCTAACTCCAGCAGGCTTTGGCAATGAAGCCAAAGGGACATCCTCCTCAGAGTCAGAATCAACATCCATAGGCATTGGCTCACCATTAATGTGCAATGCTCCAAAGCTAGTGGGGCCCATATCAGCTATACCCTTCTGAATTTTATACAGCTCCTCTTTGCTGTACCTCTTCCTTGCTGCACTCAGATTAGGATCCAACTTTTAAGCCTTACGCTTTGGTTGAGCCTGAGCACTTCTCTTAGGCCTTCCCACCTTTCCTGCTTCCATGTCATAAACACCAGCCAATCATTCCCCACTTGACTTTCCACCACAAGAATACAACTCCAAACCACCAAAGGAAGATGTAAATGAGACTCTATTAGCCTCCTTTCCTTTTCCTTTGCCATCATCTCCACCTTTACCAGAAGGTGAAGCATCATTAGGCAACTCTTCAAATCTTGACCTTCTTGAGTTGACATTATGTCTCCTCCTCACCAAGTCCTCTGGAGCCTGACCATCATTGGGCTTCACAAAAGAACCATCTGGGAACTTGAACATTTTCCCATCAAATTCTACCTTCCCTTCTGACACATCCCTATTCAGTGCCCAACAATCATTGGACTTGTGGCCCTTCCTTCTGCAATAAGAGCAGACCCAAGGATCACTTCTACCAGCCCTCTTTTCAAAATCTCTAGGCTGAGAAGGAGCCTAATTGGCCTTTTAAGCCTCCTGAACAAAAATATGTAGCTTTTTTGTCATATCAGCCAACTGCTCCACTACTGGATCAACCTCTTTAGGCTTCTCAGGAGCCTTTCCCTTGTTCACACACTCCTTCTTTCTAGATTCCTCCACATCTTCAGCAAAAACTTCACTGACGTTGCTAACATACTTTGTGCTAGCTTCCTGGCAAGAATCCACTGCCAACAGTTTCAGATGTCACTCCACAAACTCCTTCACCACAGAAAGAGCAGGCAATTTCTGATTCCCATTAGGAAGAAGCTTCATCTTATCCTTCCTTTCCAACTCCTTCAGCACATCAATTTTGACATTCCTGGCCAGAGCAGACAAGAAAATATCACTTGCAGAGTCAGTACTCTCCAACTCCTGCATATCCACCAAATAATCCACCACTGGCTCCAACTGAGCCAGAAACTTCCTATAAGTATGGAGGTTATCCACACCTCCATAAGATTGCCATTCACTTGCAATCATATGGAGATCCACCATAGAGTACCTGGATCCCCACTTGTCTTTCATCTTCAGACACAACTTTTTCCAATCTTTCCTCCTTTAACCCTCCATAGCAGCAACTTCCTTCACCAGAGCCCTGTCACCAATGTAGGAGATGAGTTGCTTCACCATGTCCAAGTGAGAAGCACCATCCACATTCCCAGCAGCCTCAAACAGCTCCAGAAACAACTTCACATCCTCCTCCATAAACATAGGCCCCTTCCAGGACTTGATCCAGGCAGAAGGCCTAGCAGAGACAGGTGGATTACTATCCTCCACAGCACCCACAGTGCCACTACCACCACTAGAGAAAGAGGGTCCAGAAGCCATGGTCCAATAGGTTCCAGATAACCAATCTCCAAACACAGAAGAGAGTCCAAAAGTAACAGAAAATCCAAAAAGCTAACAAATCCTTACCCCAGGTTGGGCGCCAGAAATGTAAACAATCCTATAGTACTAGCTATAGACCTTGACCAAGGGAGTTGCAGTAAAACTGGAGAGAAAAACCCCTGTCCCTTTTAGAAATACCAGGTGAGAATTATTTGCTACAGCAAATTAGAGACTGTTACTATACCCCTTCCAACACACTTCTTGACTGCTTAACAAGTCAAGACAGTAGCCAATAGCAGATCACTGAGAAGCAAAGAACCAGAAACCTGAAATGCAGAAAGATCCACACCAGAAAACCAAAAAAAAAACTGTGCACTTGTTGCACAGAAAACAGCAAAAATACTTGATGCAGGTTGCAAAGCTACACCAGAGAAACCAGTTGCCAAAGTTGAGTTAAATGAAGAACTAACCTTGCAACAAACACATCCAATTGTGGCCAAAAACCAGTGAAAACTGAGTGAGAAACAATGATATAAATACCAGATGGTTGTATGATAATTAAGGTTGCCCCAAACTGTCTTATTCAGTATGTACACACAGACCACCATCTAAAAAATCCATGCACAGCAACAAATTTGGCGCTTTTGACAGCCAAATTGCATAAAAACCCTCCAGAAACACTTCCCAGCCTTCTATAACTGAGATAGCTAAGCCACCCGCCAAGAGGTGGCCAGACCTCACTGAAGCCAGAAGACCACCAAAAACCTCCATTAAAGCTCAAAATACTTAGAAAAATCCACCACAACTACTAAAACCCTTAAAACACAAAATTAAGCTATGACAACATTGAGACATAAAATATAGAGCCAAATTAGCTCTACTTACTGGTACTAAGCACTTAACCCTAAGACTTAAGGTTAGCCCGTAAAACACAAAAAACAAAATTAAACAGCTATCTTTTAGAAATGAAAAATGAGGAAATGACCCCTTAAAACTTAGAATATGAAAAATGTTCACAAGACATAAAATATTGAGAAAACTGGGGCCATCCAATGGTAGTACCCACATACCCGTAGTCCCAATATTCACTGAATAAAACGAAAATAACACATAATTTTTTGATCAATGCCATTCAAGACATACAAAAACAACACCAAACAGACCAACAAAGGCCTCTGCCAATGTTGGAAGACCACAACGGGGTAGCGGCTGATGAGTCAGCTGTTTGTTCATAGTGTCATCTCCCATCAGATACATAGGCTAGCTGACCTAAACTCAAGGGTATGGTAGGAGATTGGAAGTAAGATAACAACAAGCTGTTGCAACATAGCCGTAATGCAACCCTAGCAAACTCACTGGGGGCAAAACCATGTCACTTTTGCTTTTCGGGTGTCAATCTCCCACAATAGAACATGACATAATTTGAGACCCTATGTCACGCATTTTTACGAGACTCATTGTCACATTTCAAGTGCAGGACATGAGCATCTGAAACAGAAATGTGACATGATTTTGCCGGTGATTCATTAGGATTTGCGTGCAAAACTGTGTCACATTTCAAGTTCGGGTGTCAATGTCCCGCAATAAAATTTGACATCTTGTGAGACATAATGTCACACATTTTTACAATACATTAAGTCCTGCGAGTAACATGACGCGGGTCAGGTCACCATATCACGCATTGTTGCGAGACTCCATGTCACGTTTTTCGTGCGGGACTTTGACAGCCGAAACGCAAGCGTGGCACAGTTTTACCCCCGGTGACTATTATCCAGTTTCACTCAAGTGGTTGGATGAGAAAATGAATTTGCTTGTTATTCCATGTACAGCAAGAACAATAATTCTTGTTCCGTTGGTCATTTTTTCGTGCACTTTTTGCACTGCCGTGGCATTTTTTTTGTTTAATGTATCACCCAAAAAAGCCTACAACCCCCTATTTGACGCCGGAATAGTGCTGTGCCAGGCTAAAAAGTAGTAAAAATTTTAGGCAAGAAGGCCAAGCATTTATGTTGTTGCTGTATGCAAATTGTAATTTGTCCTTCACGCGAAACCTATTTGACCTAATGATGATACTGCGGCGTGACATCACGGTTGATTTAGGTCTGCCTAAGAATCATCTACAGTCAGCCTCACCATAATTTGTACCGGAGTTTTTGCCCACTTCACAACCACAACATGGTGTGACACTTGCCTATTTTATATTTGGAATGACCTACTAATCCTTTCACAAACATTTTATAGAGCAAACGAACCAAGAAAGTGGGAATCACCGGCAAGTACGGTACAGTAAGCGTCATTTCCTTACCCACGAAAATAATTCGCAACTCATCAATCGATTGACTCCTCCTTTTGATCTCCAGCGTTATGGTGCCTCTCTGCGTAAACAGATCAAAAAAATGGAAATTACGCAACATGCTAGATATACTTGCACATTCTGCGGAAAAGTAAGTGTGGTTCTTGTCCTTGGTTTGTTGCAAAAATTTCATCTTTTGATGACTTACTTGTCTGTCTCATTTTAGGACAGTGTCAAACGGACATCAGTTGGGATTTGGGATTGCCGATCCTGTGGCAAAGTTATTGCAGGAGGAGCTTGGACAGTCTCGACCACCGCTGCTGCCACTGTGAGAAGGTTGGTTTTTCTTTCGCCTTTTTGTGCTTTATGATGTTCAGATGGGTTTTTGACTATTATTCACCATCGTTTATATTTCAGTACTGTTCGTCGATTAGCTGAACTTCGTGATGCATAAGGAGGTAATGAGTTTGGCCGGATATATAATCAAACAAAATTTGAAAACCTAATTCTTTCTTGCACGCGCTCCATTTTGTCCAATATGACTGTATCACATTTTTCCTGCGTCAATTGCCTCATCGGAATAAACATGATCATTAACAACTTAGCAGACGGCTCACCGAGCAACAGGGAACACTGTATATAAGTTTCTTTGTGGAGGAGATTTCGTTTATTCCGCACCTTTGTCATTTGAAGTGATCTTTAAACTTATCTACCATTTATGAAGCATCTATTAAGCTCAAATGCCTGTCAAATGATGCACTCTCATCAGTCTCACTAATCACTCCTGCAATTTGTATGTTCGGCAATATTTTCCACTTAAGTGAAATGGTTCAGCTTGATGCCTGTGGAGGCTCTAATAATCTTTTTATTAGCATCTTTTATTAGACCAGACATCACTAAATGTTCTCTGAGAGAAACATAGAAAAAAAATTTGGGAAGAAAAATTACATGAGCCACCAAACCATGGAAATCAAGGATCATGTGAGTCTTTGAAGGAATTTGATTCAGTACATTCTCTTCTATCAAGCCTATTTCAAGGTTTTTCCATTGAAATAAAACTATACTAGAAAGTTTTTGGAAGTGGTAACAGTCCAGCTATGCAGGACAATTTGAGCATGGAGCAGCTTCAATTGTGCCTCTTTCCTAGTTAAATTCAAATCATGTAAAGACATTTGAGTGAGAAAAATTGGAAATATGTTGTATCATGTAATAATACGAGAGTGCACCCTTAAATTGGTCGATGTTTTCCATTTCTCTTTAGGTGAAAGCTTCATATTTTTTGGTTAAACGATTGATGTCTAAAACGTAAGCATAAAATCCAAATACCAGTCGTAATAAGGGGAAAAAATGGCAAAATAAAGAAAAATACCAGAAATAAAAAAGTTAAACTTCTGTGCGAAGGTTGTGATACCACTGAGATTGAGGGCCTAGATAGAAAGAGCCTATGCTAATTACCAAAATGGAATTCAGTGGCAATTTTTTTGTAGGCTACTGGACAGTTCAAAGCAATGTATCTTTGAAATTATTTATTTTATTACTAATCTAGCTGTAGAAAGACTCTTACAGTCACCTTGCTGTAAGCAAAATCCAAGGGAGTTGGATAAACAGAAGAAAACCCTGTCCCTTTAAGTTAAATAAGAGTTCACAATTAACTAAGCTATAACCTATACTTGATATAAAATGACTAATAACCTATTTGGTATTAACAGTGTTGAGATGTAGAATCAGTGTTCTTGAAATGAGGGAATGAAATACAACAGTGAAACTGTCAGCCAGGCTATTCCAGGAGTCCAGTAAATGATATATAAATTATAAAACCTTAAAGAGTGGGTAAGACTTGTATTTAATGAATATAACTTAATATTTTATTGCATAATGAAATTATATAAGAATTTTATTATATACAAGTGTTACATTAAATTTATTGGTTATATATATTTTTATATATACAATTAAAATTGAGCATAATATAATATATTCTACAAATAATGGCGCATTTTTATGTATTTAATAATTATAAATTTATATTTAATTAATTAAAAAACATATATTATAATTATAAGTGTAAAATTGACTTATAATATAATTAAATTAATTATTTAAATTTATATAATAAATAACATCTTTCATATAGTATTAAACAATAATTAATGGCGCTTCTTTTGACCCTTAATTGTGTCAGGAAGAAAATCAAATAAATTATAATACTTATTTTATAAAATAGTATTATAAATTCTCAAATTAAATTAATTAATTGTTTCAGTTAAACTAGTTATTAAATTACATAGTGAAAACAATTAATAAATATTAATTTACACTGAATTAAAATGATTGCATGCCTTGTTACGTCAAAACATGTTATTTGTTTCACTTAGAAATGCTGAAAACAGATTGTAATACTTGTTTTGATTTGTTTTTCCCATAGTTCTTAGATCACAGGGTTGTTTAGTTACTCATTATTTTGTATTAACTGATTTGGGAAATTTGGGATGGGAATTTTATATTCTTAATTGGGATTCTTATTATTTTTCGTATAATTTTCTCTTAATTACTATGTTACAGATGTCTTCTTTTATCTTCTTGTTTTACTTCATTACTATTTTGTATATAGTCACTTGTAGCGCTTCAGAGGACCCATTGCCTATAAAAGGGCCTTGGATAATCCCCTGTAGAAGTATCACTTACTATACACTCAACAAACTTGAAAATATTTTCTATTACATTTATATTATTTTTTATTAGTATTATAACTCTAATTAAAATTCTATATAATTAACCAGAGGTTGCCTTAAGTCTGATAGTACTCATAGTGTTTGCCGCGCAGAAACCCTTACACCAAAATAATATTATTTAAAACCTTCACTTTTGTCATCTCTCAAGTTACTCGTGGTTGCCTTCCTTTAAATAAATTAAATAATTTTTTATATTTTATTTCTTTTATTCCTCAAAGCCGTTCTCCTTGTCCTCCTCTATCTCTTTCTTCCCCTTTTTCTTCCCTCTTCTAGACGACTGACCGACAACTGGGGACCTTTCCAAACGACGACGACGAACGACAAAACGCACGGACCACCTAGCAAAACGAAACTTTTGCCACGACTGTGTTTCGAACTTGGGTTCGACATCTTAGGTTTATATATTATTAATTTTTATATTATTTTGAAGTGATTTTTCGATCACTATAGTAAGTTCACCTTTGCGCCTCTCACTCATATTACTATATTTTTATTGCAATAACAGTGATTGTGGCTTAATTGCTGATTCACTGAGTGTAAGTGTTCAATTTTAAATTTTTTTTTTTTCCTAGTTGACCATTATAGAGTGTTAAATCCTCTTAGTCCTAGAAGAATTGACATTATTATTAATACAAATTGAATTATTAATTTAATTTTTTTTATTATTAATTATTGTTAATTTTGGTTGACTTAAAAGTACATTGTGCTTAGTCCCAAATATATTGCCATATTTAATATTGGTAATTAATTGGTTGAATTAACTTACTTGTTATTCCCAATTTAACCTTGCAATCCATTTTTTTTTAAAAAATCTAATTTTTTAATTATTACTTTATATTGAAAATTATTTCTATAATTTAATTAATTAAATATTTTTTTTTTATTATTTGGAGCAATTATTGACTAACCTTGATTATTTTTTTATAAAGTACAAAGTAAAATATAAATCTTCCCACTAGTATGTCCAACAATTTGGCAGAAAAAATGGATAACATGCAAGTGGATGAGATAGAAATTGACTATGATGCTGACACTGTAAGTTCTTCTAAAGTTGGTCATAAAAAATCTTATGCTAACACAAAGAATTCACATACTGCAGGATGTGGAAATGACAGGAAATGCAAACAAACCAAACCCCCTTCCCCCAGTACCACAGAAGGAAGTAAAGCCTCTAGTGCCTCAAGAAGGTCTTCCAAAAGGCTTCAAAATAAAAAAGCTTCCTCTGCCACAACAAATCAGCAACCTATCCAGTCATATAAAAGAGTTGAAGACAGAAAATATGACGTACAAAGCAAAGGTAGACACATTGTGGGATCAGGTCCAAGAACTCAGGAACCAGATTCAGGCCCAGGCCCCTCCTCAGTTGCCTCCCAATCAGCCTCAATTTCAGGCTCAACCTTCACAGCCACCCAGCTCAACCATCCAAAATCCAAATACTATGGAAGTAGAGCAATGGAAATGGGATTATCTAATGAGTCACTACCAACAGAATGTGCAACACCCTCCTCATCATCAGCTTGGCCCATCCAGAACACCCAATTTCCATCCACCTCCTCATCCCTACCAACAAGGCAGGAGAAAGAAGGCCCAAGCACAATCCCAAACCCAGTCCCAGGGGAAGTTTCCTCCTCTGCCATGGTAAGTAATTTGGTTGATAGTCACTTGGGTATGTTTTCTAATAAATCTTCTTCTGCAGGTAATATTATTGAACATGGTGAAAGAACAGTTAAACCTGTTAAAAGACAGCTTCCTGTAACTAGTAGCCCTATTGATGTAATTAGCAAATTGTCATTTGATGAACCTTTACATTTAACTTCTACATCTTTAAGTAATCCTTCTCTTGCAATTAAAAATGATTCTGTTCCCCCTGAAATCTATACCTTAATTGAAAAAACTTCTGAGGAAATATTGAAAGATACCCTTGATTTTAATATTGTGAAAGACAAACATGTGAGAGATGTGTTAATCCATGAAAATGATAGATTAAATAATTTACACTTGCAATGTAAAGTGAGTTCTTCTGTACAAGATACAGCTTATTTAAAAATCAAAGAAACCTTGAATATTGTTCTTAGTCAACAAAAACAAATAAGAAGTGACCATAGAGCTATCTCAGATAGAAATATCAGTCTACATAAGACCTTGAGTGAATTGAAACCCCTTATTGAGGAAAATTATTCATTCAAGAATGAAATAAAATCTCTACAAAATGAGTTTAAGAAGCTAAAAAATGATTTCCATGCACTAAGTACCAAACACTCAGTTTCTGAGGACAGAAATGTTCTATCTCTTGCAAAAGTAAATGACCAGATGTCTGAAATTCCAAGAATAAGAAACTATGTGTCTGACCTACAGGAAAAGTTCTCAACCTTATCCATCAATAATGAATTAAATGAGATTTCTGCAAATAAGCTGCATAAAAATAAAGGGAAAAAACCTGAACAAAGTTCATCTTTTCTTCCTCATATTTCAACCATTAAACAAACTGACAATGAGTCTGTGAAATCTTTTGCTACTAGCAAAAAATCTTGTGATGGTCATGCACCAGCTGTTTCTGTAAATAATGAAATTTCTGAACACCTGGCTAAACTTCAGGAATTATTACTAATGAATAATTCAAACCAAAAAGTGGACCATCCCAGTAGTCAGAAAAATTGGCCTAAGTTAGACCAATATCCTACCTTTGATGGTGATTCTTCCTCTGATTGGCAACACTTTATCCAAAGAATTGATAATTTAAAGAGATCTTATAAACTACCTGATGAGGAAATTGTTTCTAAGCTAATTTCTTTATTTTCCAATGTAGCCTTGATGTGGTATGAATCTGTCCTCTTAGATAACAATCATTATACATGGAATGATTGGAAATCCTTGATTGAGAATCAGTTTGGTGGTTCAAAATTCAGGTTAGCTCAGCAGAGACTGTATGAGAATACTAGATATGTATCCTCCTCTGTTGAAAAGCCCATTGTTTTTCTGATGAAAGTAACTAAAATCCTTAGAGCAATTGATCCAAAGATGGATTATGATATTTGGAGAGATAAAATCTTGTATAAATTACCAAATTCTCTTAGGGATTTGATTGTTGCTAGAACTGAGCATGTAAGGGAAAATTCTTCTTTCATTAACATCTGTAATGAAGTACTACTCAACCATAGATATGAACCAAAGAATTACCTTAGTAAATCTTATAATGATCAGAATAAAGCTTCTATAAAGCTCCCAGAAAAATCTGGTAAACCCTCTGCCCCAGTTGCACCTAAAAAATATGCAACAAATACTTGTTATAAATGTAACAAACCGTGGCAGAAGGGTCATGTTTGTGACAAGAAAATTCATCTTGTTGAACAAAATGAAGACACTGATGAAGTTGAACTTGATGTCAATAATTCTTCCAGTGACTGTGAAAGTAATATCTCCTATGACAATGAATCTGTTAAAGATGTTTTAATGTTGGAACATGATGTCCATTATTTAAATAATATATCTGAAGATTGTGTATTGAATTTATCTTCAGTAGAAAATGCTGAGATAATTAAAGATATTACTAACAATTCTATTCCCATATCCCCTTTAAAGGCACCTGTTATCATTAATGGTAAAAATGTTGATGTAGTTCTTGATTCTGGTGCTGGAGGAAGTGTAGTATCTGAAAAAGCTTTGGCTTCAGTGGATAAGGAATATTTGAGTAAATTATTGCCTATAACTTCTGAAAAATGGAGAGGGTATGGTTCTACCTTATTTCCTATTGGCAAATACAAAACCTCTGTATTCTTCAAATATAGTGGTGGTTTTGTCAGAGCTATTTGTGAGTTTGTTGTCATGAATAATGATAATTTGAGCAATTGGTTTATTATGGGAAATGATATTTTAACCATGTTTGGTGTGAAACTGGATCCAGAAAATAATTGCTTTACTTTAGGAATGAATGGGAAAAGAAAATTCAAAATTTCTTCTCCTAGACCTTCTGGGCATTTGTTGAAATCTTGTAACTCACTGACCCAATGTAAAGGTAGAACAACAACTGAAATGGATGATTTATTACATGAAATAAATACCGCTTCTTTTGGTGAACAGTTGACTAGTGAACAAAAGGATTCTATTGTTGCCTCTATTACCTCTTTCCCTATGGCTTTTGCTCATGGTTCTCATGTCTTGGGAATTTTTCAGGAAGAGATGAAAATTACCTTATCCTGTAATTTGAGTGATATTCCTCCTTCCCTTAAGAAAAGACCATATCCTGCTTCTCCATCAAAAAGAAAAGATATTAGGGGGTGTCAGTTCTGGCAAAT